>OX359273.1:46118522-46458522 GCA_947179155.2 Hedera helix
ACTCAAATTCAAAACTACTCTAATATGTAGTTATCCAAATTGTATGTACAATGCCAATAAGTTTGACATAATAATTTGCAATGAATATTCAAAAGTTTTTTACGCAAGTCCAACTTCAAAAATAAACAAAATGTTGTTAAGGTGGACTATAATTACAACAAGGAGTGTCCAATATTACCTGCCCATGGGGTCTAGAATTTTTGCATGCCCAAGTATAACGAGGCTGATAAGCTCCCATTGCAATCTCAGTGTCTCTGGTGCCTTCCAAGGAACGTTGGTTGATATTTGCAGATCCCAATAGCACAAACTCATCATCTACTATCATTCCTTTTGAATGGACATATATCATAAAGCGCCGGCTTTTCCGTGTGAGCCCCTGCATAACGTGTAGTACCAGAACATCAAGAATAGGAGCACCTAGAAATACAATAGGAGATGAGGTTATATATTGATGAGAAGGGTGCAAGAGATATACTTGAGGAGTATTTTTGGCAGTAGAATTTCCGGCATCTGAAGTTCCTTCCAAGTCTTCAGCCTCACGATTGCCAAGGCAGAAGAAATTCAAATAATCTTGAGGGTCATATGTATCCTCAAGCCCTGCCTCTTCTAAAGCCTTGTAAATTACTTCATACATCATTTGCATGGTATTATTCTGCAAAATATTTACAATATCACCAAGTTCAAAACATGTGACAGAACATGTCCTTATAGTTATAATGTCATCCTCTCCCCTTGCAGCCCTAGTATTTTGCGACTCAACCCTAGGTTGCTAGTATGAACAATACGGCAGTTAAAAATGTTTGGTACATAGTTGAAAGTACGGCTCTCTCAAAAGAATTAAGAGTTCTCAATGAGCATAAAAGAAATTTGAAGTTCACATGGACAACTTCAACTACACTCTTGAATAATTTACTTGCATCAATAAACCAAGAGGTCAATGCAGCCTCGTCATAATCATAGTATGTTACATTAATTCTGTCTAATGTTTTATATTCATCATAACAACCGTAGCTTTAAAATTGAAACACCCAAGTGGTATTGATCTAAGGACACAGATCCCAAGAAGTGATGACTTGATCTTTCATAAAATAACTCTCTCAATTTAGTAGGGAAGGCTAGAACTTTGTGTGTACCATCTTAGATTATGATTTTCGTAAGGAGACTTCTATGCACTTGCACACATCACGGTCTGGCAGAGTTATAGTGCTTTTACTGAATCCCAAATTTGGTATACAAGAAAAATTCATCACCTCTAATTGCGTCAGTACATACAGTGGGTGTCTTCACCAAAACTATGACATATAGTCAGTCTATGACTCCACGAAGTTATTCTTCATCTTAAAAGATGGAATATAATTAGATAAAAGCATGATAGCTTACGTATTTTAAGAAGAAAGTGCTACCTTAGTCATTACTCTTAAACAATATTTGTAACATATTTACATATATTGCAATTTTAAAATTTGAATTACACCTCCTGAATGATTAGGACTCTATTACAAAGAATAGATGCTTAACAATTTTGAGTCTTATGATAGTTGAAGTTCACCTGCCAAAAAAGAATCCTTTGGGTAGCAGTACTTGTAGGAACACCTTCTGGCCACATTGGGATGACAATGTATGCACAAAACCTCTCATTTGCCCTAATTTTATTTGCAATTTTAAGAGCAACTTCCATCGGTATTAAATTGTTTGCACCTGCAGATAAACAAAAACTCTCATAATTTCTTCTTGTTATCACCCAGTCTGATTGCATAAAGTTGTGGAGCAAGTGAAGAGAACTTGAAAATCTACAACAGCCACTCCAACCTTTCTTTTTTCAAATTTCCAACTTTCTGTTACTCTTCTTGTGTCTTCTAAGCAATCAAAAAGAGTTGCAAATGGATAGGGGCAATTAAGTAAATTACGCAAGTCTTAGACCAGCATTACCTCCACAACAAATAGCAACAAAGCAACTTACCACATAGTAAGACTATTATAGGTTCCCTCGTATTGGAAAAAACTTATAATTTTTTATAACAACACAAGTTTATTCAGTTATTTCATTTGTTTCCATGTACTGACAAGGTTAAGGTCTCTCACCTAAGTTTCGGTAGTGAGCCCAATTATAAGAAGAACCAATGAAGTACTGATTCTCAATATATATGAAATGTTGGGCAGCACGAATTGCCTTCACATATGCTGTATGTATACTCGTGTCTATCAACACATTCTTCCCGCATACCAGGTTCTGTCACAAGAAGAGATTAGGTAATGCATCACTGATATAACAGGGGCAGATCCAAAAGCCAAAAGGTCCCTCACCCTGCTTGTTGCAACTTTTGGGTCTTTGGGGAAACCTTTAACTGAGTTAGAGTCGATTGAACGAAAAACCTACAATTTATGAGAAAGTTAAAGAGTGCCGAGTGTTAAACACGTATTAAAAAATAAAACGCAACAGCTTCTCATGGACTAATACTTGCACATGCCAAGTCTCTGAATCATCCTCGCTCGAGTCGGGATCATCTTTCAGTCCTATTAAGTCATGAATTCTTCCAATTTTGAGTAATGAATCATCATATGGCCTTTTTATTTTATTAATCCCATGTGGTTTTGAAGCCTTTAACCATCGCTCCTCAAAGTTGGTAAGCAAATCATGTGCTGCTGGGCCATCAATTAGACAATGTAAATCATGCCATGGTTCTCTTGGACAGCCAACAGTAGGACCCTAGTCAAGTAAAATACACAGAACAGGGAAGAAAGAGGAGAGAAGTAAGAGTAACTACAAAATAAATATAGTGATGGGGTGATTAAGCCACCAAGAATTTGATTCATTTCATTAAATCTCAGAAAACTCTCTCTCTCTCTCTCTCTCTCTCTCTCTCTCTCTCTCTCTCTCTCTCTCTCTCTCTCTCTCTCTCTCTCTCTCTCTCTCTCTCTCTCTCTCTGTATGTGTCAGCACTCACTCCTAATGAATTGAATTAACAATGTCCAAAGAAAAATATTTCATTTTAATGAAGGGAAACAGATCACGTCATGACATGATTGATATTTGACATTAGATCCGTTCTTTTGTTGCTATCCATATATATCACAATCATGTGGTTACTGGCCCAAAACAGCTATGTATCAGGAGAGGGGAAAAAGAAGAGATCATCATAATTGGTAGAATATTAGATCTCAAGAACTGTAAGGATTCACAGAAAGGGTTCTTTAATGTTTATTTGTATAGGAGTTGGTAATTACATATACCAAGTAATACTTAATGTATTTATGTAATGGAAGAAGGAAGCCTCAAACATTAGATTCTAGTTCTTTATAAGGTCCATCCACATGTCACGAACTATGCCATTTAAAGTTTGTCATTATTTTAGTAGATTTAACCAAGTCCAGCTTCGCAAGTAAATCAGAAATAACTGAAGGATAAGAGTAAGAAATCCGGAAAATTTGTGGCTATAATCCAATACTAACAGAAGAATTATTTAATTCATTACCGTAAACGTTGGATTATGATAGTCATCTTTGTGAAAGGTATGTAATGTACTAAATATAGGATGGTCTGGAGAATCATATCGCCCTGTGCATAAATCAAGACCTCCAACAAACGCTATGATCTTTCTTTTCCCAAGACCCGCATCAGCGTCAACTATAACAGTTTTCTGATGATGAGTGTAGATTGTTCCAACTTCCTGATAATGTAAAAACATATCAACTAACTTATCGCAAATTCTAAATCTGGAAAAATATATCACAGAACATCTTTCAGGGGAAACAAAATCAAAGCATACAAACAGCTTTTGACATGAATTGTAAAATTTAAACTTTTATAGTTCCAAAATCTCTAGGTGGTTTAACACTCATCCAACTGAATATGAAATTAATTCAATTATGTGTAGAAAGTGTGGGCTTTACACAGACACCTCCATCTTTGTTCACAGAAAGTCCCTGCCACCGGAATTAACACACGCTTTCAGGCTAGCCAGCAAAAGATTTTATCAATGTATCAAGCAATGGCTACTACACCAAGTGTAAATGTGTATAGTTCCAAGTAATATAGAATCGAGGGTGACTTGGACTAAAATAAGGTTTGATGATGAAACAAAGTCCACAGACTGTTGATATAAACCACTCAGTATCAACATAAAGAGTTGTCAAGGCTAGATATTTAAGTTAAATAGGTACTTAAGAAACTGAAAAATCATACATATCTATATACAGAATATCACATTTACCAACCCCACGCATACATGTCTGTACACAATGTTTAAGTTGGTAATAGTTACTCCACTTAATGTGATCAAATCATAAGGTTATTGAGCACATTCTTTTTAAAAGAGTTTTTTTTTTTTTTTGATAAATAAAGAGGAAAATTTCTTTTTAGAAACAAAATTCAGAACAATAGAAAGGATAGAATTGTTTCAGGGTTTTTTTCTTCGCTTTATAAGTAAACAGAAATAACATAATTAAACATAATCCTAGTCTCCAATGAAACAAAAATAACATCTCTCCATCCAAAAAAATTGCACAAAAAATAAAGAAATAATATCATCCAGGGACTGATGCAGGGGTGGGAAAGTGAGGCCACTGCCCCTGCTAGCTTTTTTTTTCCCTTCTTTGGTCTACGCACACTTTTGTCCATGGGCCCCCATTATGTTTATATACTGTCCAATACCCCATAGGCTTATACCCATATGAGGATGAGTTTGCCTACTTTATATAGGATTTGTCCCCCACTTTATTTAGTGATTTACAATCTTTTCGTAGTTTTATGTCACTGTGTTTTGCATACAATACTTATTTATATAATTATTACCATATTATGTTAAATTTATATTAACTTTTTATATTTTTTATTATATATATTGTACCAAAGCCCCCACTAGGAATAAATATTGTGTCCGACCCTAAATATCATCCATTATGATAATTAACTAGATAATCTTTCTTTCATCTGTTCTGTTTGAGGTATAATTCATTAATAGATTTAGGATTAAGTACTCGCATTAGATTTCTTTAAAAGTGTCACAAACACATCCAAGCCTATTAAATTTCATTTTCTTAATAATTATCTTCTTTCTCCTTCCTTTGAATTTTCACTTTGCACCAGTTTCATTTTTCACTTCCTGTTCGTAACAAAACACCAAATACTTATTTTCCTTCCAATCTTCAATGAAAATGACAATATTAGTATCAGAAATCATCATCAAGTAAATTAATGCAAAGGAGGATCATAATTGACAAAGAAACCTTCTTTTGGACCCAGCTATGCCCCTTTCCAGCAGATCTGGGGCATAGTAGAACTTGAACTGTAGAATTCTTAAAAAAACGTCGAGTATCCTCATCACAGGTATCCATGATCCCATCCTACGTGTTACAGAAAACATTAGTGCTTTAAAAGACATCTAACTTTAGTTTTAAAGATAAAGAAGTGAAAATTGATTGAGACATGGCGTTTAAGGTGTAGAGTTATTCAACATGAAAATATCAAGCTTTATGTTCTTTATGAACATAAATACCAAAAAGAATTGCCACCACTATGATGTCACAAGGGTCATCAACATAAAGTAGTTGTGCCTGTTCTCAGACTCGAACAACAATCTAAAGACAGAAGGATATGTTGTGGTAGACTCTTTCTTTAATTCCTTTTCTTTAATACTATACCCAAGTTTTCAGAAGTTGCATAGTCCCTGAATCGAGAGTCACTTTGGTGACAAACAATGCAGTCTCCGACTGAGAAAATGTAAACTGACTGACATTAATTTTCATACCCGTTTCATAATTCCGAGAATTAGCACTAATGCCACATTCCATTTCTCGTGTGTTAAGAGGACTTTCCTCCTTGTTTGTTTCCCACTTCCTTCAACTAAAATCTTTCTTCTTTTACTTTAAAACAATCACATTCTTAGAGCATTTGTCAATTGCCTTCTCTTAATTGAGAAGAAAAATCCTTCCATTCATAATAATGGCGTAAAGTTTAATTTATACTACTTTTACATCTCACGAAGATTTAAAGCATATAAAAACATATATCCTCCATTATAGATCGTCTTGACATTATCAGGGGCACTAGGAAATGCTTTACACTGCCTATTAAATTGTAATTATAGTGCCAGTTATCAATATTACAATTTGGTTTGTCAAAATATTAGGCTCCTTTTCTAGTGGATAGGCAAAGAACAAACCAGCAATCAAATTTCTGTGTCTAAAGAATAGAAAATCAGAAATTTATACATACCAAATAAAAAGTCATTTAGGCTAGTACTGTATGGAGTTGAATAAAAAGTAGTTCAATGAAGAGAACATTGTAAAAATCGAAATTTACAAGGATGCAACTAAACCAGCAAAAGGAGACCATATTTGCAAGTAATTAAAATACCAATTGCAGCATAAAAGCCTCAGTTCTTACCCTTTTGACTCCCATAAAGCTTGTGGAAGTAGGATCATCCCATACTAGGAGCAGCACTCTTACACCTTCCTGTGACTTGATTTTGAGAAGTTCACCTAACATGCTATTTGTTGCATTAACATCATCACGAACAAGTCTGACTTTGTGGACCACAGACCATCCCGTAATGTAGATCAAACGACGAGAGTTCTTAATAGCAACAAAAATATCGTGCCAGCACTTTCCATGCACATATTGTATATCATCGTCAAGCTCCACATTCGGAAGTAAACAATCAGGGACATGAGCATCTTGATAAAGTGTAACCTTTCCACCTCTCCTAAGAGGAAAGTAGGTACCAGGAACACCTTGGTGCTCGGGATCTGATCCAACGCCCCCATGATAAAGAGGAACTTTATCTATGGAGGTGTACTGAATTGATATAGTCAAGACAGCTCCACGTTTATATGACTTTCCATTTGCATTAAGAACCGGGAAGGTACCCTCAAATCTTTTCCCCCAACATATTTGATCCACGGGGATCCCAACAACCCCTATAATTTCAGAACCCACAACATCACTGTCTTTAACTAAAAAGTGTACTTCTGCAGCATAATGCGCAACAGGAACATAAAAATGCTGCATCCAGACTGGATTCTCACTGTCGGCAATCACATAAGTTCTAGCAATTGTAGCATTGGAAATTAAAACTGTGACATAGGGGTCACTTGTATTTTTATTAACCTTGCTCTTCCCTTCACTTTTATTATTAAACATGCTACCAATAGAATCCATGTTTGGAAGGTTCTTGGCTTCTTTCACCCATATATCCAAATTCCCATGCAACAACATAACCTTCAAAGGCTCCTTAGAGGTCTTAAATGACATGAATTCTGATAATGCATCATCATAAAAAGGTTGGGCCATTTAAGCACTCTCACCAGTTCTACAATAATACAGTTCCTTCAAACTTTAACCGAAACAGTAAAATTGGAAAAGAAGACACAACTGCACCAAACCATGAGTTACAGATTTAGCAACGTCTTCTCCCCTTTAATTCAACACACATCAAACAATTAAAACACAACTGAGAGAATGGCCAGAAAAGAACTACACAGTATCAAAATTCGACTCTATGATAGAACCCAGTTCATAAAAATTGACAATTAACTTGTTCATGATTGCTGAAAGAAAATTCACAAAAACAAAGGATCTGGGTTAGAGCTTAGATAGCAAGAAGTTACCAGCATTTTGTAGAACAATGCAAGAAGTACCCAGTTGAGTTAAGCTAAATGGCCACAGAAAAAACACTTGGGATTGGATTGGAATCTGGGTATCGCGATTGATGGAGGTTGAATGGGTAAAAGTCATGCCAGCATGGAATGCGCAGAAAATATGGGAATGAAAATGGGCGTTGAGCGGCTAAGAATTTTGCCATGGGATGAGAAATTTTAGGTTTCCGTTCAGTGTGGCGAGAGGGGTGGAAGATTGATGAAGACCTTGATCTCTCCATCACAAATTCACAGTTGCAGTTTGGGACTTGAAATGCTAATATCTTCAGATATGGATCAGTCTTGGCCGCCAATTTCTTGAGAACAGTTCGTAATGTATATAGATAGAGATGGGAGGGAGTGAGATTATCATGGCAAAAACTATGGCAACAACGTAATTGTTTTTATTTGGACAAATATATATTATCTTGTTTTAATGATAAAGATTAAGAAAACATTTATTTAAAATAAAATAATTATCATATTTATATTTTTTTCCTCCCTGAATAGTGCTTTTTATTATAATAAAAACCATAAATAAAATATTTAATTAATAATATAATATAATTAAAATATTAAATTAACATTGTAATTAAAAATGGGGAATATGCAGAGATTTTGAGAAAATGGAAATTTCCTTAAACATAGTGAACTAGAAGCTGATTGAAAAGCTCATTCAAAAGCGTCCAACTTCTAACGTGTCTCAAACAAATGTCACAAAATATTACTCTAATAAACACATAAAAACTAACTACAAAATTAATTTTAATTATTAAAAATTGTGACTTGAGACGAATTTTAATACAAAATCATATCGTATTTTTTAATAATTAAGAAAGATGTATCAATTGATTTTGAGATTGAATGTTATACACGTAAACTTATCCATATTACCGTAGAAATTAGAAGCTAGAAGGTAAAGCAAAACAGGGCGTTTGGTAAACAGGGCCATAATAGAGGAGGGGGAATCCCACAAGTCATCTGTTAGAAAGTCGTCTTCCTTTCCAAAGATAGAAATCTACAACCTCCTATATGTAGTACGTATAATAACACCATTCTAAAGCCATAAAGCATTACATTTTCAAAGCTGATTCCGGATTTACCTAACAACCAGCTTTAACCATAGTAGGGCAGTAGTAAAGCTTGGAGGTTATACAACAGCTATATCAACATCATTAAGTACGTTCTCCTTGATTTGCCAATGATCTTCACTCAGAAAATAAATTCCTATTTCTATCTTTTACGCTTGGACTTGAGAGCAATCACTGAACTTGAGTTGCTGTGCCAGTTGCGCTTCCTTTGGTTGATGAACCAATTGTTTATTTGCTTTAGCTGCAAGCCCGTCTCCTCCACGAGCTTTGCCTTGTCATCTTCCTGCGCGGATAGCAGCAGATTATTCAAGCTTGAAACACAACTCTATACCATAAAATTGATGTTCAGGTTGTAGATTAATCAAGTGCAGGTGTATATATAGGTCATAATTTGATAAATAGTACAACCTTTATTTTCATGGATCAAACAAAGTTATGTAACATTAAAAGTGACATTTGAGGGATCTAACTGGAAATGAAAGATTTTTCAGATTTGTATTTAGTTATTCATATTAGTTAGTTGCTTACAGTTGGGTAAGGCCACTTCGAATGTTGCTGCCACCATTCCTTCAGCACTGAAGTTGTGTCACCGGGTAGTTTACCTGCCCTTCTTTTTCTCAAAATTTCTTCTCTAACATCTTCAATTTTCGACCTGAATCCCTGCAAATCAATGATTAATATTAGTAAGCTTCACAGTTTGACATTAATTAACAAGAGTCTATAAACTAGAATCCTTTACATCTCATGGTCAGATATGAGAAACAGGATTTCAACTTCCAAGCAACAAAGTACCAACACAAAAGATACATTGTTCTGTACCGAAACTTCACTATTTTTCTGTCACAAAACTTGTCCACTTTTCACAATCAGCAATATATTAGTAGTAATTAAGGTCCTTTATCTCAGAAGATAACCTGTTTCAGCTCGATCTTCAGTTCTTGTCTAACTCTCTCCATAAGAGACCTTTCGGATTCTGTTGGAAGAAGGGGACCAAATCCCATCATCTCATGAGCATCACTGCCAGATTCATCTAAAGAGAAATCCATCTGCAGTTCATCCCCATCATCTGACATAGTTGCTCCCGTTCCTTCGGTTAGAGATACTCCTGCAAAGATATATTTTTTCAATTTTCAAGAAGGTTTACTAAACTTTCACAGCTTGCTATATGAACTGGAGTTGTATGATCAAGTATATACCCTGCTAACTTCTTTCTAAATACTTGTCAATCTTGATCTTTTATCAAGACTGAAAGGAGACACACTAGGTGCTTTCCATCATGCACCATATTTGGTGCATAGAAACCTGAACAACAAGAAGAGGAAGCAGGTCCTCTTGAAATCAGATACAATCTAGTCATTCAAACTCTCTATCTAGCAATCAAAGCTAATTAGAAGTCAATATTCCGCTACAATGGGAGGATCTAACATGGCAAGATTGGTATTATAAAATGCATGCAGTTATGTAATGTTCCATTTATTACCTGAATCCTTGGTCCAACTATCAGGTTTCAGAGCAAAGATCATTGCATGAATATAAAGGAATCTCCATGTGAGATTCTTCAAAGTCATTAAATACTTTTAATTATTGTGGAAATCTTTATATATTTTTTTCATGAAGACATGAATTAAAAAACAAGCAATATCCTGAGTCCACCCCTTTTGATGCTTATAATACAGTCTAAACTCCCAAAGGCATTATCATGAACCTCATGGATGGTACCTTAATTAATTTGAGATCGCTATCCTTGTGATAAATTTGTAATCAAAGTTACAGCAACATATCTTTGAATAAGGGATTCCAAAGTATTCATATGTAGAGATCGGGTTAACCTGGATACCCACGACAACTAGCTGATAAATAAACTAGACATGAATATCTAGAATTCATTTTCCAATAAAAAACTAAACATGGCCTGTAATAAGGTTTTTTAGCTCATAGTCTAAAGGGATGAAGCTTTTTTACAAATAAAATGAAAAAGATAACCCCAAATTATGTTTTGGCATAAATTAAGTAGACACTTGGATAGAAAATGCTAAGTAAGAATGTGAGCCTTTCTCCTACTAAGTTGATCAATTTTTCAAGCATTTATAAGGAAATGAAGATACATCCCCCACATGTTATCTGACAGCAAATACCTCAATAACCTGCATGATGACCAAAGACTAGTGCATAGCCTTTTATTAATGCATATTAAACAAGTTTACCAGAAAATTTGCGTATTAGGGTGCAACTGAAGTAAACTATCTATAAACTTATCCGTATTTTGAATTGTTAAAAGCTCAGATCAGCTCATCCATTATAAAGTATATATAAACAAGTTGAGTTTAAACAAAAAAAATTAAATCATTAACCAGTACCGACTTTACACGATAATGAGTTTGGCTCGTCTCATTAATTAAATGACCCAAGTTTGAGTACGTAATATAGTATTCTTTGTTGGGCTCATTAACATGAACATTTTTTTAGATGAACCAGACATGACGTCCAATGTTTAGTCATCTTCATGAAATTTCATTTAATTAAACTTCCAACATATTTAATGAACAGCTTTTCTTTCAAATATTCCCTCCTTTTGAAAACACTTTGCTGCATGTGCCTGTAAAAATTAACTAAAAACTTTCAAAGATCAGGCATGCATGCAATTCATGAACATTTCAACATTTATAAACTTTTAGCTGGTAAACTCAAGTTAATTAAACTTGGATTTAAGGCATTCTTAGCTGAGACTTTTTTACAAGTAAAGAGAACAAGCTTGGACTAAAGTAGTTGGCCATGAACAAAGGAGAAGCTTAATTATTATAAACGTTTATACATAACATTCTCACCAAAATGATGTGACTAAAAAGCCCATGCATGCTTAACATTATCTCCACAATCCAACCCTCTTTCCCCTCTATGTAGAATGTATAATTTTGTCACATGAGATTATCAATTTAAGACATGGACAAAATGAGAAGATTAGGAGTAGAGATAAGGGATGAGCAAAACATTAAATATGGAGGGCTCGAACCCTTAACTCTTCTAATTAATTACTTGCACATTATTGACTTATATATCATGTTTTAAGTTTTGTGAATTTGCATAGGATTTTTTTTCAATTCATCACTACAAAAAGAAGAGTTGAAAT
This sequence comes from Hedera helix, assembly GCA_947179155.2. NCBI lineage: Eukaryota > Viridiplantae > Streptophyta > Magnoliopsida > Apiales > Araliaceae > Hedera > Hedera helix. Next base: position 46,130,376 of record OX359273.1, read on the forward strand.
ATTTCTGGGTGGGAATTCCTGGCCCTAGCTATTTTCATTAATTATTCAATTTATAGCTTCCATCTTTTTCAAGAAAATATATTGATTGACATGTAAGAAAATGATCGAGTTGTCATTAACACATAATTAGTTATAGTAATTAGCCAATTATCAGTCTCCTGCTAAATTTAGAACAACCCCACTTCTAAGTACTGACTTGGTAATGTACATTCCCAGCATCTTCACAGTAAACCCTAATACATAAACTAGAATCCAGCAAAGAAATATCATGCATCCCCTAATTATAAGAAAATCTAAGGTAACATAAGAATGATTAGAAAGTATAAAAGCATATTTTAATAACCCAAATGGCAAATTCCACTGCAATCTTATCAGTTGGTCATGTTGTTGGTTTATTGTTACTCTTCCTTTCCTGATGGATCAACCCAACAAACTCAACTCCTCCCGCCCAACTACAAACTAGAGTTTCCCCCTACACCCAACTCTCTCTTAGTATAATTAATTACAAAAGCTTAAAAGAAACCCCAAATTGCTCTATTTCTCACCTTTCCTTCCAACCAAAAAAACATCAATTAAGCATCTAAATAATGAGAATAAATAAAAGAAAATAATATTAATTTTCACTCCAAATTTTACCAATTACACTCCATTTGTAAAATTAAAATGGAGCATATTTTATTATAAACTGACACACAAATAGAGAAATTTTAAGGGCAATATTATTTCCTTAAACAAAAATACAATTTCTACTCAGAATAAGGGACTTAAGATAATTTCTTAAGCAATTAGGTACACCATATAGTATAATATGATATGATCTCCATACACAAGAATTACAAGATAATGATTATAAATAATTCCCTCCCTTTTCCAAATTTAGAGCCACATTTAATTAACTTTTTGAAATCATTTTGTGATATCTTAAAATTCAATATTCATATAAATATATTCAATCTTAGTACTAAATACCCACCATTTGTTGCTATCAAAACTAAAATAAATTTATATCAATTTTAAACTTTAGAATTTCAGATCAACAACTCCAAAAAAATCAAATAATTACGGGAAATGAGGTAGTATAATATTATTGTATATTTATATTTCTAGACAGAGAGAGGAGGAAGGAAGGAGAGGATAGGGGAAATTACCGGTGAGAGCTTGCAAGTTCTGTTCAATATCCCGGCAAGCCATGACAGCCTCAACAGCATGGACTCTGACATGTTGCTGAAGTTGTTCTTTAAAAGAACATAAAACTAACAAGTACTGTGCCTGTAGATAGTAACTCATACATACATACATGTTAACCCACAAGTCTACTAATTTATTAACAAGCAACATAGAATATATATATATATATATATATATATATATATATGGGCAAAAACAGAAAAATCAAAATCAAACTTCGTAATTAAAGACTAAATTAACTACCAGGAAATTGTCTAGCTCTTGTCTCTCACGAGGAGAGAGAGAATGACTATGGTGTGATGAGGCATAAGATCGAAGAAGATGGTGAGATTGAGTGAGCTGAGTATCAATAAGTGGCAGCTGATCAATAGGGGTGGCTACACGGAGGCACGCCACGTGGGCGGTCAGAAGCTGCTCATATAGAGGGTGGCTGGCGATCTCCGCCTTCAGCTGGTGGTGCTGCTCGCCGGAAAGATCACTCAAGCCACCAATTCCACCACTAGTACCCATCATTCCCAGAACTTGATTTTGCATTTTTCAAATTAATTAAGCAAAAAAAAGCTAGAGTTTTTTTCTTTTACTTTTGTGTGTGTGTGTGTCTATGATTTATGAAGTGAATGAATGATGAGAAGAGTACACAGTGGTAAATGGTGGAAGAAAGACCATGTGAACAAAAGGGTTTGTAGAGAAAGCAAAAATAAGAGGCGGGTTTGAGTTTTAGGACCACAAATTAAAGAGAAAGCCTAGTACTACTTGATATATATAAATTTATTTATGTGTGTGTGTGTGTGTGTGTGATGATGATGATCAATGGATATAGATATATAGAGAGAGAGAAATGAAGCAGATAGTTTCCTTGATATTGGTGTAAAAGAAGAGAGCCACTTATATCGGGATCTGAGACACTAAACTTTCTGCTCCAATCGGTATGCCTACAGATTTTAACATATGCAGAGAAAAAAAATTTAAAGATGCAGCAGGTATGCAGGCTAAAAACAGATGCTGTGAGAAAAGAGGAGAGAGAAAAAGAGATGTTGTTCTTCAGCTTTTGATTGCTTTTGTTTTGTAGATTTTGAGGGCCTTGAAAAAAGAGATCATCATATAACACAGAGAGTGATAGAGAGAGGGAGGGAGAGAGAGCTACAGAATCATTACTATGATGGAGGAGTAAGAGATTTCAGGCCAGGAGATGACAGATAAAGCTGCATCTAAGCTATGACCTGACATTTGGATTCCATATTTTTATTTTTCATTTTCAATTAACCTAACTCAATATTGGGTTTATGGTTGGGTTAGGTGATACTAATATTGGTTTAAGAGAAAATATTAAGGCCTTTTTGTAATCAATTGATTCTATATGCTATTATTGGCTTTAGTGTGTGTGTGATTTGAGCACCCCTCCACCCAATGTGTGTATATAAATTATAAATGAAGTACGACAAAACTTGGCTTGAGGCTACCTTCATCTACCTTTATTATTTGTTTATTTATGATTATTATTAATCAAACTTAAATTAAATATATTTCTACTTTGGTGCATGACAGTACGTAATCTCTATTAATCATTTCCTCCTTATTTTTTAAAGATTGTTAATACTTACCTAATTCATAATCCTTGTAACGTTTCAACATCAATTATCCATATCCCATAGCAGGATAATCTTTGATTATTTTAATATTTACAAGATGTAAACAATTATTGGCCTTACTATATATATAATAAAACATTTAAGATATTTTTTTCTTTATTTCTTTCTTATATAAATTCTACCTTCTTTTTTTTCTCAGCAACAAATAATTAAAGAAACTAATATTTTTATATAAAATTTTGATATTTCTACATGTAAGTCCTATCAAAAGTGTTGTCATAGATGTATAACGATTGTTAAACTGTCGTTATAAACTCTATATATAAGTTCTACATATAAAAATATTACAATTTCATATGAAAATATCAATTTTCATATAGTTAATGGTCGACTTCATCGACTTTCAATGTCACCCTCCTTGTTAGTTGCTGTATATCCCATTTAATTACTTATATGCTAGTATATATACATCTTCTCATAATTAAGCACATAAGATATAAAATCAAATGATAAATTAATATTAAAATTTAAAATTTGAAACACATATCAACTCTGAAAAGTTAAACTCTGTCTCTAGAAACGAGGGCATATTAATAGTGAAATTTATAAAATCTCTACTGTTGTTCCCCTGAAAGGATAACAAAGAATGAAAATGGAGTATTTTTTTAACAATATAATATAATATGATCTCGATTAAGTTGATAAATGGGTGCTAACCATAATCACAAACCGTTTGTATGTTTTAAATAATTAAGAAAGTCGGCTGAGGGTTGAGCTGTCATTGCAACATACAGTATGCCTCTCCCCTTCCCCTTTATAGCTGGTATCATTTGCTTTTCAGCTTTACTCTCATCTCTACGTTTTTGGACCTCACCCAAGTGAAACCAAACAACGTCTATATGTAAATATATACTACCTCCTCCTTTCTTTTTAATCAAGTCTTCTTTTACTTTTTAACCCTTATATATTATACGTACCCATCAAAATATATACAACACATTTTGATGAAGCAGTACTTTTGATGAGGTTAATTTCTTAAATATTAAACTTAGGATTAGAAGTTATTATTAATAAAATCTCTTAAAAATTAGTTGAATTTAAAAAAAACATGTTACATATGTCTACTATTCATACAATCTAATAGAAACAAATCACAAATTTCATGACATTTAACGTGCTTATTTTTATTTTTTTTCCGAAATATATATATGCCAACATTTTCGTATTTTAATTTTTAAGAAAAAAATCCATATGAGCGAGACTTCCGTGTTAAATGAAAAGAGTAATAATTAATTTTCTTGGAAAGAATAATGAGTATATTATGATGAATCGATGATGGGTAGAGTATATAGTAGTTCCATAACTTGATGTAGGATAAAGAAAAATATTCTGGTTGGTTAATTTTGTGTTACAGTAGGTGGTAATGTTGTGTTGGGTGCAAGTAAGCCATTTTTGGTAAGGTGCGTTGGGTGACAACTTTTGAAAAATTAAAATAAATTTGTTGATAAAATAATTAATGATTATTATATATTAAAAGAATAAATACGATGGCAATTGTCACACCTAGCTAATTAATTATAAGTGATTTTGATTAACAACAGCAATGTAAAAAGACAAATTTTCTAATAATGATCATTAATTAAAGCTTAAAATTATATAATCTTGAGATTATATTATTATATAGTTTTCCAAAGGAAAATTCGTAGTGGAAAAATAAGGTTCATTAATATATATAGTTTTGTTTTCCATCAAAAAAATTAATCTTTGATCAAGTATTTAAATGATGCATGTGATTATGATGAAGGTTGGGCACTATATATGAAAAAGCACATATTATTATTCTCCCTACTTTATTTTCTATTTTAAGAAGTTACTCACCTATCCATATCTTTAGGTAGCCACTAAAAGGGCCAATTTTTGGATGTTATAATCATAGAGTGTATGTATGTCAATTTGCAATTATTCTAGCTACTTTTTTATGAATAAACTGAGAACACTGTTTTTACATATATATATATATATATATATATATATATATATATATATATATATATATAACTAACTAGACACGCCTACATCAGTACTACATGTATTTTTAATCGAGTAGCTCTACCTTGATGATAGTGATAATGATATGAAATCCTCCCTTGTATTAAAATTTTAATTATTTTAGCTTTAAGCTAATATGATATGATTTATATGGTTTGATTTATTTTTTTACGTGCTTTTTGACTCTAAATCTCGACCTCTAAAGAATTTTTATTTCAAAGTTATATTTGTTTATAAAAATAATGAATAGAATATAATTATTATATTAATTTATTATCATTACAGATTATTTTATTTAATGATTAATCTATTATTTAATTAATAAACTATTTGTAATCATTTTTAAGATTATTTGATATATCAAAAAGGGCCTATATACTATGTACCACATTTTCTCTTAGGATCATCAAACCCGTCTTAAAAATGACAAAATTAATAACGGAATAATTATGAAATTAAATAATTGATAATGATGATAAATTTTAATTACTCACCCCTCATTTCGTAGACAAACATAGCTCAAAATCCTTATTCGTTATATATATATATATATATATATATATATATCAAAATGAGCCCGTCCGAAACTAGCATGGCTCAAACCCCTTCTACTTTCCTTTTGCTGTATATATAAATTTGGAGTCGTACCATTATATTTGTTGTAAGGTTTGAATTTAGCTATTATTTTCTTTTGTCCTTTGTAATTTAGAATATTAAACTAAATTTTTTAAGCATATAAAGAATTGAAGGATCTAGCCTTAAAAACAATTGAGAAATTTAATTTTGAGTTTAAATCAATATTCTAAATACAAGAGAGAGGGAGCTTAGCAATTGTAAATAAAAGAAGAATTATATATATATATATATATATATATATATATATATATATATATATATATATATATATATATATATATATATAATTTCTTATATTTATTTATATAAACATTTATAGAGTACAAATCTCAAATCAAATTAAAGGAGGTAGCTAGCAAACATTTTGTATAGAAAATTGCTGAATTACTCGAGCATATCAATATACATCCGGTTATTAGGGTTACACACAAAATTAAAAATAATCAAAAAATTAACCGTACTAAACCAAACCAAAAATCACAAAATCGAAAAATCGAAACTTAAAAAACTGAAAAATCAAAATTATATTTGTCGATTTCGGTTTGGTTTATTTAAAAACCGAAATCGACCGAGCACCTTAATATTATAATATAATTTATATATTTTTTTAATAATTATTTATTTTATATAATTATATATTCATTATATTCCTTTTTTATAATTTGGTGACATACTAATTCTTTATTATCCAACAATACATTGATTTAAAATTTGGTGATACACAAATTCTATCTTTTACGATTAAGTTTTAATAACCAAATAAACCGATTGATTAAATCAATAATCGATTATGAAATAAAATTTTAAAAGTTTTGATTTTTAATTTTTAATTTTTTATAATTAATTTAAATAATTTTTTTATTTTTTCACTTATCAAATTAATCAAACTGACTAGTGCACACCCTAACCGGCTAGAAAAGAAAGATTAATGATTGCATCTTTTGGGTAAAAATAAATAAGAATGAGTAATTGTTTTAATTTTTTCAGTTGAAAAAAAAAATCGGCACTAAAATGTGAAAAGGTAAATAAAGTACTGGTGAAATGCAATTAGATGTGACTAGAAACATGTCCTTGGATTAATTAAGGGACCGACACAACATTAGTACATGACTACGTTAGATGAACTAATAAATCAGATGATTTGACTCCACGTGTCAGACGCTAATTAGGAGGACATGGTAGCATACTTTTAGTGCTCCTAAGGAAGGAGGGAGGGGCGAGAGCCAGCGAAGAAAACCGAGCCGAGTCGATTTTGTCACCAACCAAGCCACACAGCTGTCGTATGCTCAGTTCTAGTAAGATTCAGACAGCCCAGGGTAGGGTGGTCCCCAAAATAAACCCTACAGAGAGAGAGAGAGAGATAGAGAAGACAGAGGATAGGTATCGTCCCTTTCATACTATAATACTATAATACAGGGTGTTCAAATTTTTTAATTTTTTAATTTTTTATTGAGTTGTTTGATATCGATTTTTTTGATTTTAATTTTTTTTATTTTTTAGTTTGGTTCGATTCGGTATACCGAAATAACCGAATTACATAATATAATAATAAATTTATATTAATTATTATATAATTAATAATAATTATATATATTGTTAATCGATAAAAACCGAAAACCGAACCGAATTTGTACTAAACCGATACTGAAATCGATAATTCGGTTCAATTTTCGGTTATTGTTTTAGCGATAATTTCAAATTGGTATCGATTCGATTTTTTCGGTACCGGTTCGATTTTTTACCCCTACTATAATCCCTACGAACAAAATTCACCAAAGTTAAAAATTCGAGAGGTAATATAAATCTCAAATAATATAATATTAATTTTTTTATTGTTGCTATTTAATATAATGATGATATATTGTTAAAAAAAAATTGAAATTTAAAATTTGAAATCTCTAAAATTACTTAAAATTAAAAAAAAACAAAAAATTAATTAAATAAAAGAGCAACGATACTGTGATCTCCTTGAGCTAGAAGAGTACATAAGCAACCATTCATAGTAAAATCCCATACGTCAAAAACACTCATTTTGCCGCATTGAATCTAGTTGTAATTCTTGGCATCATAAAAGAATTACGATGACCTGATTTCCTTCCTTATACAGGGGTATGCAAGTCACCATTCGTATTGCAGTCTTATTTTTCAATATAAAAAAAATCCACCTTCATTCATAAGCAAGCATGTCACATAAACAAAAAGCAATGAACACACGGCCAGATGGACCATCATATTTTATAGGGCGATTAAAAGAAAAGAATCTGCAAAATAGTTTCTTTTGAAAGTCTGATTAGATGATAATCATATTGCAGGACCTGGAGTGCGGTATTTTTACTTTATTTACACCTGAAGCTGGATCTAAAATTACATATATAGAAGAGAGATTGAGATGGAATGTAATACGTCCAAAAGAGAATCGAGCCATGTACACAACAAACATCTAATCTTCCTGCTTGCATTTTTTTACATTACAACACACTTATCCTTGGATGATTTTGAATCTGGCTTGGAAGATGAGGGCAAGTTCTTGCCGCTACTCCTTGATACCTGCACAGTGCCATTGCTTTGTTAGAATACGTTCATACCAGCACAAGGGAACAAGGACACGACTTCATCATCATGCTTAAAGCACGATGAGCATCTGGAGGAGCTTTTCAAACCAAATACTAGTAATCACATTCCACTAGGTTAAAAGATCAGTTAAGGGCTATTGGGTGAAACAGGTCAACCATTTAAAGTAGGACATTACTTAGAGCCCGAGGGTCTTAACAATAAATTACAGGTGGATAAACGTGCAAGTACACCTCCATTCATCTAAAGAGACTGCTCTTAAAAAGAATGTCCAGTCTGCTAGATGAAAGGGCCAGGTCAGACTTGCAAATAAAAAATAAAAAAACAAAGGGACAGTTCAGATGTATTACTCCTGGTTAGTCAGCTTATAGATACAAATCAAACCAATTAAAGAACCATACTGGCAGACTAGTTGGTTCCAGCTTTTCGGGTTTCCAGAATGGGATTCGGTGCCAATGACATTGGGCATAAATCTGTCTGTCTCAAGTTAGAAAAGGCCAACATAAGGCGACCTGTGCAGTGAAGATCTTTATGCAAAAGATCCGCCAATGCAAACCAAAAAGGGTGTTAACAGGACAGGCAGTAAATCAACGATAATAGAAACATATGGATAGAGACCAAATGATAATTGCAAAATGTGGATATGATAATCAACTTGGTAATTGCAGGATAGCTTTTGCTGTTGCACAATTAAATTAGCCCCAGTAATGCTTTAATGTGTTTAGGTGAATATATAACGTTCAATATCAATATGATTCAGAATATCAGCTCATGTTACAGGATGCAAAAAAGTTAATCTTGTATTCCTATATCAAGCCATCCCCCATCAGAATAATTCATGGCTTGCTCGCACAGGACTAACACCATGTTAAAATGAACAAAATGAATAGAAAGTTGAAAACCTACCTGCGGGCCTGTAACCAGCCTTGAACCACCACCAACAGTTGGTTGTTGTGAATTACGTTGCGGCTGTTGCTCAAATTCCTGTTGTTGAAGCGCTATTGCCAATTGCAGATCAGAACTGTCACAATAGATCCCACTCAGTAAGACCAAGAAAGGTAGAGTTTTCCCTAATAAATACAGAGTATATCCTAGCACACTAAGACTAACAAGATAATACAAATAATCATTAGAAAGTCCAGGTAGCAACAACGGAAACCTAAGATAAAAACTTGAACACCACCAATTTTATTTTTTTTGTGGAGGTGGGGAGGCAAAGGGAAAGGTCGGATAATTACTTGAAACTGGAATGTTCCTGTGCTGGATTGTCAATACTGGCAAGATAATCCTGAAAAATATTATAGCTGGAATAAGTCTTTTTGTACAAAAGCCATTTGTGAAAAACAAAAAACAAAGTAAAACAGATGGAAGAAGAGTGTACTGCAGTAGTGGACATGGCATTTTGTTCATCCCACGTGTTGTTTGCATGATTTTCTTCTACCTTGAATTCCTTAAAACTCCCAGTCATAAACACTGTATTCCCATTGACCTGAAAACCATGAAGAATCAATCTTAGGCTGTGTTTGATAAAACTGAATAATTATAATCTGAATAGTTAGTATATCTTAATAAATTAGATCATCTAAGTGAAATAACATCTGAATCTAAAAAACTATTTGATAACTAAAAAAGTGAGCTGCCTCTTAATGACACTATTTTTTTATTTAATAATTTTAAAAGGTAAAATTTTATTTAATAATTTTAAACATTCAATTTAATAAAAATGAGTGGATAATATTGTTGAATGTATTTATTTTTAAAAAAAATTATCAAAAAATTATTATTAAGAGATAGCTCTTAATGATTTGGACTTCATTTTATGTCTTACTGATTCAGAGGCATGCAAAATTTTAACAAAAAACTTTTGCTTCTTATCAATTCAGACATGAGTTCATTAAGAAGTATTAATACCTAAACAAACACAACCTTAGTATACAAGCCTGAAGAACACTATACTCTTACAAGCAAATGATCATCTCCCATGTTTGGACAACTTTTTCCTAGAGGAAAAGTCGAGTGAAAGAATATAACATTCATATATGAAGCTCAGCCTAGCTAGAAGTTGAATTAGATATTTGTACAAGACTTGTTCTTAAAACAAGTTGATTGTACTCTCACTACCTACATTTCCGGTTCTTTACTTATCTAATGTTAATATTTGTTTCTCTTCAGTTGTATGCCAGTAAACCATGTGCCATGTGTATGATCAAACTCTCAAATATTCACATCAGAAGGAAAAACTACGGACCCAAACACCTTGGGATGGCATCTCTTGTAGGGCAACAAGCCAAACAAACCAAATATCCACATGCTGTGACACTACTTCAGTATCTCTTCACAGTCTAGCAACCACGCTTACCCACCTCACTTGGATATATATGAATTGTGCTGTGCCTACCCCATTCATCACCCTCTTAGTTATCTCTATGGCACACCTACAAGCAGCGTAAGCCCCGTGAAAGTGTGTGGTAAGATTATCCATAATGATATGGTCCAACAAGACATCCTTCATGGCACCATATGCATCCACGTCGAAGGTTAGCAATCACCTTGACAACTAAGCCTTTCTAGAAGTCTTTCTAATGTGTAACAAACTTGCAGCCACTCCTATCCTCACAAACCACAATATTAAAACATGTGTGCAGAGATATGAAACATAAAGTTTACATATTATTCGAGTACTATTTCACTTTTGGAACAGTAACTTGCCGAGTTAGATAACTAGTAAGTGAGCAGATTTCCTTGGAAATCTTACTTTTGCCCTTGACAAAAACTCTCCAAATTCCACTCTCTCTTACCAGAGCCCTACCATCTTACTCTTAATATCCTAAACTCATAAATCTACAAGCAGAGTTTTGACTATGATAAGGGACATTAGCCATCAGCAATCTTAAATGAACTCTTACCTCATTCAGTTTTTCCCATACCAAATCAGGCTGATTTATGTAACCTTGATCCGTTGCCAAAAGATATAGTTCACCATCAAACTGCAAATAAGCTTTACATTTGGTAAACTGGAGATACCCAGCAAAATCATTTTAAAGGAACTGAAGACGATAAAACTTATTTCGTAATTTTTTACAACAATATATAATGCAGTTGGTAGCTGACATGTGCAGCATTAATAATGGAAACATAACCTAAAAATACAAAAGCGAGGTACAAAAATAAGCTATATCCACATAGCTCATCTGGAAACTGACCTTAAACATGGTGTTGAAGTGGTTATTACGAAAAAATACACAAAGCTCACGTTCTTTTAGACCATCTTGCAAACAAAAAAGGCTGCAGAAAATTCAATGTCAACAAGATTAGCCACCTACCTCAACTCAGCAAACTAGACGTATTGATTTTTTAAAACATAAAATGCCAAGTGAAAAGCCAAACAAGAAACCAACATACCCATATAAGGTTAATTGACTAGCACTGCTCTTCAGGAATTTTTTTATCAGTTCCCCTAATGAGGATTGAGATGAGAATTAACGTAGAGGTCAAAGATAAATTTGCAAAAACAGACAACACGCACAAGAAACAAAGGAGAGCACAAATGAAATCATTCCTACTTCATTGTTACAGAGCATTGCTTACCTTGTTCTGGTGTGATTTCATTCTTATAACCCATATCACTGGAATTTCTACTGTTTTTGTCCACTTGTTCTGCAAGAACTACCTCACCTTCATATATAGGTTCTCGATCTTCATAAGCTGTAGTTCCCGACTCTAATATGCATTCCTCTCCTTCGTAAATGGGTTCACTGTCATCAGCACTAGAAGTAAAGGTTTCAGGTACATCTGCGTTTCGTCTGCTACCACCGGATGAATCCAACTCTGCATCTGGTGTAAACGAGCTAGTTATATTTAATCTCTCAGGAGCACTCTGTTCATTTTTTCCATCCTGTAAATCAGGCCTTAACACTGATTGCTCCTGAACTTGTTCAGCTCTTTCAGAGTCATGAGTGTTGCTTGCAGATGAAGATAAAGGAGCTGATCCCCGAGAATCAGATATTGCCGCTTCACGCAAAATCAATGCATCAATGCTATTTTTTTCAACTACATCTTTGTATACAACGCATTCTCCAGATTCTTCACAGCTTGATTGACCATTAGGGATCTTTTGAACAATCTTTGAGGACAAACAAACATCTTTCCCTGGAATTGTTTCAAAGGTTATTAAATCATTATTGTAATTTGCTAAATCCTTGCTACCGTCAGAAATAGATAGTTCCTGCTGACAAGACTTCTGAATTTCACCAACAACATTTCCTTCTGATGTCTCCGTAGGAACTACAGGTTCAGACTTCTTGAGATATGCACTCTCATTTGCATTGTTGGACATAGTTTGCTTGTCGTTACTGCCTGCACATATATCTTCAGATGAAGTTGGAAACGCAGCCTCTGACAATTTCAAGGCTCTCAACAACTCTGTTTCTTCTTCAAGATCACCTTTTCTAGATTTGTTGTTCTTGGAGATAGAGTCAGGAGACTCATCAAAGGATAAACCTCTTGAAAGGCAAGGAGAAGGCACTCCTAAAGTTGCGGTTGTTGCAGCAACAAAATCAACACCATCTTCTTCAGACACTTTCTTGTCTTCGTTTCCTGCATTTTGTGTTTCGAGCTCAACAAGATCCCCCATTAGAGTGTTGTAAGATTTCAAGCCAATTGCGTTGACAATGTCATTATCCTGGTTCATATGCACCAAGCAATCAGGTTTATGTGGTGAATACTTGTAAAAATTAACCAGCATGCATCTTAGCCACATTCCAAAAAAGATAAGTAACCAGTTGAAGATGCAGGGAAAAAGAATCAATTTAGTATGCTAGGAACAGCACCAGATCATCTACTCCAACAACAAAAAAATGAAATATATTATCATCTGCCAAGAACAGCATCTGGCAATTCAACATCAGATTGATGGCGGTTAAAATGCTTCAAACATAGATCAAAGCAACAAAAGATGGATAAGGCAAAAATCAGGTGATGTTGTCTTTGTGTCTCCAACAACTCCCAAGTCCCAACAGTAAGCACAGAAGGCCCCCATCCCCAAAAAATATCCTTAGATTAAATTTCATTTACTACCTGTATTAAGCTGCATTTGTGAAGATAACAAATTTTCTAATATGACTAGTGCACAATGTGTCTACAAAAATGCTACTCGAAAGAAGATTAATTCAATATGCGGCACAGGAATGAGAATTGACAAGCAATACAACAGGTAATCTACTAATTGTATCTAGTGACACAGCGAAAGGCAAGATAACACCGAAAGAGTCCCATCAATTCAACCAGCAAAAATCTTGAAGATAACAAGGTAAGATAAAGGAGGCTAGAACAGCCGTAATTAATGGTAAAACTGTTAATGATGAAGTTGTTTGATAATAATAATTCTAAGTCTAAGAGACAATCTTTAGTCCCTAAACCCTAAAAAATAAATAAATAAAATGTATGTCCAAAACAAATGGGCCAAAAATAATTAATCTACTGGATTAATCTAAATAGTAAATAAAAATAGAATAAATATATATAATCTATATAAAGCCCAAAACATAAATAAAATCAACACTTCACTGATATTCATTGTGTCAGCCAGTGGCAGCTTCTTATTGATGACATAATTAAATTGCATTGAGGTCTTCAAAAAACTCGTGCTTGTTCTCTTTTTAGAAGGAAATAGTTGAAACAGAATGTGCAAGCTCTTCATTTACTTCTTTAAGTTTCTTGAATAATTAACCAGTACCTAAAAAAGTTCGGGAATAAGAGTATCCAATTAGGTTAACAAACTCCTACTTTTCCCTTCCTCAATCTACACTCCAGCCTCAATTTTCACTTGAAAGGTTTTGCTCTACCAAATACTTGTTCATTACCAATTATAGTTAAGCACATAAAGCTAGGCGACTGTTATTTTTACAAGTTAAATTGTTATTTCAACAAGGTCCTCTCTGACATGAAGAGTAAGAGGGTCTCACACTCATGTGAGAGGGAACCTAGTGGAAATAACAAATTTACTTGCGATAATAACAGCTCCCTAAAGATAAAAACCAAAAGAAAATAAATTTTTTATTTTGGACACCTAGCTTTATTGACTGAAAACATTCATACCATGAAGACCAAGTGAGTAACGTATTCTGATAATTCTGTTCTCCTCGTACAGTTGAAAATTTAACCTTAAATAGAATCATCAGATTATCTAAGCACACAATTATTTTCTTCTTCAAGGACAGGGGAATGGAACTGGATTGAGCTGTATAAAAGGCCCCACTCAGAGTGACCCATAGGCACCAACTATTAAACACACTAATGATTATTAAACATCCATTTCAAAACCTACATCAATACCCTTATTTTTTTACAAAAACTACTTTCACCTTCAAGCTTCAATTCACAAAACCACCCATCATTACTTCATACATACCCCCAGCTATTTTTTAGTATCACATAAGACAGATGTATATCCACATCCATCGCCATCGCTGTTAAGGAAACAAACATCTCACGATATAGAGAAATAGAAATTGAGAATGTGGACACAATCACACAACACAAGAATTATAGTGGAAACTCCAAACCAAAGAAAAACCACTTTCGTTGCCAAAGACAAATAGAGAAAATTCACTGTGAATAATATTACAATCACTCACACTTTCAGAAATTTTCTCACATCCACAAGAAAGATAATTCTTCCAAAAGAATTTTCCTACACAAAATTCTCCAACTCTTGGATACCTCATATCCTTCTATGCTCTCCAATATCCTAACAATCTCCACCTTGGTTAAAATAAAATAATCACCATAGCTTCTGCTATTTCCGTCTTCACCAACAGTCATAATTCTCGGTATAGAGAAATACCATACTCCACCATAGAGAGTACACATACACTCAAAATCAACCATTCTAAGATTTTTCATGTAGAACAAACTTGCTGAAAAATTATGGTGCTACTTCCACATTGGCTTTCTAGGAAGTTCATAAGCCATCGACATCAAGATCACCACACACCTGGCATCAATGCCAACCAATGCTCGTATGCAAAAGACCCGCTAGTAGTATCACATCCTCTATCATGGCAATTTGGGATACTAGCGGCATGCCATGAGGATGTTCATACTCCTTTAGTAAAGATCAGGATCGTCTCCCTCACTATGGCTCACTATGGGTAGACATAATATTGACTTCATCGTCTGATCTTGACTTGGAGCTATTTGTCGAATTAGCTCCACCTTTCGGACAATTTCTTTTCAGGTGCCCAGATTGTCCACACCTCCAACAAATCGATTTCTTGTTCATGGAGTTGCTCTTTTTCCAATTTCCAGCTACCATCAAAGCTGTGTTTTCAGGTGAAACACTATATCCACTACTCAACCTCTTCTCTTCAGAGAAAAGTTTACCAGTAACTTCTAAAAACACAAATTTCTCCTTCCCATGAATCAAAATGGGCTTCATGTGTTCGTAAAAATTTGGAAGAGACCAGATGAGCCTCAACGCTACACCTTATCATCCATCTTTACTCCAATGGACTCCAGTTCAGAGACGATACCATTTAAGACACTAAGATGGTCAGAAATGGATGTGCCTTCATTCATACGCAAAGTATGAAACTGTTCCTTGAGATATACACCCGATTGGAGACGCCTTTTGCTTGATACATATCTTCAAGCTTCTCCCAAAGCTCGTTGGCTTTTGAAATCCCTTGTTCATTAGAAAGAACATTTTTGGCCAAAGACAAGAATCATGCTCGCAACTCTCAAATCGAATTCTTCCTAATTTTCATCGCTCATACCAGATGTCGAATCTTGTATACTGGAATCGGATGACGAATCTTGTTTACTAGAAACAGGGGTCGGTCGCCCCCTCCAACGCCTTGTGTAACTTAGATTGAATCATAACATCTTTGACTTGAATTTAACACAAGCCAAAATTGATTCTCCCATCAAATTTCTCTATGTCGATTTTCATGCCAGACATTTTGCTTAAAGAACCAAGCTCTGATGCCATTTGTTAAGGAAACAAACATCTCACGATATAGAGAAACAGAAATTGAGAATGAGGACACAATCACACAACACAAGAATTATAAATTATAGTGGAAACTCCAAACAGGAGAAAAACCACTTTCATTGCCAAAGACAACCAGAGAAAATTCACTATATGAATAATATTACAATCACTCACACTCTCAAAAAATTTCTCACATTCATCAAGAAAGATAATTCTTCCAAAAGAATTTTCCCACACAAAATTCTGTAACTCTTGGATACCTCTTATCCTTCTAAGAAGAGACAAAATCCCACATAACATGGAGCCAAATCAAGGACAAATTCCATCTTGCAATCAAGAACCGAATTTTGCAATTGTTGACAAAGCTCGCCATTTAACAAAATATGAGACAATCTTCAACAATTGGTACTTTAACCAATATCCTAACAATCTCCAACACCTTCAACTTTACAGTTAACTTGATCTAGTGCGAGGACGACTTAAATAGTGCTCCTGAATAAAGAAAATGGTCGTGTGAATGCATAATTTTCTCAAATGTTCTTTTCTCTATTTTGGGGCTCAAAAAGGTTACTATACTAGCTTATTTTACTAATCTACTTTAGTCCACTGTCAAATTTTCAGTTTGATTCGCATGCCAATAGATAAAATTGAAAACCTGAACTTTACATCAATAAAAAAAATGTGAGTGTGAGCGTGTCTGTATATATTCTTACAAGTTTTTTTGTCCATTTTTGGCTAGATAATACAACTCAACGAAATCATGCTTTTCCTCATGCTCTTCCGCTTTCTACATTCAATTTCTTTGTTTCCTCAATTGGATTTTGCGGCTCTTTCTTTTAATAATCAAGTAAATTTTCCTAAATTTAAAATTTGTAATAAATGCATACAAGAATCAAGAAAACAACTGCCAAAGATGATAATAATTATTCTTAAGTAGTGTCTAAGGTTGGTGCTTTCTGTGCACTAAAATCTCGGTTTTCCACCGTCGGTTGGGGTTTCAAGTTTCGTGCCACATTAAAATCCCAGTTGATGGCATCAGTGATGTCATCACTGATGCCATCAACATTGGGACTATTGAGACATGTATGACGCATAAAAATAATAATGTCGGTATAACTATGTTATCAACGGTTGTGACTACGTGCTTTGATAATTGCAGTAAAAAGTTATCAATAAAAAAGTCACAATAAGTGATGCTAACATTGATTGAGGCTGATGGTAAGTAGCGACATGTGTGCCACGGTATATATAAAAACTTTGCACACTATAAACGAGGTTGTTTTGAATCAAAGTTCACCCATGAGGGAATAAAATTGCTTTTTTAGTAAGAGGATAAAGTATTATTATAGTAATTATCCATTTACATCAATTATCATTTATTGAAATAAACCTACAGCTACTTCACAGAGTATACATTAAATTGTTTAGAAATTTAAGAACGGTGCAGGGGTGAAACTGTACCCGACACATTGAAAAGGAAAGAAAATTCTGATGGAACCCAGATCAAATATAAAAGAATACCAGCTGCAGGGAAAGTCAATTTTTTGAATTTTGATATGGTCTATTCAATTGATATTTTTTTTTTTACTTCAAACGAAAATAAAAAGTGTACCTAATTGTACGAAAAGTTAGGTCATGTGTGAGGGTCAGAAGCATACATTATGTGCATATCACTCAACTAAACAATGCCCCATCCACTTCTAAAATAAGAAGAAGAAATTCTTAAATGACATCTCCCATATACTAATATAAAAGCTGAATTCTTTACTGTCATTTTTCTATGGGCTTTCCGTTGAGCTATGGGCCTACTAGTCTAGCACGTCCTCAAGTGCAGCAACAATCGATTCTATACTATACAGAATAATATTCACGAAAAACTGCTTCAAAGAGTCTATAAAACAATCCAGAAGAAATAACTAGTACCAAGAACAACTGCATAAAACTCGCAGGTACTAGGTCAAACGATTCGTACCTCAGGATCAACTATCCAACCATGATACAGTGGTATATCCAACAAATCAAATATTGCACACTCTCTCGTAAATTCAAAATCATCAATTCTGCAAGAATTACACATATTTCACACTGTCAATATAAATGGAGTATTAAAATAGAGGAAAGAGAAATCCACACCATCTAATATATTACAGCATCATACCCTAGGGCCTAGACTATACAAAATGGCCACTACTTTTTAAAGGATAAAAAAGAATACGCACACACAAAAAAAATTGCACCTTCTAAATTTTATATTCACATCAATCCCAGTTGTAAGTCGAGGGAGCAGATCAATTGCATCAGCAATGTTCTGTTGTTGGTTTTCAACATACCCTGCATCTTTGTTCTGCACCCAAATTATACAGTAAAGAACATTATCTTGGTTTGATCCTCACCATACAGGAAAATAAAATGCAACAACAAACAAGAACTAAAGCAACTTTTCCACATACTCATCACTGTATGTACAAAATAAACAATCAAATGATCAAAACAAGTAAGTACTTACATCGACGTTACTGTTTGAATCTATCAACCGCTCTGCAACAAGTGAGAGCAATTTCTCCTGAGAGACTTCAGGAATGTCTGGACTCAAAGTCAAATTGTTCTTCAACAAGAGAACATTACCTAACACAAAAGAAAATACCCACAAATAGGTCATTAATAAATGCAATTCTGAGCCTAATACCTGCAAGATTAATCACAACAATTACTTATAAAAATCAAATCCTTCTGTCACAGGAACTTTAAATTAATAATAGAATCTATCACAGCGGCCATCAAATCATTTCAATGTGAATTATGAAAAAAGCAAAAAAAAAAACTCTAATTGACCATTTGTTAATCATATGACGTTCTGCAAACTAAAATGTTAACTACACAAAAGAATTGATCATATTAAACAAAATTCACTATGTTTCAATCGATGATTTGATTCCTAATTACATGCGCGAGAATTGAAATGATCAAGAAACAGGGCGTTAAGGCTTGACAGAGAAAATTATAAACCCTAAAAGTGAGAGAAGTTATTACAAATTGCGAGAAGAGGGCAAGGGCCATTATCGTTCTGAATAATGATAGGCGTAGTACGACCCAAGAATTGTATAACCTTGGTCTTGTGTGCCAATTCTTTTGCTGGTTCAGCTACTCGCTCTTCAGAAGAAGCCGCCATAGATGTCCCTTTGAGTAACTCCGGTATATGTTCGTATCTATATCTATCTAACTATAGAAACAGGGAGAGAGAAACAGCGCGGGTGGGGAATAGATTTCCGAAAGGGGCCGACGAGATTATATAATTATATAGATTGGAAATACCTGAGAAAATAGGAAGTTCTGGTTGTTTCCATATAGCATGTGAAAATAAATGTTTTAATTAATTTTTCTAGAATAAAATTTAAATAAATTGGATCAATAGATTCAAAGTTCTTTATCTTTGGTGCTAGGCAAATACACCATTATATGCATTCTTTAACTCTGTTTTGAACTGTAAAGAATTTATTTATTTTTTATATTATACCCTTTTCATTTTTAAATATAGTATCAAATTTGACTTTTTAAATTAAATTGAGATTTTTTAATGTTTAAAATAAATATAAATGTATTTAAATTTAGACAGTATAATTATTAAAATCATAAATTATCTAAAAATACTAGTAGTTACATAATTTCTCGTTTTCAAAAGTTAGATAAATTACTTCAATTTTAAATTTAATTTTCTTTAATCAATTATATAAAACTAATATTAACCTCATATTTTAAAATAAATGGAGAATTTTGCAACAAAAATATTTATTTGTATAGTACTTGGGTCCAAGCCCGAAGCCCTTCTGCTTATCGGGCCTATCTTTTTCACCAAATTCAGGTCAGCCCAAGGTTTCCAATGTTCTAAGACGGGCTAATATAGAGTACAAAGTTAATGCAAATCAGTGGGTGATTTGATATTTTTTTTTTCTCGTCAAAAAGATTAAATATTTTACCTTATTGATTTTGAAAGTCCGTTTTACTGTATATTGAGAGTTAGATGAAACGAGTAACATAAAATAATAACGTTTAAATTTTTTATTAATTTTTTTTATATTTTACGTATTTACATATGTCGATATTTATTATCAATATATATTTTTTTTCCTTTTCGGGGGATAGGGCCATAACATAAGAACAATACCAATAGATTTTCAGACCTTGAATTGTATTTGGCTGCACTCTATATTTTGTTACCGGTTACCAAGAGCTAACTACTACTATGCACAAATTTAGTTCATATAATAGAGTTCAAAGATAATTGCCGAAAGTATGTCAACCAACACAAGATATATTAATAGTTAATATAGAGGATTAACGATTTAATTACTAGATTATGAAAGGACTAACTGCCTTGACAATATACTCTCATTCTATGTCAAAATTATAGAATATTTTAACTTGTTGAAATCAATTTGAGAAATTATAAAATTCAAACTTGTTATTGTTTCATTTAACTTTTGAAAATAACATATATAATTATTATTATTAGTACTTTATAAAAAGTTTAAAATTAATATAGTTGTTTGTATTAAAATTAAATAATTTTATATTAATTTTGTGAATTTACTACAAGAAATTAAAATGCATCTTTAGTTTTGAAATTCATTCCACTCTTTAGCTAGGCATATTCCATTCTATCATATTTTCAAAAAATAGAGTCCTCTTCATTTGTAGTTTTTTCTTTAATCTGTTGTCTAAATATTAAGGATCGTTTCGACCTCATTAGAGTTACAACGACTACTTGTGTTGTAAAAAAAAAATTGCTTTCGTTTTTTTACTGTCAAAATGAATTTTACTAATACATTTTTCACAAGCAGTTATAAAACACTTTTCCATTACTAATTTCAAAAAAGTAAGAGTAAAAATAATACTTTAAAAATAGAATCATTTACCAAATGAACTCTAAGATTTGAATAATCTAATATATATATATATATATATATACATAGAGAGAGAGAGAGAGAGAGAGAGTTAGTTAGTTAGTGCAAAAATAACTAACAAAATAATTTGTCAAAATATAATTAGTAAATGATTTATTATACATGAATAAGTCTAATCATAGTTATCATAATCGGATCAGACCGAATTAGCCGGTTCAGCTGGTTAGGCTGTGAACCGAACACGAGACCAATTCGATTCTTTAATTATGTCGGAGTTACAATCAGGCCGGATAACAGCACTTAACCCGATCTAAAAATCGATGACTCATTAAACCAGACGATAAATTTAAAATCAATTTTGCATCAACTTGTATATATCGATTATTTAACCCAAAAATTGAGAGAGAAATACATATAAACTCAAAATAAGATAGCAATCAAGCATCAAGATGCTGTTAATGACAAATTATTAGGTTTATTAATTCAAAAAATTATTCTCTGGTCTTAAAATATGATCACGTAATACTCCAGGATCACTCACGTGCTGTCATTTTAACATATATAATAAAAGAGTCTATTATATATGCTAAAGTGACAATATGTGAGTGATCTGAGACATTACGTGAGGGTGTCTTAAGACCACTAAATAACTTATCTACTAATTCACATGTTAATGATACGGTACTCATCATGGCGAGAGAAGAAAAAGAAAAATAAGGAATATATATATATATATATATATATAATATTTTAGTCAAAAAAGTAAAAGGGATAAAATAGATAATGGTGCGCACTACTTCTAAATATCAGGTAGTACTGTCTGGATGTATAATTAACTTTTAATGAATAAGTTTATAAGTTGGATACTTAGTATATACTTTCATGGTCTTAATGAAAGAGTCTCATCAAAACAATTAAAATGTTTAAAATATTTTTTTATATATACTTATTCTTATAAATGTTAGTATAATAACGGTCATAAAATAATAAAATTGTATAATAAAAAGTTAAATATATTATGTCATTTTATACTATTAATACTTTTCTTGTGAAACATTTTTTTCTTAACAAAAGATACTTTTTTTATATAGAACAGAGATTACATAATTAGTATAATTTTAAATGTACATTTTTATCTCTATTTTTTGAAAAAGAAGCTTATATCATAAAGTATAATTCTTCGCCACATAATTTTATGCATAAAAATTATATAATATTACATAAAAGTATAAAATTAATTATATAAGGTTTTGAATAAATTAATTTATGAAAATAAATAATATAAAATAAACTATTGAAACATTAGATACTTATATTTTAATACTAAATAAATGATGTATTTTTATAAAACATATTATTATTTTTTATAATTAAAAAATATTTTAAAATTATTTAATAATTAATATCTAGTCTAACCGGCTCAACTACGATTTCAAATATTTCGTAATAAATTTTTTCTGTATCTCTGTTAAGAGACTTATAAAGACGATTTTTAAAATTTATGACGATAATTTATCTCGTTACTATAAAATAAAATTACGATAATAAGATAAATTATCATTATAAATCTTAAAAAATATTGTTATAAGCTTTATAATTAAAATACTT
This sequence comes from Hedera helix, assembly GCA_947179155.2. Taxonomy (NCBI): domain Eukaryota; kingdom Viridiplantae; phylum Streptophyta; class Magnoliopsida; order Apiales; family Araliaceae; genus Hedera; species Hedera helix. The sequence continues at coordinate 46,152,911 of OX359273.1, forward strand.
AAAAAATTTATTATAGATAACGGGTCCGCTTAATGTGTGTCCTAAGGACACACACTAAGCACAAAAAATAAGAGACAAGACCCTCTAAAAATTATTTCTTTATATAGTTGCACTGAATTCAATACATGGGGTCCACTAGTATATTATTTTTTTATACATTGAATTCAGTGCGCCTACATAAACAAATAATATTATACATTATTTTCCGCGCTTAGTGTGTGCCCTAAAGACATATATTAAGAAAATCCATAGATAATTTGATCCTCAACTACCGGTTGAACTATTAAGCTAGGGGCTGAGTCAGTTTGATATTTGGTCCAATTCTAATAATTATGACTCCAATAATTATAAGTCATCATAATTATGCATAATGTGTGTCCTTAGGGCATACACTAAATATAGAAAATAATGTATAATATTATTTGTTTATATAGGCGCACTGAATTCAATGTATAAAAAAATAATATACTAGTGGACCCCATATATTGAATTCAGTGCAACTAGATAAAGAAATATAATTTTTAGCGAGTCTCATCTCTTGTTTTCTGTGCTTAATGTGTGTCTTTAGGACACTCATTAAGCGAACCTTTATTATATATATATACATATATTTTAATTATTTTTAATCATCAAAATATATAATATCATCGTTGACCGATGAGAGTTTTACAAATAGCCACCCACAGCAGTCACATGTCTAAAATATAACAAAAGCAGAAGTTGAAAACGAAAGAATAAAAAAAGCAGTTACGCGCCACATAATGATAACCCACGTGACACGGTCTATGGATTGATGACCTGGCGTCAATTCACTGGCTTCCTTCTTTTAGCATTGTACGGACCAATGCCCCCGTTTATCACACCATCGTACGGACAAAGCTATGATATATACTGATTTGACCGTGGGGTGCGGTAAATTTTTCTATTATTACTGACCGCAGAACTGGCAACCATCACATTACGAATAACTCTACTTACACGATCAATCAAACTACATTTCTTTATTAAAAAATAAAATTCGGCACAAAAATTAAAAAATCTCATTAATATTAATATTTAATATTAATTTAAAATTTTATTATTATTTATACATTAATCAATTATTTCTCTTTCTATTTTTTCTCTTAATTACTTCATCTTTATAAGTAAAACAAAAGATAATATAAAATTTCTCCATATATAAAACGTCTTATATTACAAAAAAAATAAAAACAACTAAAATAATTTATATAATAAAAAAAGAGAGTAATTAAGATAAAATTTATATTTAATATTTCTATGTGTAGAGTTGTCCTCACATTTCAATGCATGTTTCAGAGAAGATGCGATACTCCTTTGCTCCATTCGTAAAATTGTAAATTGAAAATTGTATTTTAAAAAAAATATTATATTTCATATTTCATCTTTAAAAATAATATATTATTAATTTAATAATAATAATATGATATAAATATTAACAAATATGAGGGTATGATGTCATTTTGTATTATTCTTAATAACCAATGATCCATTTTGTTGGAAAAACATTAACAAATAGGACATTTTTTAGGAACGTAAGGAGTGATAATTAATATACTTCATATTTTACTAGTTGTGCTTTACAAATGAAATTTAATTTTTTTTGTTATTAAAGTAACTTTTTGATATTTCACAAACTTATTTATCATTCATTTGAGAGAGTGGTAAAATTAATTTACTAGTCATTTGAGAAAGTGTTTATAAAAATATTATACTTATTTAAATTAGATTTTAGAATAATAACCGATGAAAGTTGCACTATATTTTGAAATTGATAATTTCATATAAAAATGTGATACTTTCACTTTTTTTTCCACATGAATTATAAACTCGCATTCACATGAGATAAATTGATTTATAAATATGTTAATCTTATATATAGCCAATGCTCATCTTTTTGGCCAATATTCATTCCTTAAACTCCACATCTACTTGTCCTCATTTATTAATGGATTTTTTTAGAATGTGCCATTATGGCACATTCTAAGCGCTGAAAATAATGCATAATAATATTTATTTATGTATTTGCACTGAATTCAATGTATAAAAAAATAATATACTAGTGGACCCCATGTATTAAATTCCGTGCAAATATATAAACAAATAAAATTTACCCTTATTTTCCGCGATTAGGGCACATGTTAAGAGGACCTTTTATTAATTTACAAAAGCTTGAAGGTCTGTAATGGCCATGGCCCTTGTTGTAGTAGGTGTTTCTCTTTATGGCCCTCACCCGTACTGTTAATCTAAACAACAATAATAAAGAACAACGTCTGCCACGAACAATAAAAAAGACCATTCAAAGTCCGTGGGCAAGAAAATTGCATATCTTACTTGGGTTAGGGTTCGTATTAATGGTGGAAGCGAGAAATTCGTAAAAAAATATGGAATCGGTCGAAAGATTGAAGAGCAGAGAATAACCGGTGAGCAACTACGAAAGTATCACGTAGCAAAACTTTTAGAATCATGGTGTAATAGCTGATGTCTGAGAGTCGTGAAAAGTATTTCAAGTGAATTTAAGATAAACAACTTCAACACTTTTGTTCACTCGATTCAGAGTTGATCACAAGTTTCCAATTTCTTCAAACTTCTTATTTGTTTTTGAAAGAGAAAGAGAGAGAGAGAGCTTTTAGGTGGCAAAGATCTCCAAGTGCCAAAAAGTTCATTCACTTGTAAAGTGAAAGTGTATTTATAAGGTGCATGTCATGTGCCAATCACATGTTAGAAGGAAAATTTCATAAATACCCTTAATTAAAGGTAAATCTCTAAAATACACTTGATTACCACGGTAATGCCAAAATCATCTTGTTGTTTTAACCACCAATCAAATCTCTCAACCGATTCCCAATACAAGTTGTTCTCATGAGTCTTCTGTCTCAGAACTTATGACAACACATTTAAAATTATACTTTTAAGGTTATATAATATTAAGTCCATAAAGATTGCATAAATCAATTTTATTATTAAAGAAGTCAAAGAAAACGAATCACGGAGCGGGAAAGGATCACCCAAAGGGGGTTTAACGTCTTTTGTTTGTTTCATTCTTTCTTGATCGATTTTTTGTCCGTTACTTTTGATTCTTATTTCTATGAAAAGTTATCTTATCATAAATAAGTTAGGAAAGACCTCTTTTAAGCTTTCATAAGTCTTCCTAATTTTGGATTCATTATTTATTCGTTGAACAGCTTAAAACTTGTCCGGGATAAAATTCAAGAAACAAAACATCAAACGGCCCTTAAGTGACCAACCCTAGGGGTCGAACCCTAAAGGGGTGAACCCTAATCTTTTCTCCTCTTTTTTGGTCTTCATTCGTTCGTTATTTTTGTTTTAGTTTATTTAATGTGAATTCTAATTTTATTCACGGTCCCACATTTGCCCCTTTCACGTGAGTCACAGCTTGCAAGTGACGATCGTGCACAAAATTCAAGTTTTCAAATAGTCGATACTGTTTTTATCATTACTTTTGATTCATTTTAAGTTTCAGGGCCCATAACATGTCGAAATAGCCGTAACGAAGGCCAAAAAAGTCTTAGAAGTAGATGTTTTGGCTTTTCGAAGTTTTTTCAATTCTTTTTAGATTTCTTCACATTTTGATTATTCCTTTCATAATTAAGTCTTCTAGCTTATTATTCAGTATTTAAAATATGTTTTCACTCATTCTAGAGTTGAACCATTCGTGAAATTACATATTTCCACTAGGATTTTTATGTTTTTGAATTCTGGGCATATAAAAAATCTGAACTTTAAGAGGCAGATCCATTGGGTCGAATCATAGGGAACAAATTTGAACCTTAGGGGGCATCCCTAGGGTTTGTCGCAGTTTAGAATGGGTTTTAAGAGTAATTATTTTTTTGTTCTTTGTTTCTTTTTGGATGTTCAAATGAAGTTCGCTTAAAAAGAGGTCATCGAAATTTTGCCTCAAGGCGGGACCACCTAGAGTGGCCGAGTCCTATGATTTTCTCGCTTTTCAATTGTTTGTTTATTCGTTGATCGTTTGTTATTTCAGACTATTTCGTCTTTCATTTTTTTCTTTAAAGTTCCATGTGAACCCTAATTTACACTTGGGGTTCACATTTGCCCCCTCCACGTAAGTCTCGTTTTTAGTGAATCACGTGCACGATTTCTTTGAGTCACTGAATCCTTGCTTTAATTTTCTGAACAATTTTTCTGAAGTTTAACTTTTGCAAGTTTCAAAATATAGAGTTCTTAGGAGAGGGATCCTTTATAGGGCCGAATTCTCAAAAGTTGAACCCTAGGAAAGCACACTTAAGATGTCTCATACAATCATTTATCAAGCTTATTCGAATATTTGTTCATCTCCTTGCTTTCTCTATTTTTCGTAGATTAGAGTCCTTTGTATGGAGATTAATTTGCGCCATTATGAAAATGTCTTTCCTTAAGAAGAGCTTTGGTTATACTTTAGCATATCATAACTAGTCTTAAAACTGAGCTTTAAGGACTCAAGTTTATTGCTTAAAGTAATAACAATATCGAGAAGGAAAAGGCTCGGGATTTCGCTATTGCCGACCTGGATGATCAAACTTTGCCTCTTCTTCAATTTGATATGTCATGGGCATTAGGTTTGGCCCCTTTGTAATCTTTTGTTTCCTCATCACTTTTGAGGGAAAAGTATAATTTTTTTGGATTGAGGGCTTAGGGTTGAACGTCTCATCATTTTTAAAGTTTAAAAGTGTAATTATCGAGTTGTTGTTGAAGTTTTAAAAACATAACTGCCGGGTCGCTTTTGAAGTTTAAAAACTTATCTGTCCGGGGTTAATGGCTTATGGTCAGGTGCCTTGTTACTTTTGAAGGAAAAGTATAACCTTGTTTGTAAGACCCCGAATTTTATGAAATATAAAATTTAATTTTTCTTCATATATATTTTTTTTCCTGAAACAGTAAGTGGTTAAATTAACAAAATTGAAAGTTAAGGATGTTATGTGCAAATTTTATTTTGTCGGACAATATTCGTTTTGTCGGGGAATATTCGTTTTGTTGGGGAATATTCGGGTCGTACGACGGCGCCGAAATAACTAATTATTGGTGGACCCCACAACGGAATATCTGTCGGATATAGAAAACGACAGAAGTAACCTTTTTAAATAAAAATAGTCAACGGTGTTAACTGTTAAAATACCGGTGATAAAAGAATAGTAGCATACGGTAATTTATGGTATTTTACTGTAGCATGCGGTACTCTACAGTAGCACACGGTATTGCACAGTGTCTCATATTATTGACACCGTAACTGTTACGCATCATTTCATCAATAATTGTCACTGCATAATATTTTATATTATCAATTCAATTATTGTTGCTACACAGTATTTTGCATTATTGATTCAATAATTGTCATTACACTGTATTTCATATCATCGAGTCAATAATTGTTGGTGCACTGTAGTTTAAAATTATTGAATCTAATAATTGTCACAGTAGCAAATACACTATAATTTATATTATTAAATTAATAAAAATATGTAACGTGTTTCTTACATTATTGTGGTAACATTATTTTATATGTTAGACTCACAGGAAGAATAAATAAATAAATAAATAAATAAAATAATTAATTTTACTATTTGAAATAGTGACGTGAATAGTGACGTGAATAGTAACGTGAATAGTAAAAAACATGTGGGACCCACTGTGGGGCCCACACGAAATGTGAGAAATGTGTTTGCTGGGAATGGGTTGGTGGAGGCTGCGCAGCAGCCTCTGCTGAATTTTTTTTTCTGTTCACCTACCACGCATAGTGCCTTATTTTCTCCTATAAATAGCTTGTTCAGCTGAATAGAAAAATCACACCTAAAACATAAAAATTTTCTATAAGAATTTTATGAGTTTTCTCTGAGAATAGTAAGGCCATTTTGAGTGTTTGAAAGCCAAAAGGAGTGCAGGAATTTTTCAAGTAAGTCTTTTATTAAAGAGTAGTAATTTTATAAATTCCTATTTTTCACGGTATTCACAAATCTTCCTTTAGAAGACTCTTCTTTGAGAAGATTCATTTTTAAAAGCTTTCTTTGGAAGATTTATTTTGGAATATTATTTTTAAAACTATTTTAAAGTTGGTATTTTATACTACAAAAATTATGTTAAATATATATAATTTTGATAGTTCATAATATATGAGTTATCATACACTTTGAAGTTTACATGTTGTAATTACTAATTTTATTATAAATATATAGGTTGATCAATCTCATTTAAATCAATATCCAGTCACGTGTTAAGGTAAGAAATGTCATTTTTTTACACTCTTGAACTTGCTACGGTAAGGGATATTATTTTCTTTCATACTCCTGAATCGAAACTTATTATGGAACTATTGCTTCTATAATTCCTGAAAATATTATATGTTCCATAATAGTTGAACTTCATTATTTCAACTGAACCTTCCTATTTTCTGAATCTTTCTATTGAACTGTAACCGTTATTCTGAACTGAGAATCTTGAATAACATTTTTAAATTTCACTCCACATCATGTTGACAATTTGGACATTATTTGAATATGCACAAAGTAAACTTCCGATACTTATTGTTTATCCTGTTTCTTCTGTTCATCAATTGTATCACTATTATTTGTACTAATCATCAAGAATCAAGCTGTTGTGAATATCTGTGGCCGGGGGCACAGATGTGATATATTTGTTGAACAGATGATAGGTTAAAGGCGATACATCTGTTCGGTGTCTTTTATGGCACGTGGTGAAAGTTCTCTTTGGCCCGTAGTGCATAGATGAACTGTTGTTTGATATGATTATGACCAAAGGCTGAATCTGGTATAATCATGACCGTTGTTGTTATATTGAAAGTTCTCTTTGGCCCGTAGTGCAAAGATGAACTGTTGATTGGTATGATTATGACCAAAGGCTGAATCTGGTATAATCATGACCGTTGGTGTTATATTAAATGTCTTTGGCCCGTAGTGCAAATATGAACTGTTGATCTGCATGATTATGATCAGGAACTGTGAATTTTTATTATCATGACTAATGGTATTTCAGATGATAAAAGTTGATGATATTTTTACAAAAAAGAGAAGCGAGTGGACATTATAGTCTGCATTATTCTTCTAATAGATTGCTCATTCCGCTGCTATTATTGATCTGAACGTTGTTTAAGAATTTAACTACAGTTTTTGATATAAACCTTGTATTCTGTTGTATTCTATCAAGAACTCACCTGTTGAAGGCTAATGATAATTTATTCGTCATTATCTTAGTCATGATATTTCTTACTGGGCTATTTGAGCTCACCCTTTTGTTCCATTATTTTTCAACAGGATATGAGAACGTAGCTGGGTCTAGCCGGGGAATGGAGTGGGAGTCCGAGGGATATCTATTATAGTCTTCACGTGTTGTAAAATAGTGTGGCAATAATAGTGAAGACTTAGTTGTGTATTATTATACACGGTATTGTTGTACGTTGTGCTTTGTTGTAATAATTTTGTTGTAGTCTTTTGACGGCTCAAGTTTGGGCTGTGTGGGCCTAGATTTGGGGACGTCACATTGTTAGTTTGAAGCCTTAAGGTCAAGTGCTTCGATCACTTTTGAAGTTTGAAAGTGTAACTTTTCGGGTTGAGGGCTTATGTTCAGGTGCGTCATCACTTTTGAAGAATAAAAATATAACTGTTCGAGTTAAATGTTTGTGTTCAGGTGCTTCATCACTTTTGAAGAAAAGAGTGCAACTATTCGGGTTGAGGGCTTATGTTCAATTTGTATGGTTTCGACACATAAACGCAGCGGAATTTCAAAATTTTTCCGAAACCCTAAAACAAGATCCATGCAAAAACATATTAATTCAGAAGTTTAGATATATTTTACCGATTATCCGAGCTTGAATGGAGACGATGGAATTCTGGAACGGCTTCGAATCTCCAACGCAATCCAACGGAATTGCGTCTCTACGGTATCCACACGAACGCCTCTGCGAATCGTCCCACGATCTGCAACAAAGAGAATCACGGTACTAGCCGCCAAGATCTGGATCTGGATCTGGATTTTCTGAATTTTTCTCTCTAGCCTCTTTCTGAAAGCGGTTAGGGTTTAGGTTTTTAGTTTCATGTGCTTTAAAGCAACTGATATATCATGTATATATAACACTTAAAAGAATTAACCAAAAACTAATTAGAAAAATAAAATCCGAATTTATATATATTATATTTTAATTAAGTTTTACTTAATTAATATACATATATACAAATTATCCTATTAATTTAAATTCGTAATTTAAATACTATCAATCATATTGACATATTTAAATCATAACAATTTAAATTAATTCCCTTTTAATTACGTTCTAAGCGTGTGACCCTATAGGACAATAATTTTAAAATCATATTATAAAATTATAAACAGTGAGCGGCATCTAGTAATACATCACTGCTGACCAAATAATAATAAGATCGATAATTCGATGCAATCTTTTCGTGACCAATGTTTCAATGTAATTTATTTCTTTTAACCTTGACATCCTAGATTAAACTCGAGACATGGAATGCGTTATACTCTTCATAATTTAATATAAGTTTTCTTGATCAATGAGTAGACTATATCAAACAAATCACTATTTGAGCATGGTCATGCATTTCATAGTCCTACTTGTTGGTTAGCAAAAATATGGCATACATATAATCAAATTATATAAGCGCAACAGAAGCAATAAAAATCAGATTTTAAAATTTTTGTACAAACCAATAACCCGGATCTTTCTTATGCGACTATTATTAATTGAGGAAGGATAAAAGAATTTATACCTTTGTAGAACCAAGCTTCCACGGGTACAAGTTCATCTCCCTTTAATCCTTCACGTTCTTCTTCAAATTCACCGATTAGATTCCACGGATCAATGTTAGCTCCCCAAGTGTTGAGCCTCTAGAGGTGATCCACCAAGAGATCTATGAATTAAAGAAGTGGATCTTGGTTTCTCTAAACCATGGGTGGCTAGCCCTAATTCTCTCTCTCTCTCTAACTCTTAGATCTAGAGAATTATGGAGTACTCTCTCTAATCTAATGAAAGAGTGTGTTACCTTAATCTATGATAAGACTCCTCTTATTTATAGATCTAGTCAACCCTCCTAAACTATTTAGGATTAGAGTTTTAATTTGATTCCTAATTTAATTAGGAACTAAATTAATTAATTATAATGCCTAAACCATTTAGGAACTTAATTATTTAATAATGAGAGTACTTCTTATTAATTAATTACTAAACCATTTAGTAACTTAATTAATTATTATAATTATAATTCCTAAACTATTTTGGAACTTAATTATTTAATAATAATATTACTACTTATTAATTAATTCCTAAACCATTTAGGAACTAAGTAATAATACTAGTAGTAATAATAATAATAATAAGATTCCTCTTATTAATTTATAATTAGTATTTCAAAAATACTAAATTATAAATATTAAGCTATTTAATTTATTCTATCACCATAGTATAAATTAAATATAGTTAATTTATTATTACGATTATGCCATCCACTTCTAAAATAAATATTACTCTTTTGCGGTGTGACCCTTTAGGTTCTCCATATTAAACCGGTTGTATAATAAATAAATTAGAACAATTCTAATTCATTTATTACGAATTAACTCTTTAATTCAGAATAAATAATTATTCCACAATAAGGGTAATCCCCCTTCGCAATTAGTCGACTTTCCAGATAATATGGATTTCAACATTTAATCGTAAAAAATCCTTTCAGCAAATAGTTACCGTACAATTCAATCCTTCTACCATACAATGTCCCAATCAAATATAAGACACGGAATTTCTGTCAAGTCTTATTTATTTGATTATATGCATTTAAATTCACAAATACACAACTCTAGTTAATGTAAATTAGAAACTCCTTTCTAATTCCATGCAACCCTGGCCAGGGATTTCTGAGTTGTCACTTATTGAATCGCATAGGACATTCTCTCCCTTTACTGGAAGTGGTAGATCATTTGTTGACCATTCATCTATCTCCATGTGTACCTTATTATACCCAAGCACATCATTTGATATACCAATAGGTCTTAAGGAATATGTCAAAGTATAACTTAGTACACACAAGATACTAAGATGATATCAAGTCTAAGGATCACTTGTACGACTATCACATAAGGAACTCCTATTGACAGACGAGTAAAACTCCATTAGGTGTTCCTTGAGCGAGTCACGTTCAGTGAACTTATTCTCTAATAAGCACCAACATACTTGCTTTAGTGTCTCTACACAAATGATTATGAGATCAATCATCCTCTTCATAAGAGCAAACATAGTATGTACCAATCTATCCGGATCTACTAATCCCCTTTTTAGTGATCCAACGATTAGGAACAATTTTAGTTTTGAGCTATCTTGAATTTAGATCTCATTAGCATGATCCTCATCATGGTTCTAAAAGCATTGCTCGAAAACTATGGGTTTATCCATTTGATTAATTCAAGTAATTAATCATGAATAAAGAAATGCCTTGATACTTTTATTAATAAATGAAAAAGATTACAAAGTATATGTTTATCACATCAAATGTGATTGGCTTGAGGGCATATTACTTTCACTACTCAATCAAGAGGCCTATGGATATCACCCATAATATATAAGATGGTTAATTTCCATCTAGATCACTCATATTCCTCACACAATTCATGATGTACCCAATAATCACCTTTATTGTCTACCCTATTAAAGGTGACCTTTGATGATATCAAAGTACATAAATTCTCGTGTAATAATATAGTGATTTTAGGTCAGAGGATCATTACATCATTGTCACTATGAGAATTTCTTATGCCACTTTGCATAATGTTTCACGTAGAATTCTCATGGTGGGTCTGTCCAGTACATTGTTCTTTAACATGTACATATGCATTGACTCAATATCTCATATATTTATGACCAATGAGATTTGACCATCAGTCAATCCACATATTAGTCTCAATGCATCATTGTTGTCCCATTAACAATGATACTCGACTAGGGAAATTTAAGAACAATGATACTAATTGTAATTATATAATCTCATGTTTAAGTCACATACTTGAAGTTATATAATTCGTATCACTATTCTAATGACTTTTATTATGCTAATATTTATATAACGCAGTAAATAAAATTATAATAAAATAATCCATTTATTCAATCAAATATAATATCAAATTGTTAATCAATTACATCAAATAATTAGCTTCTAGGGCATGAACTCTAACACAATTGTCTTATCACTTTTGAAGAAAAAATATAACTTTTCGGGTTGTGGGCTTATGTTTCGGCGTCTTATCATTTTTGAAGAAAAAATATAACTTTTCAGGTTGAGGGCTTATGTTTAGGTGACTTGTCACTTTTGAAGAAAAAAATGTAACTATTCGGGTTGAATGCTTATGTTCTGGTGCCTCATCACTTTTGAAGAAAAAATATAACTTTTCAGGTTGAGGGCTTAATTATGTTCAGGTGCCTTATCACTTTTGAAGAAAAAAATGTAATTATTGTTATATGTATATATATGAATTCAAATCGTTTAATCACTTTTGGAATTCAAAGTATTTCTTTTTGATAAATTCTTTGCTGAAGATATAATGTATTTATTTAATAATATCAAAAGACATAAATGACAGTATGAAAATACTTAGTCTTATTGCCACATGTCTTGTTCAGCATGCTACCTTTCTATTCTAGCTCGAATTCTCCTGCTACTAATTTTTTTGTGGTAGATTTTTTCCAATTGGTGACAGTACATGGTGGAATGCCCCACGCACTGATGATATATGCAAAAGTTTGGGCTACTCTTGATTTTTTCGGTCACCATGAACCTAGGTGTTTGAGGCTTCACCACTTTGTGCTTCATCCAATGTTCGTACAAATTTTTTAATGCCTCATCACTACAGGTGATGGCTTCTGCGACTGGCGGCTCTAAATTATTTTCATTCCTGTCCCTCTTACCCCCTTCTGGCTTTAGCTGAGAATCTAATAAAGCCACAGTAACTGTCTTTTTACCCTTCCACGCAACGGTTTCATGACTCTCAGGTAATGGTTCGATTCCTCCCAAATCCTATGCAAATGAAGACGGTGTTGTGAATGGGTTGCAGGCCTTGGTAATAAGGTGGGGCTTCATGGCATATAGAGCACCAATGTTGCATATGCTGACGAGGTTCTTTTCTTCAATTAGCTTTACATACTTCTGTGCTTAAGTCTTGAATTTATCTATATAGTTTGATAACCCCTCGCTTGATTTCTATGTGATTCTCATTCGCTCTACTATGGCCACCTGTTTCTGCACATATAGAAACTTTTAAAAAAATTATAACTTCATGTCATCCCATTTCTAACCGACCCCTTTTTCAGATTGTAGTACCAATTGAATGTGTCATCTGTCAGCGTTTTGTTGAACTCCCTCAATAGGATGCTATGATTATTGACTTCGTCGTGACCCAACCATTGGGACATTGATTCCACAAATTGGGCTATATGCTCCCTTATATTTCCTTTATCCCCATTGTATTTCGGGAATCGCATAGAGTGTTCAATATAACCTATCAGATACGGTTGTCTACAAACATGTGCCAGGTAAGGAGGAGTGGAGTGCAGTTCTGCGGGCCTGGTTGATTGTTTGCGAAGTTGGTTGATCACTTCCATTATGTCGTCTTTGGTTACTTACTGGCTTGACGATGAACCTCTTGAGGTGGGGCCATCGGAGTCTGTATTTTTTAACATGGTGAAATTGTGGTTGGAATTATTGTTGGTTTATCTTTGTCCTGAGTGGTGGTACGTTATTTCCATCTTGGGTCTCTAGAGTAACGATTGGAATTTTTTGGGTTTCTATTGTTGGAGGTGCATTCTGACTGTTCTTATTTTCATTTCTCATTCCCGTTTCCATTGCATGTCAATTTTTCGGGATCATGGCTCTAAGGTCAGGATTTACATCAACTGTTGGTGGAAACTCATCATCTACTTCTGCTGTTTCTGCATTTTCAACATCATGGACATCATCACTTCTTCCCCATCACAAGTCTCCTTTACCGCCTTTATTATCTCCCGCTGCATGACTTTCATGGTATTTTATTATCTTATTATTTCCTTACTTTGTACTCCCGTATTTATTGTCATGGTACTCGTGAGTTGTTCAGCCATTTGTGGTGAAGTTCTGCTAGTAATCGGTGAATCTCTTCCTGTGGCTCTCCCACTCTAAATTGTGGGCATACCATTCATAAATTATCACCTCCCCAACAAAGTCGCCAAAAGTGTATGTAAAAAAATTGCGTACCTTACTAGGGTTAGGGTTCACATTAATGGTGGAGGCGAGAAATTCGCAAAGAGTATGGAATCGGGCGAAAGATTAGAGAGAGGAGAAGAACCGGTGAGTAACTATGAAAGTAACACGTAGCAAAATTCTCAAAATCACGGCTTAATCGCTGGTGTTCAAGAGCCGTGTCAAGTGTTTCGAGTAAATTCAAGATAGACAACGCCAACACTTTTGTTCACTCGATTTAGAGTTGATCACAAGTTCCCAATTTTTTCTAACTTCATATTTGTTTTGAGAGAGAAAGAGAGAGAGCTTTTAGGTGGCAAAGATCCCCAAGTGCAAAAAAGTCTCTTCACTTATAAAGTGAATAGGTATTTATAGGGTTCAGGTCATGTGCCGGACACATGTTAAATTTTATTTTTTCCTTTAGAAATACCTTTAATAACAGAAAAATTTCTAAAATATCCCTGATTACGTTGGTAATACTTAAATTATCAAATTATTCTAATCATCAATCCAATCTCCGAACTGATTTTCAATACAAGTTATGGGATCACAAAGTCAAAATAAGGGGAATAATTAAAATTTTCAATTCGAGAAATCATGTAAATGTATACTTTAATTAATGCAGGCTAAACAACAAACGTATGTATGGATGTTATACATTACGCTAGAATAATCACCTACAATCTTTCGTTTACAAAAACATACTTGCGCCAAAATTATTTGATACTAACTTAACATATTATATTTTAGTGAAACTTTAATTACATCAGTTGTCACTTGTTTATTCAACTCTCCCCTAAGGTCCACTTCCCTGCTTTGCTTCTCGTCCTTGATTTATTTCTTTCCACATATTTTAAATTGCTTGATCGTCCTCGTACGCTGGTTTTCACCGTCAATACCATAGGACTAGCCAGTGTATTCCATTAATTTCTTAATTTTTTTGGGATGTGAGTATTAATTAATTACTAGTTTGTTCATCTTTTTTTTAATTAATATTTTAAAGTTATGCACATAAATTAAAAAATATAATTAATATTTTGTTCGGTTTATTAAGTTCAGTATTAAATTTTAATATTAACCTTGTAAAATTTATTTAAAAAGATGAGAGATAAACAAATTTAAAGACTAATTTTAAAAATTAAATATTTAATACTTTCTTTAAATTTATAAATAACAAATAAAAAAGAATAAAAAATTTTCTTTAAAAAAAATAAAAGGAAATAATGAGAGTATTACCTTGAACATACACTTAGGTACGGTTTGACAAATTCAAAATCGCACAAGAAACAAATTGTGATTGGTGCGGTACGGTTTAATTTAGTGCGATTTTGGTTCCGAAACAAATTGATACAATTAAATTTTATACAATTTAGCATTACACAATATTAAATACTATGTTGATAACATGCACAATTTTACTTATAATGTTTTGTTTAAACAAAAGCTATTAAATTACTTACTTAAATCAATTTTGGGAAATTCCATATTAACACGTGTGATCTGCATAAGATATTATTATTCCTTCATTTTTTCATTCAAATCGTAAATTAGCGTCACGTATTTACTTTAAAAAATAATAGCTGAACAACTAATATTAAATTAAGATTAATATTTAAACTAAGATACCACTTCACTATAATAATAATAATAATGAGCGAGAAAACTTTCTTACAAAACGTATTTAAAGCTAATAAAGTAAAACCTTATTGTATGTATTCAATAGACTATGGAGCATACAATATTTTTGAAGAAAAGAACAATGCACCATTCTAACTAGTTATAAAGTCAAAAATTTGTATTAAGAGCTATAAAATATAACGGGAAAATATATACAGAATTGGTTAATTAATGCATTCTTGAGCCAAGATGAAACAGATTAAAGCACGTTGTACGATTTATTGCATGCGATTTTTCAACCCACTTAAAATTGTTTTATACGCTGAAATCATTAGTGTGATTTTAATTAGTGCAATTTATGCAATTTTTAGTACGATTTCTAGAGCAATTCGGTTATTTGTTCACCCCTATAGAGTAAGAAGGGGCCTCAAGTTATTCTAGATGAGAGTGCAAGTTGTGAGTTTACCAAAGAGTCCTTCTATGCGGACAAGAATTTCGAATTTAAAATTTTTGAATTTTAAATTGGAAAATTTTCAAAATAATACTGATTGCTATAGTAAAAGTACATGGCGCCTTTTGCTACAACGCCCAACTGTCGCTACAGTAACTTAATTTTAAGCAAAAAAATGCTGCGCGGGCCTTGTTCATATATATATTTTTTCAAAATGCCCTTCAACGTACTACCCTTACTGTAGCAAATATTCTCTGAATATTCCCTCTCAGCCAATCTCGGCCCGACACGTGGTGGGGAACGCCTTTATAATATTATACTAAAGGTGTTTCCAGGCGATAAGGATAAGATCGTCTTTTCACTTTTTTTTATATTATAAATAAGTCACTTCGCTGCTCCAGCCAAGTAAGACTTTGAATTAACGGTTGTTACTGTTTAGCGTAGTGAGTTGCTCTTTTACATGCATATAAATTATACATAAATCACTAAATTCTGTAAATATTTGAGTCAAAATAGAGTTATTTATATATATCCAAATTATACTTAAATTATTAATTTTTTTAAATATTTAAGTTAAAATAAATATTATAAAAAATTTAAAAATAAAATAAATAAATAAATTTGGACCGGTCCAATTTTCCCGTCCCAAATTCCTGTCTGCGTATTTAGACTTATTGTTTACCAAAAGGAGAAAAAGAAGATGAGGTTCTTTCCTTAATCATTCATGTGCTTTGGCTTTGCTCCCAAACTATACTCGAGCAAAAGAAAAGAAAAATTATTCTCTACTAAAAAAAAATTATTTGATAATTCTCCTCATCATCTTTCTGGCTATGAAGTTTTTTCCTGGCTAGGGTTTATATTTATAGTAGTACTTTCTTTCTTATCGCCATAAGAATCTTCCATTATTAATTTTCTTGCTTTCCTTTCAGATCTGCTTCTGTCTGGGTTTCCTCTTTTGGATCCGATAACTTCCATCCTTAGCTATATATAACCAGCCCCTTTCTATACTTAGAAACTTAACTAAGTAGCTGGGATTTTCTTGGAAACCCTATACATATGTATATGTAGAATTAATAAACTTATTATACTAATTTTTTTTTTTGGAATTTCTTGTAAATCTGTTTGGGTGAGTATAATAAAAAAATATATATAAGAGGGAATGGTGAGAGGGAAAACAGAGATGAAAAGGATAGAGAATACAACAAGTAGGCAAGTGACCTTCTCAAAGCGCAGAAATGGACTCCTGAAGAAGGCGTTTGAGTTATCAGTTCTTTGTGATGCTGAAGTTGCACTTATGGTCTTCTCTCCAACTGGGAAGCTCTATGAGTTCTCCAGCTCATCCAGGTACACTACATCATATTCTTCTTCTCTTTTTTAAGTGTGTGTGCGTGTGTGTGTGTGTGTGTGTATATATATATATGTATATATATATATATATATGTATATGTATAGTATTTCTATATATAATCCTTCATCTTCATCTTAATCTTCATAATTAGATCGATAACTTTTTTATTAAATTGTTTTGAAAGTTATATATATATATATAATCATTGTCCTATGTTGATGATAATTGTCCTATGTTGATGATAATAGTTAATTATGGTATTACTTTTCTTACTACACACTAGCTGCTAGCTTAACAAGTACATAATCTCAGGCTTTTATTTTCTGCACAATTAGTCGTCTTATTTCTCATCTTCATCTTTATCTTCATAATTAGATCGATAACTTTTTTATTAAATTGTTTTGAAAGTTAATTTAATTAATTTCAGCATCGAACGGTGGGTTTAATTTCTATATATATATATATATATATATATATATATATATATATATATATATATATATATCATTATCCTATGTTGAAGATAATAGTTAACTATGGTATTACTTTTCTTACTAAATACTAGCTGCTAGCTTAACAAGTACAAGTACATAATCTCAGGCTTTTATTTTCTGCACAATTAGTCGTTTTATTTCTTTTCTAGACAGCTAAAACTTTCTTCTTCTTCTATGAATCAAATCTTGCCTACTGATTTTGTTTCTGTATATATACATGAATGCATCTGATCTTAATATGAGATTAGTTTGTTTACTTTTCTCAAAATCCCTAATCCCACAATTCTCAATGGGTATTGTGTGATATATACCCTTAGTAGTGGATATGATATTACGATTGAGTATATTTATTCCAAAAGTCAAGATTGTGGATCCATATTAATTCCAAAAAGAAAATACTATAGGAAGCATTTTATGCTAAATGTGA
This sequence comes from Hedera helix, assembly GCA_947179155.2. Lineage (NCBI taxonomy): Eukaryota > Viridiplantae > Streptophyta > Magnoliopsida > Apiales > Araliaceae > Hedera > Hedera helix. Next base: position 46,170,513 of record OX359273.1, read on the forward strand.
AACAATACTCCCTCCTAAGAGTTAAATATCTTTTAGTTTTGTTTTAAAATAGGAGCAAAATGAATTTTGAAAGTATAAATATACAAATGAGTGCTTAATTTCTCAAGAGGATAGCTATCTATTTAATTCTTACATTTTTAATAAGTTGTTGTTACATTTTGAAATAAAGGGAATAGTTTTGAATTCTACACGTGGGAAGGTACAACAATATTAGTACAACAATTTTGAATTCTACATATGGGAAGGTACAACAATTTTTCTCTTGATAACCTCATTGGGAAATTAAATTGTCTAATGAAAGCATGCTTATATTGTACATAGGTTAGTTAGTACTTCTCTCTATTTCTATTTATATTCTTCTACTTTAATGTTTGTAATTCACAATCTATTGAATGTTGGGAATTAAGTCTACGCAAATCAAACCATATGAAATAAAGAGAGTTAAAATAATATAAGGTTTAATGTGGAAAATCCTTAAAGGAAAAAATCACAGACCAAGCTCCGAATTTTTACTATATCAATAATAATAAGTTTACAACAATCATCTCAAGTTTTACGCTCCAAAATTTGAAGTTCTACAATACCGCAATACAATTTTTTTGCACGGATTAAAAGTTGTAAAACTCTCATTCCCACGATAGTGCAACTTTTTTGCATGGAATATAAAAGTTGCAAAAACCGTCTTCCTCACACAAACCAAAACCCCCCCTCACACTCTCTCAACTCGTAGGATGCTGCATGATATTTAGTTGTGTTACATTTCAACAACTAAATATAATACTCTATTTATAGAGTATTCATAACTTTCCTTTTTTATAATTCAAAATAGGACTCCAATATATAATAAACGTTTTATAAAAAATATGACATTTTTCTTTCCATAATAGCAATTTTTTTTTTCTGAATATGATTTGAGAAGTATTCCAATAATTTCTCTCTCGACTCGAATCTCCAACTACTTCAACTTCATGTCTGAATAGGATTTTAGGAGTATCTTAACAATTCATCTCTCGACTCAAATTCCTAAACACTTTAATTTCATCATTGTCACCGTTATTGTAATCGCCACCATCATTCACACCATTCGTATCATCTGTGATATCCATATTATTTGCGTCATTCGCATCATCCAAAACATCTACACTATTCGCGTCATCCGCCACGTCCCGTCATCCGCACTGTCTGCAACATTCACATCATTAACGTCACTATTACTATCTACATTATTTGCGTCATCCACATCATCTTCATCATCATCAATATCTCCATCATTTTCATCATCTAATGATTGAAACGGTAATCCTCCATAAACGTAAGATATTTTATTCATCAACATCATGAATAACATCTCCAACTTCTTCAATTTTCACTCTCTCTATTTGTCACACTAATGAGACCAATTCTCCCTACCTTAGATCCGATTAACCTAGTTCTAATACCACTTGTTGGGAATTAAGTCGACACAAACCAAACAATATAAAATAAAAAGAGTTAAAACAACATAAGATTTAACGTGAAAAACTTTTAAGGGGAAAAATCACAGGTTAAATTCTGAATCTCCACTATATCAATAATGACGGGTTTATAATAATTTTTTTCAAGTTTTACGTCCTAAAACTTGAGATTTCACAATACCGCAATATAATTTTTTTGCATAAAATATAAAAGTTGCAAAAAAATTTTTCCCTCACACAAACCAAAAACCCTTCAAACCATCTCCGAACTCTTAAAATTCTAAATGATATTTGGTTGTGCTACACTTCAACAACTAAACATAATACTCTATTTATAAAGTACCTACAACTTTCCTTTTCTTTTTCAAAATAGGACTCTTGTAATAAACATCCTATTAAAAATATGACATCTTCTTTTTCATAATAGCAATTATTTTCTTAATATGATTCGATAAGTATGCCAACATTGAAAATACATACTAATAGTACTATAAGTAAGATAATTTTTTCTCAAAAGCTTAGTTCAAAACTATCTTATTAATTCTGTACTTCTCTTCAAACTAACAAGGAGACCTTAAAGGTTTTCAGAAAGATTAGTTACAGATACATATCAACACTTTTATTGGGACACTTTCCCTATATACGGAGCACCCAACAAACAACTATATAAGGAACCTTGCTGCTCTCTATTCTTCAAATCAACCAGCACTAAAGAATAAGTGATTATATCAACATCATTTTTTCCCTTGTTAATGTAATTAAGTCTATTTAATCATTTATTAAGATTAAAGGAAATGCTGATATTTTGTATGCAAACATACCAAAATTTAATCAGTAAACCCTCCCTTTTTATATATGAAGCATCTAATCACTTTCTATAAACTCTTAATTACAGAAGCATCAGATGATCTATATGTCCTCATTTAGAATTCATGCATACAAGCTTGATAAGCCCTGCAAAGCATGGATAAGTTTTATAAATTGTATATCAAAAAACTCTAAAAATCACATATTTGAATGAATGATAATAATAATAATAATAATAATAATAATAAAAATAATATTTTTAATTTCAAATGAAGAATCGATACAATCAATACATTTCTCTCCTCCTCTCTATATTCTCCGAGATTTAACAAAGTTTCTTGGGGGTTTTGTTATGGCCAATCCTAAGTGCTTTGATAGGGTGCCAGCCGAGCGACTAGCTTTCCCAAGTAGGTAAAGCATAAAGATTTCCCAAGGTGGCAAACAAGAGGGACTTTAGGCAAGCAGGTGGTCATTATATTATGTCACTTTTAATTTACATAATGAATACATGTTACATTAAATAATTGAAAAGAAAATTATGATCATATTTTTTATGAATTGTTCTCTTCGCGACGTGTAATTTTTAAATGAGTTATGTTGTCATTTGAAAAATATATTTATACTCGGAGATATTGATTGATAGATTAAAAAAAATAATGCGCATCTTTTCGTCTAGTAGAATAACATTGGTCTTGACGATCAGTTTTATTTTATAGTGCACTTATTGAATTTTTGCCTATAATTTATTGTGTAGTCATAGTTATATTTATAATGTATGTGTAAGTAATGTGATAACTTTATATTAAGTTCATAAATCATGAATGCTAATAGTCATAATTTTAATATATTATTGATAAATCTAAAAGTAAAAGTAGTTATAATACAATATATGTAACAATATTAATGTATTGTATCAAGTAAATAGTATATTAATTATGTTATAAGGATACATACAATAAAATAAAAGAAATCTGAGTTGACAAAAAAAAATCCTTTAATTACCGAGTCGACTCAGACCAATCAAAACAACTCGCTCTTTGTTTTGTTATATTTGTGTATTGATTGCTTTTGAAGAACATGTCCTCAAGTTTGAAATAGACAACATTTCCCAAGTTTCATTGTCTTTTTTCTTTCTGGACATTAGAAAACAAAACCCCATGCTTCATGGTCTATTTTTTTTCAGTTATTGCACAATCTTCGGATTGGTGGTTGTTTTACTAGCAGAGACTATATATATGCATAATTGCCTATTCAAGCTACGATGGATCTTGAATCAAGGCTAGCTCCTTTTAGATATTGGAAGATTAATCTGTGGAAGCTCATTAATTGATTTCAGTATTATTTGATTAATAATCACTATGATAAGGGATTAAAGTATAATTAAAAGTTATTGGTAATACCAATTCCATCCAAGCAGAAGGGTACGTCTCCTTTTGGAACTCCACAAAAACCTTGTGACACAGCAAAAGATTAAAAAATGATCAAATGAATTGAATTTATAACTTTGCAATCACATGAATTTACAGTAAGATAAAATTGACTAAGCAGAATCTGACTACTAATACTTAACCCTAAAACACCCGAAATCATCTTCTAAATATTAAATAATAAGCTGAAAATCCTAATTACGAAAGGAATAGCAAAATTGCAAAAAGACCAAATAAGTTCAAAAACTAATACAAATTTCAGAAAACCCAAACATCTCTTTCTAGATCTTCTTTTGGCTTAAAACAATATCTGTCATGGCCAAAGGTGTGATGAATCTTGTACCTTTCATCGAGAGTTTCGATTTGATATATTATGGACCATGTAACTCCTAAATGATCAAAAGTTATCATCAAAACAAGATTAACTCCTTCTGGACTTGGTTCTTTTTTCTTTCCTTCCTTTGCGCACCGCACCGTGTCAACTTTGCAATAAGACAATGATTTTTGAACAAGGAATTGATGGACAAGCTGCAAGTGGCATGGTTCAATTATCTGCAAAATGCAGTAACCTATCTCCCTTCCATAGGATAGAGTAAAGCAGTATATTTTCCTATATTTGAAAAAAGAAGAAGACTTATTTGGGACAGCCAAACATTCCATCAAAGTCATGATCCAAAGTAACCACCATAATTGGGATATGTATGTCTTATGTATGTATGCTTGCAAGTAGCTAGGAAGTGCAATATCGTGTGGCTTATGATCAGCATTAAACTAGTATAGTTCCATGCATGTTAACTAGGCTGGAGGGCTTTTTTGCAAAATCAAGTTTCACTTGAGCTTTAAAATTTGATAAGTAATATCTGGCAATATGAAAATTTGTTTTTGTTATGTTTAGAACTTGAAAAACACAAGGGAAAGAAAAAGAGATATAATTGAAATCCAAAAACAATATATTGACAGTTTTGTAGTTCAATATATGTCTTTCATTTATGAGTCATGAGTAGTTGCCAAAGATTTATTGGTTTCAGTTTACTCGTTGCCTTTAATAATTTTGAAAGGGTGCATGTATGAACCCAAGACATAATAATGGAGGTGATAACATGAAAGGTGTAAAATGTTTCCAGCACTATTTGGCCTATAATTAGCCGAGTAGGGTTTAAGATTTCAAACATTCTGCCCTCCGTAAATGAAATTTCTATTTGCAAAATGGTTGGTGTGAATACTTATCATCAAATAATAAACTTAATTACTAGTGTGTTTATATATCTATATTCTTTCTTATTTGTATGAAAATTGTGCAATATTTAATTTCTGAATTTTTTCTTCAAGGTTGAGTTGGGGGAAGTAATTTATGATGCGCAAACAATGGTTGAAGCAAGTTTGAAAGATATTGTCAAAATAATAATTGATTTTTACTGATTTTTATTCTTGAAGTTATTGCTTTCAGTACTACAAATACAATAGAACGGTACCAGAAGAATGCCAAGAACCTAGGAACAGGCAAAAGTGCAGCAGCTGAAGAACATATGCAGGTTAGCAATTCTTTTCCCAATACTGTTAGCCAGCAACTGATGCTTTTTGTACAGTTTCGAGATCTGATCATTATATAGTAGCCAAGTATTAATATTTAAAGTAGATATTATTGCCTTTACAAAACTGATATCTCCTTGGCTCTACTACCATGTTGTTGGAATTGGCTCATAAATCAGTGGATCCATCCAATGGTCACTACGACATAATAGTCGCTCCATAGAAGTTAAGCCTAATATGTATTTGGATTTGGAGATATATTAGCACTCTGGTCTTGGAGTTCTCTAATTTTTTGTCCTTATGAGTTTGAGCCCAAGTTATAGCCTTAGGGTTTTTCTAGTTATTATATAAATAATGTTTGGTGTGTGGATCTTTTGGAGTATGTGAAACACATATATGAATACATTAGAACCTAAATATATCGCGTGTCATTTAATTTTCGTTTTTTTAAAATTTTTGTGAGACTGTTTGCTATATTCGATTTTAAATTTAACACGTGTTAAAAAAACTGTCGAACGTTGATATTTGATATGTCTATTCATACATACCATATCCCTAGTGTTGCATGCATAATTGATACGACAAAGTAGCATTACATAATCCTTGAATTTTGTGCAGTTCTTGCATTTTTTCAAATTTGTGCAACTTCTGTTATTAATTTGTTTTTGCTTGCTATAAGGGAGCTCGACACGTACAGCCTCTTCAATTTTGTAACCACATGAATGCACGTATATGCACCAGAATTATCGGATCCCTTGTTTGCCTTTATTAATTCTAAAATTATCGGTATTCTGGATACTTTGAAAAGCAGTATTGGTTAATCTACTTGTACATGCAGCATCTGGAAGAAGAGACCGCAATGATGACCAAGAAGATTGAGGATCTTGAAGAGTGTAAAAGGTATGAAAGAACAAAATGTGAGATCTTATTGACCAGATGCTCCTATATATTTAGTTAGTGTTAATAGGAATTAAACTGAATTAACTTGTAAAAGCTAACACATATATTAATGCAGAAAGCTCTTGGGGGTTGATTTGGAGAAATACACTACAGATGAGCTACAAGAGATTGCAATGCATTTAGATCAAAGTTTAAGCAATATTAGGGCAAGAAAGGTATATACACACACCAGTGTGTGTGTGTGTGTGTGTGTATATATAATTCTTAGGTATATTTCAATTATAAAGAATATTAACCACTCAATTCTGTGTGCGCTTTTTTCAGCACCAGTTGTTTAAGCAGAAGATTGAGCAGCTGAAGGAAGAGGTATGAATGTGTGTGTAAAAATTGACATATAGTGACATTTTCCCTCTGTTAAAAAAAGTAATTTTTCAATTTTATTTGTTCTACAAAAAGGAGTTCTCTATGATAATAGTTTAAAATAAAGACGCTCTCAATTAGTCATCAAAATTTGCATTTTCATGCCTCCATTTTTGAACTACACTCTGTACTAGCTAATTATTTTCAGGCCTAAATATGAAAATAAAAAATAAAAATTCAACGTAATCTAACATTTGCAGATTTTGTAAATGATATTCTTTTTGTGAAACAGATGGAATATATAGAAAGTGTACATGCAGATTATACACACAGCATAAGTACACTATATAACTAATATTTATTGCCTTGATCATGACAAATTCAGGAGAGAAGCTTAGCCAAAGAAAATGCAGAATTACAGAAGAAGGTTGGTTGTTTGTTACCTCAAGTAGAGTTACATAGTCCATTTATATATGACAATCGTAGTGCTTAATGAATAATAATCTTATTATATACTTCCTCCGTCCAACTTAATACTAATACAATGTTGATTATTTGCCAAAATCAATATTACTATTACTTATAATTTTCACTCAAACCATGGTTCCACGTGTACTAACCTAAGATTTTAATTGATTTCAGTACAAGGAATTACAAGAAATCCCCCTGCAAATTATATGGCAGGAAGTGCCGAATAGAGAAATTCCGGACGTGGAGACAGATTTGTTCATAGGGCCGCCTAAAAGATGAGATGAGATCATCTAATTTATAATCTGCTGAGAGCTGGCTATATTTATTGGCTCATAAATATTTTTTTTATTATGGTTAATAGTATAAAATTGTGATAATTTCTATGTTTATGTACTTCCAAATGAGAATTGCCAAGCTGAATAATTCTGTTGTGATACATACGGATACACATGCACTAATAAATGTAATAGAGTTTTGCAAAGGACAGGGATGTGTTATTAGATAATTTTTTATGTGATGTGCACGCAACTCTTATATTCCATGATCTTGAAGATTCAGAAATATCTCAAGGGCATGGTGGGCTGGTGGCAGGCTAGCCATGACTAATCCTACTATTATTTTGACGAGGTTTGATTAATTATTGAATTGAACGTGTGTTTGGAATTTGGAGAATTATTTGAATGAACGTTGTGTGGAAGTTGAATATATTATAGCAATAAAATAGGGCCATTAAAATTGATAGAGTAAAAATAATATTCCATTGTGAAGCAATAAATGTTGCTGTTACTAAAATAATTACAAAAGTATCGATAGAATAATTATAAAAGTGTCGTTAAATATAAATTTCTCTATGATAATACCAATAACCTAAAATCGCCGAGAAGCATGAAAAAAATCATTGGTTGTCATTAAAAAAAAATAATAATGACGTAGTTGTTATATATTAAATATGTTCTCCAGAAGTAGTATTGTAGTAACCGATCTAGGAGTGAATAATTCCAAAAGGGGAAAGAAAAAAAAATGCAGCAGTGAAGGCGTCAAGAAAAAAGAAAAAGAGACGTAGCGGTGAAGGAAAAGGATAGAGGAGAGAGAATTTTTAATTCAAGAAATTGGAATTTGAGTTTAAAGTTTAAGCAACATTCCAAACATGTCGCAACCAAGTAGGAAGATCTAATGAATTAAGGAGTGCAGTTCTCAATTATAACTTCTTTGAATTTGTTGCCCTCGCACTAATAACATCATATGTTGTTGTCGGTTGTGATAATCATTCAAACTTAAAATCTTAAACTTTCTATTGATATCAAATTTGTTATTTTAGCAATTTCGTTAATATTGATTTCACTATTTAATTAATCATGTTATTTTTTACTGTTATTAATTGACAACTACAATCATATTTTTTTCTTATACTTTTTTAATTTATTAAAAAAATATCAGTGAAGTAATAATTATGTTATCAGAGTAATAAACGTTGCTAAAAATTTAAAGTGTCATTAAAACAAGTGTAAAAGTGTCGTTAAATGTATCTTTATTTTATCAGTATAATTATTGTTTTGACATTATCATCCGCCATATAAAAAAGTTATTCTTTTTTTTGTTATTTATATATCATTTTTACTTTTGTTCCAAAAGAAAAAATACATTGTCTAAGTGAGACTTTGAAAGCCTAATTACTTCATGACGAACTTCCAAATTAATTTGTCTTGTTATTGATTTCCCAATTAATTGCAGTTACAATTGTGTTTTCCGTGCGGACCATGTGCACCTGAGAAAATTTGTCCGAGGGAAACTAATGAGCCATGCATCTCCCAAATTAGATCTGATAAATGGCTCGGGCCAATCTAAATGGATCGGATCATAGGGGTCAAGTTAAATTTGAATCAAATTAAAATAGTTTAAATTTTTTTGGACTAAAAATAAAAAACTCGTCATCTAAGTTCGGCCGGACCTGTTTGACTCACGAGCCATTTGTTTTTAACAATTACAACTATACATGAGATCACTGGCAACATCTCTGTCACGGGTCTCATTGGCCATGGGGTACTATCTCAGCTCAGTGCTTGTATCCATAATGAACAACATCACCAGTACCTTTCGACACAGACCATGGCTCAATGGAAGCAACATAAATCATTATCACCTCGAACGATTTTACTGTTTATTGTGTGTATTAAGCGGATCGAACTTCTTACATTATCTCGTTTGGGCCAGCCGCTACAAGTACAAATCAACGCCGCCTGATAATGAATAAGAAATATAAGTAATTTGATATGATTTTATCTTACATGATAGGCCAGTAAATGATTAGATCATAAAATAGTCATACTGTGCATATATATATATATATATATTATGTATCTCTCATTACAATTCACGGGGGATTATTTTCTTATGTGTCCATGTTAGAATTCTTGGGGATTATCTTCCTGGGTATCATTAGTGTAGACATGTAATACTACCATGAATGATAATCTAGTTACCTCCTTGGTAGGGAATTGTTCTTGTTTATTAAAAACTTTAGCATTCAAGAATATACCAAAACACTTGTGCAGATAATTATAACTTTTTGGGATTTCATATTTACTATGTTTTCCAAATAAAAGAAATACCTTGCACCCAAATATGCACTAATTATTTCTTGTGGTCTTCTTGGCTTCGGTTATATCCACCAAAAAGTGAAGGTGCATACTTTGATTAAGCTGAAAATGAGATAGTGGAGGGTTAAATAGGTATTTAATGACCAACAAACATTTTGCAAAGAGCAACTTTTTCTGAAAGTGTCCATGTCAGCCATACCACTGACTTCAAACATTTTAAAGAGTGAAAGCAGCATCAATATCAATGACAATACATCAGTCAGAGAAGAGTGATTTTGTGTTTTTTTTAAAAAAAATTGGGAGCCAGCAACAACGGATTGAGCCAAAATAATTCAAGTTTTTATGAGGTAAATTAAAAGCCCAAAACCTAATTTTTGATGAATAAGTCAGCCCGACCTGTGAGTCTGGGTGAATTTTATCAGGTCTATTCCAGATTATTCTCATTTTATATTTTGCACTTTTTAATTATAAATAAATACTTCTATATATCTCATTTTCAGTGTATTATCTCATAATACCCTTTCACTAATAAATCATTAATTAAGTTAACATAATTAGACTATTTTAACTCACTTGTGGAGTCACGTATTGTCTACAAGTGAGTTAAAACAACCTAATTCTGTAAGTTTAATTATCAATTTTTTAGCTAAAGAATGTTACATTTTAATGCGATGAACATACGAGATGCAAAGTGTTTATTTATAAAGTATAAAATGCAAAATGCAAAATATGAATAAACTAAAGAATATAACGTGTATATAACTCAAAAAATGGAAAAGAAAAAAAAATGTGTCCATGAAAAATAATTAGTTCTTTTATTTTCTTTTTTCCCTTAAAATTTATTTTATTACAAACATTAGTCTTTTTAGTCATCGTGAAAATATTATTAAAATTACTTAATAAATTTCAATTAATAAAATCAATCTTAAATTTTACTGTACTTTAGAAATACTTCAACTTCTCTTGCCAATTTAGAAATACTTCAACTTCTCTTGGCAAGAGAAGTTGAAGTATTTCTAAATTACAGTAAATACAATTTTATTTCCCATAACGTTTGAACATGTTAATGAGATCTCTTAATATCCGGAATGAACTTTGTTGAGGGAATACAAAGGTAGATCCATAAAAGCAAACGAACTGGATCACCCACCCTCACCCAAACATTTTGGTTGTTATAATTAATAAAGGACACGGATCTGACTCCAACGGGAGATGTAGAGAAGAAATCATAAGGCGGATTAAGAACCTGACCAAAGACGGAAGGGGAGAAAACGGATGGAGGAGATGGGTTTCTAGTAACCATCAACAAGGTGGATCTGCAAAACAACTCCCAACTGCCGACCATTCTCGCGGTTATACAAAAGAACTCAATCTGTCCATAGATAGACCAAAAGACACCCAAATTTGTACAAAAATAGATCCATTTTACCAAGAAATCAATTTTTCTGGGCTTAAAAGGACACCAATTCCATGGCAAGAAGAAAGAGAAAGCCAATAAAACTGAGATGAGAAAGAAGAGGAGAGAAGAAAAAAGAAGACCAGTAAGGAAGAACCTCCGGCATGTGTCGTAGCCACCGCCGGAGAAAAGTAAGAATAAATCTGATATTCAAAGAGAGAAAAAGAGGAGAGAGCCCTACTACATATATATGTTTGCTCGTCTTTCCTACCAAACGAATCAAACAAGTTGGTTGATTTAAGGGTGGAAAATGAAAATAGTCGCTCGGTTTCGTATTATTTGATTATTATTAATTTTTAAAATTAATTTAAGAAAACTTAAAATTAATATAATTTTTTAAAATTTTAATCAATATAATAATTAGTATTATAAACTATCTAAAATATATTACTCATTGTGAATTTTATTATTTTATAATTTTTAATGAGTTATCTCAATTTTTAATGTGAAAATTTTTCAAATTAATAATAATTATATAATTTGAAACGAATAGAGTATTTATTAATCATCATAAACTGTGAGAAATACTAGTCCCTACATTTTAAAATTAAAAAATATATTCTTCTGCCAATTTCAAAACGCATTTTCATTTTTGAATTATGAAATGATATTAAGTTCTTATATATTATTATTTTTATTCTTAAAAATTTGAATATTATCTTGTTATTACTGCTATATTTATAATTACTGTTAGTCAAATCAAGATAAGACAGGACGGACGGTTAGAGGCTGCAGTAATATCAACAATAAAAAGACTATCTTTTCTTATTAATTATTTTCTCAGTCCTCAAAAAGATGTTCAAGACACATATTTCACATAAATTAAAAAAAAAAAAATGAGAATAAAATAAGTATCACTTTTATCAACAATAGACTTCATATAACTAAACTAACAGATTTTTATTTTTTCTAAGATTAACCCTATTTAAGTATATTATTGAAGGTAAATTAATTTTTATATATATATTATATTTGATTTGTGTATTTTTTACCCATATTCTTGTGAACAAAATTTTTTGTATTTAAAGCCACGCTTCTGAAGAGAGAATTAGTATTGTTTTATAAAAATATTTTTAATTTTGAGACGGATCGAAAATATATTTATAATTTTAAGACGGAAGAAAGTGTTACGTCTACGTGGTAGATTGGTAACAATGCATCGTGTATACTCTAATAATAACAAGTTTAGAGCAGCAAGCAACCTTCCTCCCCCTTGATGGACGGCGATTGCGTCGGTACATACGCATATCCCAACTGTCAAGTCAAGTGCAGACGATTTTGAAAGACCAACCAAATCTTCCAAGTTTCAAACACCCAAGGCAACTAAGCAAAGCCAACGCAAAAGACCAAAGAGTTGCATATATCTTTCTGTCTCTCTCTTTTTCTTTGCCCAACTGAATTGGGAGGTTTTATACTAATAGGTATTTCTAGTTTCTCTGTCCTGAAATCTTGGGCATTCAATCTAGCCAACCTTGTAGAAAATTAATAAGGGCAAGTAACTCTCTTCTGGGTTCAGCTCAGAGTTAGAAATAAATGGGTACTTTGGTCGCTTCTCTTGTTCTTCCACCAAGGCTAAAGCCTAATTCTGAACACCAACCTTCTCTTTACATATACAGAAGATCAAGAAAACCCAAAAAGTATCAGTCTTTGCTCCCTGTAATTTTCTATTCATTCTGTTTATCTCTTTTGTTTTATTGTTTGACCACATGATGTTAATCTTTCTTTCTTTATTTATTTATTACTTGTTATTGTTGATTGATATATAGTATATATGGGTTTTGGTTGGATCAGGTTGCCAGATTGTTTGGGCCAGCTATATTTGAAGCTTCAAAATTGAAGGTTCTTTTCTTGGGAGTTGATGATAAGAAGCATCCAGGGAATCTTCCAAGAACTTATACACTTACCCACAGTGATGTTACCTCCAAACTCACTCTAGCCATCTCTCAGACTATTAACAATTCTCAGGTAATTTTAATCAATCATCTAATACCAAACAAATACAAATCTTACCTTCTGGTTTTAATTTATTGTTAATTAATTAGGCCAGTAGATATGAAACAGAGGAAAAACGGGGGAATATGTTTTTTTTAACAGAACATAAATTGTGTCGATTTGATTCCCTTCTAGGTAATCCTGACACCTACCTAACTCAGATCCAAGTACGGGGCTTTTAATTTTTTTAACTATTTATTATTGATTTTGAAGCAGTCTGACCTTTAGCTTCATGTGTGTAATTTTTTTTGAAAGGAATAAGAATTGGGTTATTTATTTACTACTTGCAGATACAAGGGTGGTATAATAAACTACAGAGAGATGAAGTGGTAGCAGAATGGAAGAAAATTCAGGAAAATATGTCTCTTCATGTTCATTGTCACATAAGTGGTGGTCATTTCTTATTAGATATGTTTGCCAGGCTCAGATTCTTCATCTTCTCCAAAGAACTCCCTGTGGTAATTCCATTTCCATACATACTAATTACTCTCATAATAATTATTCTTTATCTTTTCCTACTATTTTTAAAAAGTATCAATATTTTATATATTATTATAAAAAATAAAAAAAAAATGAGCAGGTGCTGAAGGCTTTTGTTCATGGAGATGGGAATTTTTTTAGCATTTACCCAGAATTAGAGGAGGCTTTGGTTTGGGTTTACTTTCACTCAAACCTTCCAGAATTCAATAGGGTGGAGTGCTGGGGTCCACTTAGGGAGGCAGTAGCACCCTCTAGTGGGGCCAAGGAAGAGTTTGAGAAGAAAGAAACAAATACATCAAGTAACTGGAACATACCACAGCCGTGTCAAGAAAAGTGCTCATGTTGCTTCCCACCAATGAGCTCAATCCCTTGGCCACATCTTCCAAACACTAATACTGATGATACCCACCAGAGCTTGCCACAGCAGCAATAAATCTAGCTCAAATTATGATGATCGCATGATAGATAGATTTGTAATAACTAAACATATTTATTGTAAAATGTAAATGTAAATACAATAAGTTTTTTTATTTTATTTTTTATGACAGAAGACACCATATCAAAAACATTTGTAGTGGGGTTGCAAGATTTTGATCCCAATTTCTTTTATCTTATTGTTATGTACGTGTACGGCAGTTAAAATTTCATTCATGCTATCTATGACCATCATATGCTCTGTTTCTTAAATTTATATCTGACAACTTAATTCCAAGTCTTGAGATTGGAATTAAAAGCCAACATTAAGCGGTTGAAATTAATGTTAATCAGTAAAGGCAGGCCAGTGAAGATGTATACGTAACCTTAGTTCAGCCTACCAAAATAGAACTTTTTGTACCAGTTTTGTCAATCATGGCCTTAAAGTTTTGTCAGTATTAGCAGCCTGTCTCAACCATAACATGGTTTGTGGGTCATCGGTTGTAGCGTAAGAATATCAAAGCAACAGAGACGTATAAAAAAGTGTTTGAAACACTTCCCACAAGCTTAAAATTCATTAGCAGACAATTTTTAAAGATATTCCCATGCGCCAGCTAACTCTTGTAATGGTACGATAATTTTTACAATCGTGTGATGCAACCTTATTTACAGATACTTCTCCGGTAATAAACTTAACTTATACTTGCAGAATACTAGAAAGAAGTTATTGAGAATTAAATAACAGCTCCCACTGTACAATTTTATCTACCATGTCAAAAAGGCAGATGACTCCAATCATCAATTTGCCAGGAAGAAGAGATAATCCGTCGCTTCCACTTTTTATGCCAGCTTCTAAGCATCTGCAAAAATCTCTCGGTTGTCGCTGTTTGGTTCAAGCAAACCAAACCTCTTCTGCATTTCCATTTTAACTCGTGGCAATGATTTTTCTCCATCATGCATCTGAAAAGTAACTTTATAGTGATGTTAACTTCACATCAAAGAGTCACCGGATCTGAGTTCTTCCGAGGAATGATGCTCCGATTTCGCTTTCAGTGTTCTGCACAAAAAGGTTCCATTCATATATAAGCTGCTTTATTGTCTTTCCAACAGATAGATTAGCACTTTGAGACACAAAGCAAGCATAAACTAAAATCTGTAAGGGGCAACATAGCACTACGATGCATCCCTCATTCAACAGGTAAGAGAAGTTGAAATATTTCTAAATTACAGTAAATAAAATTTAATACTTTCAACAGGAGATGGCATGTACAAACACACGGTAAGTTTGCAAGGAGATAAAACTTGTTTCTATGAATATGAAACCCACTAAAGCAACAGTAGAAGCAAAGCGATAATTTATTAATGATAAATGCTGCGACATGTGTCAATTATTTGCTAACGTAACGTAAGTTACCTGAGATTTTGGAGATGGGAACACATTCCAGAACCTCAGTGTTTCGTCTCCTGCTCCTGTGACAATAGTCTGCAACAATAGTTGTCATAATTAAGGATTTGCATGTATGATATGGATATATAAAGAAATACAGCTTATTTATTAAATGACCAAGGTTTATTAAGTTACCTGCCCATCTGGAGAGATGGCGAGATAAAGAACTCGATATGAATGGCCAGTAAGGGTCGCCAACTGCATCAGCAAAAAAGTTCAAATTTTAAAAAAATTTAGGAAGCAAAGATATCTACTGATGAACAGAACAGAGACGTGCTGCTTCTCAAAGGCTCAATGTATAGTACCTTTGACATCGTAGGATATCTCCAAACTATTATCTGGTTTTGGGAATATCCATGGGTGCTGACAAGTTCATTGACATTTTTAGACCAAACAAGATTGCACACCTGTCATAGGTAAAAGAGAATTAATACATCTTAGGGGTTGTTTGATAAAAACTGAATGAAATAGTTCTGAATACTTAAGTAATCTGAATGAGTTGAATGAAGTAAATTTCTGAATACCGAATGAAAAAAGTTGTTTAATAAATGACATGTCTGAAACATCTGAATAACATATTTTTACTATTTTATCCCTCTGAAAAAATTCAAAGTTATTGTAAATTTATTTAATATAATAGTTAATATTATTTATTATTATTATTATTTTTTACTTCATTCAAATGGGACTTATTTATTCAGCTAAAAAAATTAGACTTAGCCATTTTGCTAAAAAATCTGACCGATTTAGCCATTTAACCCAAAACAAATGCACTGAATGGCTAACCGATTCAGTCATTCAGTTCCATTAAATGCTAATCAAATAGTCCCTTAGTAATAGTTATCACACATGCATCTAATTTTATATCATTACATGAAAAGTTATTGTTGGGATATATTTTGTTGGGCCCTGGATCCGGAACGGACCAGTATTTATATATGATTTGAGGTACGAGTTGGGTTATTTTTAGACACTATAATGGGCTTAATGTTGAGGTAGGTCCATTAACGTGTCTTTCCTTTTTGGGCAATTGGCCAAAATTGGGAGAATTAGAGTCCACATTGATTTAGAATTCCAAATTAGATCGTGATTCCGGATCTTAGGGGTGATAAGGATTGACTGGTCAACATCACATTAATAATTGGATTTTAATCAAGGAAACCCTAATCCTAATCAACCACGGATGCTTAACACAGGTTGATGGGAAAGGTATAAAATACAGCCATAAGCAAAGAGTCACGGTACACAACTCTTAACACAATTCTCTCATATCAAATATCAACTTATTGCAGCAGTTTTATGCCCTCTATTGTTTACGTTTTTTGACCTGTGAGAAAATGGTGAGAAAATGGAGGAAGGAGAGGAACTCAGTGAGTTCTCAGTGAATTTGAATTTGTGAGACACACACATATATATATATATATATATATATATATATATATATATATATATATATATATAGAGAGAGAGAGAGAGAGAGAGAGAGATATGTAAGAGTAGGTGAAAGCTTCTCTCCTCAATTCATTCCACACAATTCATAAATTTCATACTTGGAGAATACTCTTCCCATTGCACATATATATAGATATCAAATACTGGAAAAATAAATCCTATTAACCTACACTACTCTCTTATCCATCATCCACATGCTAACTAATTACCCATGTGCTTACACGTGCATCCAAAATATACTAACTCTAGAATATACTATCTCCTATGCCAGTTTTACCCTTATTCTTGTGATCCTGACAGTATTCCATGCTTCTCATCATCACCAAGAATTGCAATACACCTACAAAACCTAGCAGGGAGGAGCAATATAAAGGCCAAGTACTGTGAATTCAATTCACTTTATCAGCAAGAATAATTTCACTGAACACTATTTAAGCTAATTAACTATAGTGAAAACAGAATTGAGCTTATGCAATCATACTCAGATGAAAACATCGTGACCTTTGACCTCCTTTTGATGGTTTATCAGCCCTACTTATTATGTCAATATGCGGCATTAACTCCTTAGACCACGATTACAGTCACTCAACAATCATGCAAACAGCAGGGAATGATGCTCAGCTAAAGGATAACTACTCATTTTGAAGTGTTGATAACCAAAATAGAAACTCCAGTTACTGTATCGAAGTCTGCTAAGAAATTTGTGTTGTGCATTTTGTCATCTGCACCTTTGCCACACAAATCGCTCTAGAACAAACAGTTAATATACATTCCAAAAAAGCGATGCATCTTGATCAGAACTAAATTCATTTGGCATCAAGGATGTAGGGAGCAGTACTTTAACTCCAATTTAAGTAAAAAACAGTACAAATAACATCTCTTCAAATTATTAAAAGTGACATATTCATGTTGTTAGGGGTTAAAAAGTCATGTGACAGTTTACTCATATTTACATCATAAAATAGTTTCAATTGTTGGAAGTGTTTCCCGAAAGGGACAGTAAAATATGACATATAACTAAAAAAATATCTCCTGTAACAAGCATGAATCAAATCCTTACAAACAGGCCATATATGTTACTGAAAATGCATAATGATAGGCAAGATTACCTGACTCCCAGTATCCATGCAGCTCAGGTGTGAATTAGTGGTTGTGTTCCAGAAACGAATGCATCGGTCAGCGGTACCACCACCTGAAGCTAGAAGTCCATGAAGATGGGGCGACCATGCAATTGCTTTCACAGCTGCTGTGTGCTCGCAGTATTTCAGGACAGGTTGAGTTGAATGTTGATTCCAAACAAAAAGCTGAATAGAGTCGAGAAAATATCAATTATCATTTCCACTGGATGCCAATTTACGGACAGAGTAATGAAAATTAATTTAGTGAGTCACGGCCAAGTAAATGATTTTTATTATTTATTTATTTTTTGAAAAGCAAAAGGAAGAGATAATAATTTATTTTTACATACCCGATTATCATTTCCACCAGATGCTAATTCACAATTATCATATGACCACTTCAGTCCACAAACCTATATCAGAACCAGTAGAATATCAGCCCAAGAAAACATTAAATATATAAACATGGAAATGGCAAAATATGGTATGAATAAGAAAAGCCAATTGATGCTCAACCAAGCTTAATCAAAGTTGGAACCTGACCTCTGACTTGTGTCCACTTAGCTTACTAACATAATCCTCCTGAGCACGTATATCCCGTTGAAGAATACTTTTGTCCCGGCTTCCAGAAGATAACAGAGATGTACTCCAGGCTAAGGCTCCAACACGTAGCCGATGTCCCTCCATAGTTCTTACCCTTTTACAGCGAGAGGCATCCCAAATCTGCAAAGTACAAGGTATAATTATTAGGTAATAACCCTATCTAGCGACTACCAATAGCTACCATGCAAACCTATAGCTTAATGAGAAGTTAAAACAACATCTTTCTTCGATTTTCATGGTGGTTGTTTAAGGTTTTTATATATTTTGGCAAGTTGGAGGTCAAGTAACTATTATTTAACTTTCCCGAAAAATAATTTAATATTACTGCAATACTGCTGAGTTATGGTATTAACTTTCATGGGAATCCCAGATGTAAATCAAGGGAATATACTACATCACAACCCTTGATGGAAGTAGATGCTTTGGTTAAAGACTTCTTCAATAGTCCCTTATATATCTCAGCCAAAGTGATATAAATATGTTTCACAGCTTCAACACCACTACAAAGAAGTATCTGGCAGTTTTAGGAACGTAAGAACACGCTCGTCTTTGCTTGTGTATGTGTATAAGTCTGGTCCAGATTTTTCTAGAAGCGAGTTAATAAGAGGTAAATCAAGGTTGTTTTTTTTTTTTTCTTTCCCGAAGAGAAAATCAATTTGAGCAGATATGATCCCAGACAACTTGTTGGAAATAGAGAAAAGTGGAGAAGCCCAAAGTTAGGCACTCATTCATCCCTCGGCATGTAAGGATGAGTATCCAAAGGCCCACACTTCGGTTCCTAACTTGTAAAAGTCAATATGGCATTAAAGGTTCTATTTTACAACAGAAAAGACTATATTACTCTTCTATAGGTTTCTGCATAGAGAAAATTCTACATATAGTTTACATATCATTGATTCAAGTACATGCTGCCACTCAGTGAAGTAAATGCACAAACTAACAAGTGAGTCCTGTTCAGAGCAGGTTCCAAACAATCATACCAAGGATTAATATTCTAATGCTCTTAAGGTGTTCTGATTGATTTCTTCCTATCAATTAGTAGAAAGCTATATCTGTTGCTTGTCAATAATGACTATAAAACAGAAAATTTCATCATTCATATTTTCATAACTGTCATGTAATTGTAGCACTCATTATCTTATACCTTCAAAGAGACTATTTCAAATGTTCCAACAGAGAAGGCATTGACTAGTCAATTGATTTCTGCCTTAGTTTAGGCTACCATAAATAAATAATAACATAAAATTCACTACTTATGACAACATAAAGATAATAAAAGAGAACAAAGATACAAGTTTGGGAACACATTGCTGGCATAGTAATTAGTTGACTTGAGCTAGGTATGAGCTATTAGTAAGAGTATTCTAGCTGGCTAACCTAGTTTACTGAAATTACTATCTCATATTGCAATTCACAAACTGCCAAAGATTCGAATCATTTTACTTATTTATAATATAATACACTTTTTTTGTTGTTGGTATAAACACTATTGAATTTTAAAACACTTGGTATCACCTGGAGTTTGCCATTGCTAGTTCCCACAGCAAGATGTGTACCACGCTGCGCCCACCCAACTGAACAAACACTGTCATCAACTCCCAAGTCACACAACTTTGTCACCTGTATGTATCATACCAACAGAATATCAGTCATACAAGAACACTAAACAAGAAACGGGTAACCTCCAAAAGTACAGAAAACACACATTTTTAATGCATGAATCTCAAAAAGAATAAGCAGATCAAAAGTCAAAAATTAACCTTGCTACTGCAAGCATTCCATAAGTACACACAATTACCCAAACCCACAGCCAAAACATTGTGTGAAGACCAATCAACAAGATTCAGATAAAAATCATCCTGCAATGCAGGTGCATCCAAAACCTATAAACCAAATTCAGAAAAACACCCATAAGTACCCAAGAAAACAATACCTACTATAACATAGCCATAATCACCAAATAGAAAGAAGAAACTGAAACCCAACCTTATAAGGCGATCTTGGAACCTTCCTTGGAGACTTGACCGGACTATGACTAACCCCGGGCAGCTGATCATCATCCGACCCGAAAGGCAATAAAGAATGCAAAGACTGACGGGTTTCGGACTTAAACCTGAAAATATTCCGGGTCGGCGGACTATTCGGTAAATTCCTGGGAGTCGACTTGTCGGGGCTGACCGGAGGAGAGAAGCCCGAGTCTGGTCCGAACAATGCGGTGCGCAAAAGGGTCGCGTAGGCGACGGAAGAGGATGAGAGAGAGTCGTCGGAATTAGGGGGAGCAGAGATATTGAAGAGAGAGAAATTGGAAGAAGATCGGCTGGGAATAAAGCGATCACTGTAAATCGTGCGGGAAGGAGAGGGCTGGTAACCTAGAGACAGAATATTTGTTGATGGGGTTGTCGGTTGGAGAGAAAGGGAGAGTCTTGATGACATTGTTGGAGGCTGAGATGAAGAAGATGGGGATTTGAAGGGGGATTCGTTTGTTATCGTTGGAGCTGTGGGATTATTGTCCATGATTGAAATTGAGGAGAGAGAAAAATAGAGAGGTGTGAGATTTTAGGACTTCGGAGATTTAACAGAGAGAGGAGGCTGTTAATTTTCCCGGAAAAAAAAATATACGTGTTTTTGCGCGAAAAATAAAGAAGAGGTGGGGAGATATACAAAAATAGAAAGTTTTTAAAAGAGCTTGTTTCTAATAAGGGAAAACCTAGACTCTGAAAAAATAAATTAATTAAGATTGCGGAAAATATTTAATATTCTTGTAATTTGAAAATTTATAATTGTTGAAAATGATGATATTCTTTTAAAAACAAAATATAACATTTCTTGTTTTTCTTTTTACTTTTGATGACAAGAAAAAATGAAAGAGAATCAATTATATATAGGCGACTTATAAACTTAATATTTTTACACATTCTGATAAAAATAAACAAAGAAAAAGAAAAAAGAATCAATTATATATGAGCGACCTATAAATTTAGTATCTTTACACATTCTAATAAAAATAAGATAATTTTGTATTTTCTAAGAAAACTAAATAGTTTTAATTTTTTTAAATAGATTATACAGTATTATTTATCACGATAAAATTAATTAATTATTTTAACACAATTGAAATTTTTTAATTTTCTCTAAAAATATAAATTGATCTATTTGATTTTCTTAAAAAATACTAATTTACAAACTGTCCTTTATGAATTTATTCTTAAAAGGAAATATCTCTTCTTCCTTTTTATGTATTAAAATTCATAATGCTTTGAACTGATATCCTCAACGAATAGGAGTGTCGAAAAGCAAAAGTATGGTCCCATGGGCTTTGTAGTTGCTTGTATTCGATTTGATCTTAGACATATTCTAAGAGCGACAGGCCCATAGACAGTTGATGTTTCATAAGGCCCATTTCTAGTATCAACTTTAAGCAAGAATGTATCCCCTCCTCCCAATTATGCATCTTCTTGAATCTTCGTACTGAGTGCAATATCATTATAATGATGCTAACACAATAAGTTTGTCTTAAATTTATTAATTGCTTAGTTAGTTGTAATTGAAGCTTCTTCATCTCTGTTCATCGCATTGCTCTTCTTTGTAAAATATTGGTTTAGTAGCTACCAAGTCTAAAACACTTATAGCACAGTGGTAAAAGTGTTAGTAGTATACTTAGAAGATGTTCAATTCTCGTTGCCAATAAAAAAAATTTTGAAGGCCTCATTCAAGTGTTTTTGAGTATTCTCAAAGCGAGGTAGATTAATCATTATTTTCTCCCTATCAGCAGGATTCATGGGCTCTGATTAATTGATGAAATCTCCATTAGCTTCCTACAACAAACTCAACATTTTTTTCCCCATGTCACACACAAAAAAGAAAAGTCTAAATAAGATGCCCCAAAGAGATGTTAACTATTTTGCCTTGTTGCACTATGGAGTATTTCTGAATTTTCCACAACACCTGGAATTGCTGGTAACAGTACCAGAATATCAGCTCAACATGGAAATTACAGAACCATAACAGAACTTTTGATCTCAATCCTATATGTGATCTAGAAAGTACAAGGATAGCAATAAACAACTAGTACTACATCAATGAGTTCACCAAACTTTCACTCACCAAACTTCCACAAGACAAATTGTCAGAAATATTCAAAGGCAGATCAAGTCTCTGAAAACTGGTTCTAATTCTGCATTCTATAAATTATAGCTATGTGTAATTCTTGGTAATCATACAATGAGAAAGAATGATGAATATTTTCCACATTGAACAATTTAAGAAGGACGTGAACATTGATGTAAAAAAATAAATCAAGGAGGCGGCGGCGGTCTATACTTGTGCTCAATTGTGGGTACTGTTCTAGTGCTAGTTGCAGCACGAGCTTCCTCTTCATAAGCCCTTCTCTCCAATTCTTCCATTCTTGCTGTCTTCCTGACCTTCACAAACATTGCAATCAAAAGCAGTCCCAGAAGAGAAGCACCAATCGCAGTGCCAATCGAGCTTCCAACCGCCAATTTCCACCTACTAATTACCTTCTTTCTCCATGGAATCAATGGGAATTGAACAACCATCCCAAAATGATCAAGCCCCATTGCAACACAAACATTATGGGACGCTCGATTACTTGGTGTCACCTTACCATCATGTTCAAAACTAGCACACAGTGGTATAATACCTGTGGTGATATTCCCAAGCCTTGTAATGTTACTGAAATCTATGGTGATTGGATTTCCCCTGGCTCGAATTCCAACCTCAAATGGTGTACTAAAATTCATGTCATCACCGGTATTATAAGCTAGTAGGCCTAGAACAGGGGAAATGAGCTGATAACCTGTTAACTCATAATTATCATAGTATATAGATGACCAGTTATGTCCAAGATTTTGTGTCACAAGCAGAACTCTTTCAGAACAAGGGCAAACTGTAATACCAATGCCTAAATGGAATTCTTTAAATTTTGCACCATACCTTCGGAGACTGCCACAACGAAACCTCATTGCACTAACATTGATCCCTGACAGATTTGCTGGTAAATGAAGGGTGTGTAGTTTACCTGTCCCAAAATAGTTGTCATAAGACTGGAATGTGTAATCTCGTATGACTAGGTCGAGAAGACGAGCTGATTTGATCCCTTGAGCTTGAGTAGTTTTCATTGTTCTTGAAGATGCCAATGAAAGAATCATGAAAGTGAGAGAAATGAGAGAGCCCATTCGAGGAATTGAAAGATTGGTTCCCAAGAAGAAGTAGTTATCTAGCACAGCATAATATGTTAATATTCATATATCTCTTGGAAAATTAAATGCATTGAAGATTAAATCTAGCCTACCTTTTATTTTCTATAGATGGGAAACTGGGTTGGAGTTGGGAAAAGTAAAGTTGGGGCTCTTTGGGGAGAACTGATAATACGAAGAAGCTTGTAAAAAGAGAAAGTAAAGGTCATTCTTGATGTCTTCATATTTTATTAAGAATATACATTTGGTGGCCTGAGATTGTTTAGCTCGAAAGATTGCCTGCTGGTATGGGGAAAGTGCAGATTAGTTGGTCAGGAAATAAAAAAGTTTGTTTTTGGCAAGTAAATTATGTTTTATCATAATCCATATTCCATACTGTGGTTCATTGATTAATAAAGCTTACTGAGTATTATTTTGTACACTAGAAGTGTAATTGAATAGGGCAGGCTAGAAATTAAGATATGAGGAGTTGGTTAGAAGGTTGGAGAAATGATTTTGAGCATGGGGTTCATGATGATATTTAAAGTCTAAAAGGAGAGAAGGCGTGCTTAGGGAATGGAATGAAGGCAAAGTTCTCTCTCCTTCTTTCTCTCTCTATGCATGGGGGCACAATACTCTAATTGTGTTTGGTAACATGCTCCCCCACAACCACAACAGCTACTTTGTGGGTCTCATATGATTTAGTACCAAGTATGCATGGAAACTTCATCCACCATTAGTTTTCTCTTTTAATGATCTCCTCTTTTCAAATGGTGATCATCCAAACGATTATCTAATGAGAACCAAACGCTAGTAAAACTGAAGTCTCAGGTTCGATTCGCGCCTCAGAATCAAACACTTTAAATGGTGTGTATGCCTCATTATATAAAGGAAATGAAATAAATATTGGAGACTATTGAGGAGCGATAACAAATATAATAGCTATGACACTATTCGGACAAACACATCTCTAGCCAAAAATGACGGTCTAGATTTAAAATTTTAACTAGCGGATGACACTTTCTTTAAAATTTAGACTTCTCGTTTCTTCTATAGACAACCGGCCTGAACAGTACTATATCAAACATTTGCTATGGAAACTCCCATGTATGTTAAGTTGATTAACAAACTCTGTTAGTATTTAGACGATTAACAAGTTCTACTCGTTAAAGAATCTCCAACAGAACAGGGAAGAGAATCAAGAAGAAATTGCAATGAGGCCAGAGGAGACGAGTCACTTTCAACAAAATGCCAAGTTTCGGTAAGTGCGAAAACATGTAATTATACTCTTGCACGATACAGATCTTTACATGTTTTAATTCAATAATATTTCTTTCAACGATAAGGGTAACATAAAAAGACTATAAAT
The DNA here is from genome assembly GCA_947179155.2 of Hedera helix. NCBI lineage: Eukaryota > Viridiplantae > Streptophyta > Magnoliopsida > Apiales > Araliaceae > Hedera > Hedera helix. Next base: position 46,195,585 of record OX359273.1, read on the forward strand.
TGTCAACATATTTGGAAAAAAAGCCTAAAAATAAAATTCCTCAAGGCTTGAAATGCAAAAAAAGATTGGCAGATAATCGATGTGCCAGAGCGTCAACGGAAATTAGCCGTTGTCGTGTAAGTCAGTCCTGCATTCCAGTTTGGAGGAGCGACGTTCCAGGCTATAATGGTCTCTTTGGATGTGTATGAAGTGAGCTTGAAAGAAAGAGCCTGACCGTTCAGAGTTGCGAAAGCCTGGTATGAAGCTCCCCAGTTATGGCTCATGCTAATCCACCCTGTTTTGCTTCCCTTGACCCACATGTTACCAATGTCACCACCTCCAGCTACATTCATCACATATACCAACAACCAGTAGCCATTTCCTTGGAAAGAGAATTGAAGCCCGCCTTTTTTGATGCACGGTACTCTGCAAAAATCAATCAGATAAAGCATATAAGAATCCATTTTTCTTTTTACCAAGAATTTTACTTTCAAGAATTACTATTGTTTTGGTCTCTCTTACTCCCTTGGTCCCAAATTGATCGTTCAGAGTCAAAAAACTTAGGCTTTAAGTTGACACTATTTTTAAGATGAAAGTGGTACAAATGCTAACTTAGCTGCCACATCATCCCAAGTCCCACGTCAATTAATATGGGATATTTGAATGTGTATATAAGAATCTAAGCTGCTATCATTAATATTTTTAGTCCTTGAGATTTGATCCAGGCGTTACATAGTTGAATATGTTGTTAAGTAGTTGAATATGTTGTTAAGGTTCAAGACGTTGATTTTTGCTTTTAAAGAACACGGAGCTTTTTTTACCTGCGGAACATGACAGGTACAATGCCAGCCTTCCACTGAGCGATTTTCATGAAGGCGGGCTTGGCCATGTCAAAGTGGGTTCGAGGAGGGTTGCACCAGCCTCCATTGTTGGAGTCTTCGGACCAGTTGGGAGGGCAAAGGTTTGTGGCGGTCACGGTGGTGAAAGGTGACCCTTTGAAGCACCAAGGAGACTGAACGCACTTTATCTGATAACAAGTACCGCATGCATATCCATTATTAAACAAGGTTGAACTTAAAGCCGCAGTATCTACGCCATAACCGTTATTGAACAAGTTTCCATAACCACAGGCTCCTCCTGAAAACCAAACACGTACTTATATTCTTTAGTTAAGAATGATACCATCATAGGTAATGTTAGAAGACTCAAATTTTTTATAAGAAATGCTGCGACATTGAACCGGACAAATCGTACTTTAAGACACTATTTGAGACCCTAGCATTATCCCAACATCAAACACATAAATACTGAACAAATGAAGAAATTTAAGGTAGCTGAAAAAATGTGATTAGTCACGTACCCATGGTTGCAGAGGCAGTCTCGTCGCCATAAAAAGTGGCGTGGGCGAGGGACCACGGGCTAGGCCGATATACAGTGGCATAACCGGAAATTGATTTAGCGAAGATTGTCGCTAACAATGCCATCATTAAGAAGTTGAACCTCCATGAATGGAGGAAAGAAGCCATAGCTATATAAACTCTGAGTTGTTATTAGGCAGCTATCAGCTCCTGATTTGTGGAGAAAGCACAATGCCCATTGGCTTGTGCATGTCCTTATATATCCAACAACAGAACGCAAATAGAGATTGCCTTCGTGCTCTCACGAAGGTAGTTTGTATTAAAAAGTCAAAGTGTGTTTGTTTCGAATAAATAACTTAGTTTTGCACGTCATGTAGTTACAAGGAAGAAAAGGATATTATATGAAATGGGTGGCAACGTGTGGGTAGGTATTATTAAGCTATCTTTATATTAATACTGAGGGGGTATAACGGAACCAAATGCTGGGGAAAACCGTGATATCTAAGTACTTTCCACGCAACTGCAAAGTAACCACCTCATTATATTAGCAATTATTAGCTTATTAGATAGTAGATTTCCTCCCATTAGTGATTTCCATGTTCAAATTCATCCAATTCTTCTTCGCTGTTTCACTAGGGAGGGGAAAAAAATACCAACTTATTTGATCCAATTTTAGAAAGAAAGAAAATCACAAATCTGTTTTTTGATATCGAATAATTCAACTTCATAAGATAGTTATGAATACCAGACATTTAAACCATGCAACACACTTGGAGCTATTTTTATAGCGATTTAGCTATATCTGAGATCAAACGGAGCTAAAATTCATTCTTTAACCTAATATTCGATATATATGCTTGAGGGTGAGTGGGTAGGCCTGTAGGGGAGAGGCTCAAGGAGAATCTACTACCCAGTAGGTACTAGGTACACGGTACACAAGCACATCAACAAAGATCACAATAATAGCGAAGTAGAAAACTAATAAGCAGCAACAACAAAAAAACACCTAATAAGCAGCTTAAAGTACTTCTTTATTGTCTTAAAAGCATTTCATTAGAAGAAGAGGAGCATCTTAAATTATACACACAAAGATGTAATACCATAGAGCACAAGGTTCCAATTACAAATTGACAGCATGTCTCTCTCTAGTAGAGGACAAAGTCTGTAAGGGTATACATATATAAACAGACATGCTGCATGAGTTTTATATGAACATACATACAACAATCATTCACTAGTGACACAACTATTTCCTCCGGGGACCTGAGTTTTATGCTTGTATTGCAGATATCTGCAGGCAACTTCCAAGCTTTAGCACCACTTCTTTACTCATGATCTCTTCATATGGATTTAATCCTGCATTCATGTCCAAAAAGACAAGTATAGATTTTGGTTTGCATATCACTCTCTCTCTCAAACACACAATCCAACTACTGTTAGTCATCTAATCCAATGTTAATTCTGCCCCCTAGTGCAACACAAATACATTAGATGTGGAAAAGAACAATGAAGCAAGAAGAGTTGGGAATTGAACCAAACTGGACCAACAAATAAAGTTGTCTAGCAAGCTCGAAGTAGCAGCAGCCCTATAAACCAAGTGTAACTAGCAATAGAAGTGAGTTACTAAAACAATGAAAATAATCTACCTAGGCTATGTTTGTTTACAAAAAACATTCTTGGGTTTGGACTATTTGTATTAATTTAAAATTACTTCGAACTATTTTATCTCATAATGAGAGATTATTAGTCCCTTTATATTGGACTATTAGTCCCATAAAGTCATTTAATAGCTTAAAATAAAGGAGACTATTAATCCTAAATTCATCATGGGATTATATAATTCCTCATAAATAGCCTTAAGAATGATAAAAAAATAGTCCATATGACTATTTAAAGGACTATTAATCCTCTATCATGGGATAAAATAGTCTGAAGTAGTGTTAAATTAATACAAATAGTTCAATCCCAAACATAATTTTTGCAAACAAACATAGCCCTAGTATATATGTTATCTAGCTCCAATAATTATGTTCAAATTATTTATGAAGATAATCCTTTAGCAAATGAACTCTAGGACATAAATCTCCGATAGCCTTAATAAAGTGAACTCTTTAGTGCTACCCTAATTGAGAAGAGCTTGCAGAATAGATAGGGTAGATACCTCCACTCAAAGATTGCTTCCCTCTGGAAGCGTTATCAAGCGTGTGCTTGAATCATACACCAAACTCGTTTGACAACTGAGGAAGTGACAAAGTTGATTTCACATCATTGGCAAACCATTAATAATCACTGGGAAGTAAAACATATCAATAGGTACATAACTAATGTAAACAGCCACACACTTACTCAGTGCACTTTATAGTGTTGGTAGAACCACCATTAGATATTGATAAAATGGTCCCAAAGAAAGAAGTGTTCTCTGTACCACAGTTTGGGCATGGACCCTAAAAGATTATTTGTTAGGACCGAATCACATATCAAACATTCAGGGTCTATAAAAACCGACAACTGATGTGCGCAAGGATTCTACCTTTAAGATCAAAAAATCTTTCACAATAAAGTTTGTAAATGTTTGGGATAGCCACAATATGACGGGAATAGCAGCAAACCAGGTGAAGATAAAACTGAATGGCTCCGGAAGCTGTAGCTCAAGAACTCAGAAAATTTAATTAAATATGACTGAGCTGTATATATACTGAAGAAGTAATAACTAATGAATTAATCACATGAAAAAGGAACAGATACATCACGTGATAATGAACAAACCTTTCCTCACACAACCACTTTTACTTTGCTTACAGTTTGACATGCCTAAACATATGTTTTGTAAGAGAGAGGTAAGAGTATTCACATTTCGAAATAGTACTAGCTTTTACAATTCTTATTTTGATAAATCACCGCCATTTACAAATCTTTAAAGCAATAAACACCATTCAAAATGTTACATCAATTTGAATTATTCATGAATAATTCATTTAAGGGCTGTTCATTTGTCAGAGATTGTATAAGATAGATTTATACATTTAATGAAAAGTCGGACGTTTCAGGAGAATCTCATCTCCAGCAAATTTTTGACACATAAACCCAATGATTCCATGAGTAATTTTATAGAGTGACTAAGTGCTCATGATTCCACAAGTACTTCATTGAATTGAAAACTTTTCAGGTCAACTAAAATCAACACTGGGTAAACTATGTATAAATCATATTTAACCTCTCTTCGCATATCTTGTTTTAACATGCAACAATGTCAATGTGCTAAAACTGTATTTTTGATTCTTGGAAACAGTTTCAAGTGTCAAAAATTTTATTGATAAAAATGGCCTAGAACTTTGAGAAATTGATAGCCAACTATAGGCTACAACCCATAAAAATTTATATCTCATCATCAATTCGTAGAGTTTTTTTTTTTGAAAGCACTTCATAGAGTTTAAGTGAACAACAAGAAGAAAAACATAACTACTTACCTCCAAGAGGTATGTGATCTCAAATCCGGTCAAGTCATCCAGGAAGAAAAATCTGTTAAAGCAGATATCATACAAACACATAATAAACTGCTGAGTTTCAAGTGTTACATTCACAAACTGAAAGTTTGCCATCAATTGCATACGACTCTAAATGTTTATAAAAATCACTAAGAGCAAAAATAATTTTTTTTAAAAAAGAAAAGAAAAGAAACAGTCTTACAAGACAAAGTGCAACTAATTATCACAATTTCTATAATCACATCACAACTTAAATGAATGTAAACTAAAATAGATGCTTTTAACCTTCTGCTTTAGAAGATTTTTTGTTAATGATGTTTACGAAGTAAGCCAATCAATCTATCAATGGAAAGTGTAAAAGACACGATTCTGTAAAGTACACAAATTTTCTAAGCAAATGAGGATGTGGTCAATTTAAGAAGTTTAACTATTACAAAATTCAATAGACTTGTTTTTTATGAGGGAAGTAGGATTGATTTGTTGGTAAACCTACATGAGGAACTAAGAAGTTGAGGTAGTAAATACTTAAAACAAGATAATCAAAGAGAACAGCCTTAAGAGAAATAGACGGCAGAAATCTGAACTAATTCAAATTTTAATCCTTTTACATCAGATAAATTACACAGCTACTTACAATCCCAATGCAACCACAGCGGCAGGGACATTTAACAGGAACATTTTGAGATAGTCAACATATAGGTCACTGTACACCTACAAAACATAACATTTATCAGAAAAAAATACACACGCACATCTACAATTAGTGATTAACCATTAGAAAAATCAACATATTTTAAATACTTCAGAACTCAATTTTGAACTGATTTCATGCCAAAGTCAAGCTAACAAATTTGCAGAAAGTCTGGAGAACACAAAACCCAGATTCACATTCCTTAATCAGATAACTTTTCTAACATAGAATACTGAATCTCCTATGACAATTCTGCAAGTCTGCAATTGATCCTGATTACGGAACACCTCATTAACAAGAAAGAACAACTATATTAGACCATCCAACCCAGACGCTGCAGAACAACTATATGAACTATATTCACAGTTTCAGTATCATGGATGGTGGTAGACTATAGAAGTTAACTTTGGATGCTAACATTTTTTGTAAGCAACTTGAGATGCTAACACAAGATTGAAATGTGTTACAAGCTTAGTATAGTATCTTGCAAAAGACTTAGACTCGGTGACAACGGAAAGTCACCATAATCCCTGAAATGGGACACATTTCAGGTGCAGCTTAAGTGTGGAGAAGAACAGCATCACAATTTGTTTCTACTTCTACATACTGCTGATACGAAGATATTAAAAATTCCTCACCTTTTCTAAAATCTAGAGACTTGTATCATAGGCTTTGATGAAGTTATTTCTACAAGGAGACTAACTTGATGCAAATGAAAGACATGACGAGACGAGAGAAATTGTAATACCAGTTTCCATAATATTTGAAAAATGTAACAACACCAATAAATATCTTTGAAGTAACTTCCTGAAACGATAAGTAAACTTAACCGCCAGGATTGATATGAGACTATGGAATATGTTTTATAAAATAAAAATGAAATTGTCATATGTGCATAACTTAAACCAAAATTTATCAACAATAATCAGAATTTCAGATAACTGAATGCAGATGCAGTACCTATAGAAAAATAAACAAGTGAACATAAAGACGCAAAAGAAAGATGTAATATATGGCACACACCTTTCTACTTCGAAGACTGCATCGTGGTCCCTCAACCACAATATCACTTCCGTCCATCTAGAAACCAAAAAAAAAAAGAGAGAGAGATAAATTTGTATTGATATGCAAAAGAAGGACATATTGATGAAACAGTAGAACTTTGGATATCAAACTTTTCATTAGGGTAGTCTAAAAAAGATTGTCATAGTTAGGATTTCAAGACGTTGTTAATTATATGGGTCCCACTTTAATTCACCTCAACTCTCCTCCATTGGAAGAGAAAGGTTGATGGTTCCACTACTTTGATTTTCAAGTTTTGACAAGGAATAGAACTGAGAATAGACCCACTATTTTTGCATATCTTAAACTATGTGTGATCTCAGTTCCACTTTAAGCATGAAAACAAAGATCATTTCAAACAAATTAGATGCATCTTATTAGTTGAAGAATGTACATAAACATATAAAATACCACAGACCTTTAATTGCAGCTTTAATTTGTCATACTCTTTATCTGTCAGTATTGGATTACCAGATACATAAGCCATGGAAGCTTCCAGGAATTTCTGCTCATCAGAGCCTGCATTGTATATGAATCAATTTTATGAACAAATATAAATAACTGATAAAAGATTTATCTCATCCAATAGTAGGGCAGAGGGGACCCATATGTTGAAAGCATATATACTTAGCATGACAACACTGCTTCCTTCCCACATTAGCTCTTCCTTGAGGTTATCAAATTCCTCATTTGACATAATAGCCTTTCCTTCGTAATAGAACGACTGTAGCAGAAACCAGAAAGGAAAAATTAATATATGTTATACTAACTATAAAAACTTAAGAAGATTTATATAACATAAAGAAAAACTCTAATAAAATGCACCATTGCATTGTTGTCAATATCCATTCATATAAAACTCGGCAATGTATGCAAGAAACTGAACTGGATGTGTTTGAGCAGAAATCTAAACAGTAAGGTGGCACTTTTGGTAAGGTTGTTTTGTTTTGGATATATGAAATTAATAAATATCTTATCACGGTTTCCTTATGTAAAGTAGAAACATCTGTTTGTTTGGCTGAGATATTTGTTTGGAATTGCTTTTTCACCATTTCTGGTCTGGGACTCTTGTGATTCCAAAACAAGACAAACATCTTCATTTTCTTTCCGATATTTGGAAGAGAAGGAAAGGAAAAAATAACTACTTACCAATCATGCTCGGGTTTTTGATATTTTGGAACAAAAAAAATTATATATAGGAAAGATAACAGTTACCATATGGGCCCTTCGCGCGCGCGCGCGCGTGTGCACATATATAACTATACTATATCAACCAAAGTGGAAAATTGTTGCAACTAAAAATAATATGATTTAATACTTGAAGTGCTTGTAGGAATTCCTGTTCCATCTCCCCTATTGACTTCTTCTTTTTCTCAATGCTGCAATAGGGCAATATCTTACTGTCATCAACCTCATCTTCCTGAACCTGACCTGTAAAAACACGAGAATTAGAAAATGCAACAAATGACTGGAACCATTAGGAACCAAAAAGAAATCAAAGCTTCTACGAATGCAATTAAAGGACACAAGTTAATTTTCGGTTACTGTAAAACTTTAAGATCTATTGGTTACACTAATAAAAAGTACCTATTTTCAAGGAAAAGAACACAATTTTGCCCAAGTGCGAATCATAATCCCAAAGACTCGGTGCTAGTAGTGAACCATAATTTCATTGTTCTTAAGTGCTTCCCCCCCACCCCCAAAGAGTGATCTTAATTTTATAGCCTTATTAAAAGAGTGAACTTTTCATTATCGTTATGATACCCAAATAACCCTCAACCATATCAAAGTTCCCTGCCATAAAGTTGGTACTATTACCCCAGCAAAATTAATTGTGTCCATAATTCGCTTTATATGAAAATTTTATATTAACCATGCTTGAAAATTAGTTAATAATAATAATAAACCTAAAACTGGATTCATAAATAAAAAAGCTGACCGGGCTGATCAGTAGCGGCCTCAGGAGAAAGTATGATCAGTCTGCGCCGACTGGACAATTCTCGACTGATGAATTGAATTGTCTGGGCCCTTGAAGAATAATACGGAGATGAAGACGAATATGAAGGAGAAGGAGAAAAAGAAAGAGAAATAAAGGGTTTTCGAAAAGGGGAAGTATAAAATCGAGGTGTTGTTATGGTAAACCCAAGTTTGGCGGCCATCTGCGGTGGTGCCGATGGCGGATGCAGTGGTGGTGGTGTGGAGGGTGAGGAGAGAGAAATGGGTGCATTTGTTGGGACTTGGGAGGGTTTTAGATGCGACAGGGGAAAGAGATAAGGCTAATGGAGATGTGTGGAGGGAAGTTGGGAGCTGTTATTTTGTCTCTTTGTTATCAAAAAATGGCAAACTGTTGATTGTATTTCCCTCCTTTTATAAAATCTGCCATGTCATCACTTTTGCTGCCCAAGAGTTAACGAACAACATCTGGCGATGCTACGTGGATTGCTGGACCCCATGGTCTTTTCAAATTTAGTACTTGTCTAAAAAGCTGTGTCTTAAAAGAGTTATCGATTATTAAAAAATAAAAAAAAAAAAATTATTAAAAAAATAATAATAAAAATAAGCTCATGAAAGCAGGTTCATTAGATTTACTTATATATTTATTTTAATCAGAATAAAAATTAATTCGTCTATTTACTTTTTCTTTTTTAAAATTAAAAATATATTTTTATATTTAAACTATAAAATGACATGAAAATTTTAATATTTCATAACTATTTATTTATTTTTAAACTATAAAATGACATGTACTACTATTACACTACTAGTACATTGTTAGCTAATCTTACAAATATTTTTAAGCAATTAAAATTTTATTTAAAAATCTTCATTCTATAAATATATTTGTAATTTTAAACAATAGAGTATTTAAGAGTCAAAAAAATGAGTTGAAGATTGGTAGAACTCTTGGAATTGTTGGTTAAGAAGAAACTGCATTAAAAATCGAGTTGAAGTTAAATCATATAACTAATAGCACAAAATGTCTCCCGGCCCAAAATATTATGATGATCTTTTAATCCAAATATTTAAGAAATATTTTAAAATCCTACTTATCTAAATACATAATTTTTAAGGAACACTTTAATTCCTGCCTTATAAATAATTAAATCCCAAACCTTAAAGTCCTAAACTTTTAAGTAATCTCTTTTCTTATGGTTTCTCATAAAAATTAACCACAAAATTGATCTTGATAATTAAAAAATAAAATTTTGCTTTAAAATTCGTGTCACATTTCGCTTTTTAATAATTAAAATAAATATAATAATTAATTTTATAATTAAATGTTGTGTACGTAGACTTATTTCCCTCCCCTCGACCAATTCTCTTAATTCTCACATATTGTATATATACATTACATATATACAATAGTAATATAGTAAGTAGTATTTCTTTTTCTTTAGTAAGTTTCATGTCCAAGGCACTCTAAAAATAGTTTTTAATTAAAAAACAGCTTCGTAAGTCTTGATTTGTATAGTTGTTTTTTAATTTAACATTCTTTTAATTAATATTTATTTATTATTTAATTTATTTTAATTCACTTTTCAATGCTGGCTTCTCTTTGATTTTGGGGGATTATTGATAAATATTGTCACGTTTTAGAATGATCAAGTTATTTGTATGATCTAATGACTAAACTCTTATTTGAATTTTTATAACAGACATGACGTCCTAAACTTTGATGGTCTGATCGAGTAATGCTTTTGAATTGAGATTAATTATCAACATAAATTTTTTACTTTTTCCTTTTCCTTTTCTACCAAAGTTTTATTTTTAATGTGATTTGAAGTAAAAAGGCTTAACAAATAAAAAATAAAATAATATTGCATGTCCAGGAAAATGTTACAAATTAATTATACAAACATAAACCGTAATTATAAATTGATGATATACATTAACGCTAAGATACACTTACTACCTTCTTTTTTAATATACATTATTATTTGAAAATCAGAAAATTAATTTGAATTTTTTTGAAATTATAAAACAATAAATATGTTAATTAATAGTTTTATTTATTTTATTTTTTATAATTCATAATATTCATGATTGTACTGATTATCAAAATAAATGAATTTATATCAATTTTAAGTTTAAAAATATCTCATACTATCTTTTAAAAAATCAACATTAATCTTAGGAGGGTGTATTCAATTAAGATTTATAAGAATTTATAAAGACTTTAAAAGTTTAGTTGCATTCAATCAAGACATTTAAAGAGTTTATAAAAGTTTGGTGGTATTCAATTACAACTTTTTTAATGTCTTTAAAAGTTATGTGGTATTGAATTAAGACTTTTACAAAGTCTATAAAAGTATTTCGGTATTTAAAAAGTCATAGATTTTAAAGATTTCTATCAAATGGTGGAGTTTGATAGATTTTAAAACAAGATTTATTCATATTCAAAATCTTTCAAAGTCTGACCTCATGCCCAAAGATTTCCAAATATTTGCTAAAAACTTTCAAATATTTGAGAAAAGGGAGAAGATGAAAATAATATAAAATAAATACAAATAAAATTAATAAAAACACATAATAATAAATAATTTTTCTAAAATAATAAAAATACTTAAAAACTAACAAATAAAAATAGTATAAAATAATATAAATTAATTGAAAACTCACAAAATATATCAAAACCTAATTAAAATAAATATTAATACATTTAAGTACAAAATAATTACAAAAACTTAGCATTTGGGGAATAAAAATATAACATAGTTCATCCTCATCAGCTGTGTAAGCTTATATGTTAGTGTTGATTTAATATAATTTGGGTGCCATTTATACTGGTGATTTGAAAATACCTCGTATAAAACTTTTGATAAATAATGATATACTAAGTAGACTGTCTAATAGAATTGTTCGCATTTTAGCAACTGTTTCTATGGAGAATTTTTATGAATAACCCCTCCTTTCATTTGGTTGCGAATGTCATTTTATGTTGTTGAGTTAAAATTATAATTACAATATTTATGTACTAGCAGTAAAAAAACAATAGAAAATTTTAAAGTTCTATGTGGTTTATAAACTTTTTCCATTATAGGGTACTGTGTAATTTTCTCTAAATCAATTATCCTCTTAATTTTTTATCCATTTGTGATCATTGGGTTATGTGATACTCTATTATGTCAAAGATGTAAAGATGATGATGCTTCCAGACCAAACCAATCTATCCAATTCATCATTTTTATAGTTTTCTTTAAAGTATATTGTCTGATCTCTTCAACAAAATGCTTAATGATGTAAGCTACAAGATATATTAAAAGTATATAAAACTCTATCAAAATCTTTAATAAAAAATCTATAAAAGTATGTCACTTATTTCATGGAGTCTTTAAAAGTCATTTTAAAAGTTTTTAAAGTCATTAAAAGTTAACGAACTCTATAAAAATCTATCACTTAAAAAGAGTCTTTAAATTTTTTTTAAAATCTTAATTGAATACACTCCCCTTATAATAATTTGGAGCAGAAAATATTATTATCATAATAAAAAATATAAACGTAAAATATATGAAAAATCCCTATAAAAATAAACTAAAATTATAATAGCACAAAATGGTCCTTAATTCATCCATAAAATTGAGGAAGAGAACACATTATGTATCTAAAATCACAAAAATATTATGTTTTCCTAAAAAAATAAAAAATCTTTCCATAGTGGCCCTTCATCGTTCCCTAAAATTTATTAAGATCGAGAATATATTATTCAACAGCATGAAAACACTATGGCTTACATTAAGGGAGAGACTCAACGTGGCCTTACAAAATGTGAATATATAATGTCGTTCAAAATCGATTAGAAATTAAAGCTCACAAGACTATAAAATCGGCTGGCTGGGCTCTATCAAATCATTGAGTAAAACATTTGTGGCTCACATTGAGCTAGGGACTTAACAACTAGCAAGGCCTTACAAAATGGGAATATAGACCGTGCTTCAGAATCAAATTAGCTATTAAAACTCATACATCAATAAAGTTGGTTCATCAAACTATTGAGAAATATTTAATTAAAATCGACAGCCCGCTTAGAACTTTTTATTGATCGCATCCATTTGAAAGAAATGAATTTAAGTATGAAAATGACGTCTCTCCTACAGACCATCTGTTTTAATAACACAATGGTCCTTCATCCTTAATATTTAGGAGAAAAATACATTATTAATTATATATTTAAAGTCACAAAAATATTATGTTTTGTTTTTCTATAGGAAAAAAAAATAAAATCTTTTCATCTATATATATTTTTATCTATTTGTCAGTATTTTTTATTCTTAAATATTTTTTAATTTACCTAATATTCCTTGAATTAATATATTATTAGTCTATAAACAATTAATATTTAGTTCTATAACAATTAAAATCAGTTCTATAAATAAACTAGTTGTTAATGAATTAAGAAGTATCACGGGGTGAGGGGCTCCCGGTGGTTAAAAACACAGGCTACTCCCCGTTCTTAGTCTCGTATGAAATCTCGTCAGTGCATAATCAACTTACCACACGTGACCTCTCTTTTTATTTTGGGACAACTTTCCGTGCAAAAGTTCAAATACAAACTCTCATCTCACTATTAAAAAAGTAAGACATGACACAGATTTTCGTGTCAAGCCCATTTTTTAAAGATCCGGTTAGTATGAAGTTAACTTTATGATAAGTCAGATAATTGACCAATACAGTGTTGACACGCAAAGAAAGAAAATACTCTCGACCTACGTGTCAATACTGTATGCTAACCGAATCCTGATGAGATGAGAGTTTGTGTTTAAAAGTTGTGTTCGTAAATTTATTCTTTATTTTTTGTGTCCAATTACTCTCTCTCTCTGGTAGGCGGTAGCTAGGCGGTAGCTACCTCCAACCTTCTCCTCGATCGTAGCACTTTACTCTTAAAAGGCTATAAAATCTCACAGCAGAGCATGGTGCATGCAAACTACTTCAAACTTCATATCAAGAATTCATCAAAATAAAATGGTGATCACCTCAATAGCTTCTAGAGTTGAAAGTTTGGCCAGCAGCGGGATTCAATTAATCCCCAAAGAATACGTGAGGCCGAAAGATGAACTAACCAGCATCGGCAACGTATTCGAAGAGGAGAAGAAAGATGAAGGTCCTCAAGTACCTACTATCGACTTAAATGATATCGGTTCAGAGGATAAAGCGATTCGAGAAAAATGCCACCAACAAATCCAGAAGGCCGCCGTCGAGTGGGGGGTGATGCACCTTGTGAACCATGGCATATCGGATCAACTCATTGACCGCGTCAAGTTGGCAGGACAAGCCTTTTTTGATGAACCAATTGGTGAAAAGGAGAAGTATGCTAATGATCCGGCCACCGGAAGGATTCAAGGCTATGGAAGTAAGCTAGCCAACACTGCTTCTGGCCAGCTTGAATGGGAGGACTATTTTTTCCACCTTGTCTTCCCTGAGGAAGAGCGCGACATGTTCATTTGGCCTGAAACACCCGTTGACTATACGTAAGTCTTCTTAATTCTTTACTCGATCATAAGCTAAATAATTTCTTAAATTGTGCATACTATACATTGTTTAACACTCTTTTTAACAACTTAAGCGTTTAGAGCATTTGATAACTGTTCTGTTGTCTATAATGTTAAAGTTTAATTTATTACTTTAAGAGAGATCTAAAAACAATTAAATGTTAGTTGTTCGTACTAATTTTTTAACTGTGAAAGATTAGTTGGCTATACCCAATGTTGGATATGGACGAGTCTTGTAATACTTTTAGACCATGTTTGTTTATAAAGATAACGCTTGAGATTAGATTATTAATCTCAAATTTTAAAAATTGAACTAAAAACTATTAGTCGAAAGATAACGAAAAAATGACTTGAAATTGAGAACTATTTAATACCGTCTCCAATCAATATTTATAATTCCTATCATTTGGGTTTGGAATTAAAATTTATGGACAAAATTAACTTTTATTTTCATTTAAAATGATTAATGTATTTTATTTTATCCATCTATAATTATACTACGAAAAAATATGATCTATTTGTTATTATTGGTAAGGGTATATTAGTCCGAACAATAGGTTTTATCCAGTTCTTGAAATAATCTCTTACAAAACAGACATAATACGAGATTATTGTAAATCATCCTATAAATAATCATATTTTAAACAAAATATGTGACTTAGACTAATTAATTTTTTTATTAATAGTTGTGAAATTATAATTCATAAAAATATAGTATTGAGAATATAATCTTGACTTTAAAGTTGGTTGTAATTTTGGTAATTCTATTCCCTCTTTTCTTTATACTTATCCTACCATGAACTTGTTACGATGCAGTCCGGCAACAAGTGAGTATGCTAAGGAGCTGCGAGGCCTAGCAACCAAGATCCTCTCTGCGCTATCTCTAGGTTTGGGATTGGACGAAGGAAGGCTAGAAAAAGAAGTAGGTGGCATGGAAGACCTAATACTTCAACTAAAGATCAATTACTACCCCAAGTGTCCTCAACCAGAACTAGCTCTTGGTGTCGAAGCTCACACCGATGTGAGTACACTCACTTTCATACTCCATAACATGGTGCCCGGCCTGCAGCTCTTCTACAACGGCAAGTGGGTGACCGCGAAATGTGTTCCAAACTCTATTATCGTGCACATCGGAGACACCATCGAGATTCTAAGCAATGGTAAGTATAAAAGCGTTCTTCACAGGGGACTTGTGAACAAGGAAAAGGTAAGGATTTCCTGGGCTGTTTTCTGTGAGCCACCTAAGGAAAAGATCATCCTAAAGCCGCTGCCAGAGACTGTGACCGAGGCTGAGCCACCACTCTTCCCTCCTCGCACCTTTGCTCAGCATTTGGAGCATAAGCTGTTCAAGAAGAGCCAGGAATCTACCGACTACTCAAAAATTTGTCAGCCACAGGAACAGGGGACTAATCCTCCCAAACCTAAAACTTGTCAGCCAGTTCCACAAGAACAGGGAACTAATCCTCCTGAAACAAAAATTTCTCAGCAACAGGAACAGTGAACTAATCCTCCTAAAACTGGTTAAATTCTAAATCTCCAGAACAAGAAAGCTGCCGACCTCGCCTTAAGTTATCTTGCTGTTTGTGTGCTTTAGATTTTAGTTATAATAGGTAAAATGTAGGCCACATATGGACTACTTAATTTCTTGGGTGCAAATAAAATGTGTTACTTGAATAGAATAATTCAAACTTATTTTCATAAATCAGACGAAGACTTGGTTGGAGACAGACAGAGGGAGCTGGACTGGTTTTTTAAACAATGTTAAGCTAAGCTAATAGTACTACTACTATAAACCATGATGAAATCACATTTTATGGTGTTTGCGAAATACAAATATTGTTCCAGAGGCAAATATTTATATGGAAGAGGTCTCCAAGTAGAGAAGTTATTCAGTGGTCTTAGAACACTACGTGATTATGTCCCAAAATAGAATAATTTTCCTCCCAGTTCCTCCACCAATATCCAAAACCGTTGGTATGCATTATTATTATTATTATTTTCATAGAAAGGCGTGTAATTAATTTCAATTGAGCCGGTCCATACAGAGGATTAAGACTTGTAGTACTATTCTCACTATGCACGTATCTTTATCTTCTTCCCTGGTGACTAAGCATAATAATCAAGAATCTCACCTTCATTAGCAATAGCAGCAGAGGAGATTCCGTCGGGAAAGAAAAGAAAAGAAAAACAGAAAACCCGATTTTGGAGAAAAATGAAATATATTACTCCTTCCCATTCCATCCAATATTAAAAATACAATTTATACCGATGATTTTTTATTCTCAAACATACGTACCCTTATTATTAAAAAGTTATTTAACAGTGATGGTGTAATTTTTAACGGAACAGTAAAACAACTAAAGTAATGATAAAATAGAAAAATCAATTCACTTTAAATAAAGTCTTAAACTAAAAATATACAACTCATTTGGAAGAGACTAAAAAATAAAATATATAGAAAAAGGAAACGACCAACAAGAGTACAGAAAATTTCAAACTTTAGCTGATGATCATCAGAGAGAATAAAAGATACTCAAGCTCCAGCTCAAAGAAATAATTGAGCTAGAAAAGAGAGACTGAGAGAGAGAGAGAAATGATCTCAAACTCAAAATCAATGCATTACGTTACTTGCCCTATCAATTTCTGTTGCAGCTCAGTTGGACCTACAACAATCTTCTCCGTGTTCACCTGTGTATAAGTTACAAATATCTATATATATATATATATAATTATATATATATATATATATATAATTTTTTATTTTATTTTATTTTTGAAGGGAGAGGGAGGGAGGGAGAGAGAGAGGGGGAGGGGGAAGGGTGGTTATTTCTTGAGACTCTATTATAATATATCAATATTCATTTTATTTTTTCTCTTATCTTTTCTAATCTATATTTTGTAAGCTTTATTTAAATATTTTTTTTAATTACACACACATAATGTGTGCCACACAAATTAGTTCGATTTATAGAAATAAGGACCATGTAATTTTAGAGAGCGCAACATATATGAGAGAAAAGGTCTCATAAATATAAATGGAGATTGAGGGAGAGATATGTATCATCATTATTTATGAGAGAAAAATTCACTCAACTAATGGGGAAAAAATTGGTACTAAAAAATTTTCAACAAAATTAGGACTTGGTAAGACTTGGTCGATTCATATTTACCTTCTCTCTATAAAGCCTAGTGAACTTGGACACAAGATATTTTACAACAGTAAAAATATTAATTGATAAGAAAAAAAAATATTTTTGACTTTGTTTGCCTAAATTTAAATAAGAATTTACACGCAAATATACGCGGCCCACAAATAATATAATGATAAAGTCGAGTGTCGAACCCACAGAAAATTAAAAATAATTATTACCAAACACTAATTTATTATCAAATTAATTCTATTTAAACAAATACAATTAAATTATAAAATAAACTAATTTAAATTACTAACTAAATTAAACTAATAAAAAGGATTAAATCAAATTAAAAATAATTAAGATCACAATTTCTCCCAATACTTCATTTAAATCTCTTTACTCTCTTTTTAATTAATTAACTATATAAAATTGTTAACTGAGAATGCTTAACTATTTATTAACCATTTTCAAGAATTAATAAAAAGATTTATTCCAATTAAGTTGCTATATTGCCATGCAAAATAACTTAAAATAAACTCATTAAGATCCAACTCTCAACAAAGTTACATGTGGCATATAGGTATCTTCATCCTATACACTATTATGCTACTCTTCCTAGAAAAAATCAACAAATTCACATGTTATCATATCTGGATCTAAACATATAATCCATTTTTGATTTCATATAAATTATCTCATTAATTATTACGCTAAATAATTATACATGAATGCACTAAATATGATAAACAACTCATATATAATCATTAATAATTAAAAAGAAAATAAATTAAACTAAACCACACAATGAGTTCAATTGCAATCTCAAATAAAAATTAGTTCATAACTAAATAATAAACTATTCACAAATAATTCAACATCTCAAAATTAAAAAAATAAAAGAGAAAGAAAAGAATCAAATTTGTGTTGACATCCGTCTATCACTCGGATCACAGTTTTCATTTCCCAAGCTCTTCCTTTAATTCTTCAATCCTTCGCGTTGAATATTTACTTCTAATTCTATTCATAAACTATTATAATATAATATTCTGTTCTAAAACTATGTTAATCTATTCTAATATGTTGAAAATAAAGTTACATAGCATATTTATAGGAGTACAATATTAATCCTAAACTAATATGGAAAAGAAATTCAATTTAGAATCAAAATCCGCATATAATTCCATTCTAACCAATTAACGCTCCAGCCAAACAGCCCCTTCGCTATTTGACCAAGTCAAACTCGCTAGTGATGTCATCGCCTCAGTCAGCACAATCCGCGCATTACATGAAGTCCTGTGTTGTCGCTCTGCCCGAACAACGACGTTGCTGCTCTACCCTGCTGGCTTGCACGCGTACATGGCGCTGTCCAACATGTTCTAGTTTATTACGATATTGTCACCCAGCTGGTTATTTACAGTTATGTCACTAGCTTTTGCAGAAATTTATAGATTTGCCACCAAGGTTCACTTTCCTACAAAATTAAATATAAATTAATTAAAAATAAATATAAATGATATAAAAATAATAATAATGCATAATAATAATAATAAATAAAACACCTAAATTCCTAAAAATACTTAAAAACTTATAAATAATTAAGCCTAAAAATATTAAATAAATAGACATAAAATTCAATTATCAGACTTTGAAATAAACTTGATTTTCATACAAAATATCTAACATATTATAGTTTTCTTACAAAGTTTAAATCTTATTTCACTTTATTACAGGCACTGGCACTGGCACTGGCACGACTCCTGTTCTCGAACACTGTTGCTCAATATTCGATTTATTGATGCTTAATGTGTCCTTTTACACTGTAAATTATGGATCAGCAATTGCAACAAGGAACTAATCTATAACAAAGTGGCATTGGAGAGAAGAAGTGATCTGAGGTGAGGGCTGACTGGTTGCTTGCTACAGAAACCCAAAAAAACATGAAACAATGAACAAAATGTTGAGCAATGTTATGAATTTTCATAAATTTATGGAGTAAGGATTCCTGTATCATTTTCATTATGCAAGTGTTTCAGCAAACTTTCTAGTTGTGTTGAGTATCAGTTTGTTATAACTTTCTAGTTGAAAGAATGTTATGATTGCAACTTTTCATTTGACAGTTTAAGCTTTTATTAGAGGAAGCTAAGCTTGGCAAAGTTATTAATACAGGAAACTAAGCTTGCAATGAGCTGACGTTAAAATACATAGTATATCAATATGAAAATAATTTAGATGTCCTGTGGCAATCATGCATGTTGCCTGATTATATATCTATTTCGTTGCAAATAAACATGTTATGTTGTATTGCCTCCATCTACTAGTATAACTAGCTGACTGGTAAAATGGTCCAAATATTATACTTAATCCGTCCGTTAGTATTACTAGCGACGGCCGTTTATCCTTTTTAAATCTCAGTCGTTGTTTGTTCAAATAAAGAAATTAGATGCTATTTATCCATTAACAAGTATTTGTTATGGATTGTTCCTTATATATATATATATATATATATATATTGCTGCCATCTTTGCATGTGGACGCAATCTTGAGTACAAAATATGCAGCAGAGATAATCACTTCATTAATTACAACACTGAAGAATTCGCATAAAGTTCATGAGCGGAGAACACAATAAATGGTGGGGATTTGTTTAAAAGAATAATTTCTTTTCAAAATAGGTTTATGATTTATTTCAATTAAATATGTCTACAATTTTAAAATGAAGAGAGTAATATTTAATGATTATAAAGTAATGATCTATAGTGTTCACTGCACTATATATGAAAAAGAGGGTATTGTACTGTTTGAGGTAGGTCAATGGATATTTTAATTTTCTTGCACCGCAAAGAAAAAAAAAAACTTGTATCCGTGGAATCTTAAATGAATAGGTTTATCAGCGATGTTCTTAAAGTCATCATGTCAGATCAGCTCATCTTTGAATAAATATTAATTTATGATTGTCATTTCAAATAACTGTTGGTTTATTATTTATTTTTTGTTGCTAATAATTGAAAGTTTCATGTTATTTTGTGCATTTAGTCTTTGTAGAACAGAATGAAGGGGGTGCGTTGACTTTTTAAGTTTTATTTTTGAGAAGTGATATTTTTACATATAAATTATCGTTATAGGTCCATGGTGACAGTCAAAATCGTCGTTATAGACCTATAACAATACTTTTTATGTGAAAATATCAAAAAAATTCTATGAAAATATCAATCTCCTTTATTTTTATGTATTTGTATATTGCAAACACACACACACACACACTCACAGACACACACACACACCCACACACACACACACACACACACATATATATATATATATATATATATATGTATATATATATATATATATAGGATAAGTATTAGTGCACAACATTTTGATCTAAATCATTGAAAGATGGGGACTGACACGAAAATTCGTATCAGGTCTCACTTTTTAATAGTTGAGATGTATATAGTGTTTAGAGTAGTGTTTGGTTATAGTGTGTGTAAAATTGTCTATATATATATATATATATATGGATAAGTCTACACACAAACATAAATCCAAACAAACTCTCATCTTACCATTGACTTGACACGAATTTCTGTGTCAGACTCAACTTTTTAATGGTAAGATGAGAGTTTGTATTTGTCAATGTTATTAAAACCAGTTCGAAACCTGCGGTTCGACCGGTTGAACCGGTTCCTTTTTCGGTCCGATTTGGACCGGTTAACTAGTTTTGGTCAATACCCGGTTGACCACCGGTTCAACCGGTGTTTCAACCGGTAAAACCGGTTGAACCGGTTTTGAAGTATTTTTTTTTTTAAATTTTTTTTACCAATAATATAACATAATTTCACTATATTTTAGCTTTAAAAAATTAGATGTTTTAAAATTTTATTAATTATTAATAATATATATTTTTATATATTTATGACGTCACTGGTTTAATAACGGTTCGACCACTGGTTAAACCAGTGACCCATCCACCCGGTAACTTTTTCGGTTCACTGAACGAACCGGTTCTGAAAACATTGGTATTTGTAAAGTTATTCTATATATATATATATATATATATATATAATACTCTTATTTATTACAACCTTCAGCATAATTTTCTCCGATATCTAATATTTGAGTACTGAATTGAACTCTAATATCTAGTCTCTCTTCTCATGAAGTAAAAATATGAAAGAAAGGTTAAGAAAATATGAGAGCATTTTCTTTTGTGTTTTAGATATCATTATGCTCAACTCTCCTTCGTTCCTTGGGTGCTTACTCTAGCCTAGCAGAGATTACACTGGTAACTGGATGATGAGCTGAAGTCCATTTCAAGTATCCTTGAACAGACAGTGTTCACAACTGAAGTTGATCGACTAAATGTCACTCGATATGTTAATTGTTGGCTCACCCCTGTGAAGTCAATTCTCTCCGTCGTGACACTCACAAGGTCACCAATTGGTGGTATAATTTTGATTTTGTACGATGAATTTGCCTCTCCGACATTAGTCACTGTTCTTGTGTGTGCCTGATCTTCAGACCCAGGTATGATCGAAAAGGAAGGGTAGTTTAGTTGTGCTTGTGGTACGCTCGACTCGTTCTGGCAACTAATTGTGCGTTGTGCAACAATTCCAACCTGTTCATCTTTGTAAGGTATATAATCATATGGATGAATGTCATAAATGAGTCCAGGATCATTGGCTCTTGATGGGTTAACATGGCCTGCACCAATGGCAAACATGTCAGCCATCACCAAATTTTCGTCCACAGTGGGCTTATTGTCGAGGTTTAGGAAGTCAGCAGTTGTCATGATAGCGCAGCTGGTGACCAGTTAGGATGTGCGCTTTTGAGCAAAGCCGCGACTCCACTAAGATGAGGACATGACATTGATGTGCCAGACTGGGCATTGAATGTGAGTCTTGCATTAGGGTTACCATCAACAGAGAATGGCCATGCTGCAAGAATGTTCACCCCAGGTCCAATTATGTCTGGTTTTAAAATTCCCGGATTTGCTATGCTAGGACCTCTCGAGGAGAAGGAAGCAACCACAGGAGCCAGAGGGTCTCCAATGGAAGTTTCATTAAACAACATTGCTGCTGTAGGTTCTGCTGTTGAATCTATGAAGGCTTTTATTTTCAGCCCTGCGGCATAGCTAACATGTGTTGCGGGAGAACATGAGCTTCCGCGAGAGTGGTGTACATCCATCGTTTTCTTGGTTCATCAAAATCATTGCTGCACCACCAGCTTTTTTCACCACCTCTCCTTTAGCAACTCTTGTAGTACCCACCCCTCGATCGGATAATACTATTTTTCCTTTGACATCAATTCCTTCTACGGATCCTTCAGCACAGAAAGAAGCATTTGGTTTGCTGCTGGATCCCGCATAAATAAGAGGCATCATTGCTGACGAAAAATCTTCTGGTTGGAACAATGATTCAACATCGAAATCCTCACCATTTCCAAGTTTTGCAACGACTTTAAAGCTCCTATCAATGGTGCTTGCTCCGACAGTTAAAATCCATGGAGCTTCATTAAACACAGTGCTGTTTGAAGTTCCAGTGTTTCCGGCTGAGCAGCTTACAAATATTCCTTTCTGAATTGCTACAAATAAGCCTACAGCCATGACGTCTTGAAAGAAAGTAACTGAAAACTTACCCGCAATAGACATTGAGAGCACATCAACTCCATCATTGACAGCAGCATCGATGTCTGCTAGTATATCGCTTTCAAAACAATTGTTTTCTTTTTGACATACTTTGTAGATTGCCAAATGAGCTTGAGGTGCAACCCCAACTGCTGTGCCATTAGCAAGTCCTAGCATGCCAGCATTTTTCACGAACCTTCCTGCAGTTATTCCAACTAAGTGTGTTCCATGTCAATCTTCATCAAGTGGTGGCGGAGCTGTGTTTACTCCTGTCATTGCTTTGTTAAATGACCTTGCACCAATGATTTTATTGTTACAATTCGACGTTATGAATTCACACTTTCCTTTCCAGTTAGCAGGTGGAGACGGCATTCCTTCATCGTTGAATGAAGGATGGTTACGTAAAATTCCTCCATCCAAAAATCCAATAATCACTCCCTTTCCAAAATTTGATCCTGGCCAGAAACCTGTTTCCGGGTGCAACCCCAAGAAACGGGGTGTGTGAGTTGTCTGTTGATGCAAGATTCTTTCTGGATGCGCGGAAACAAACCCTTTCATTTCTTTCATAGCTTCCATATCATCCTCAGTAAGTCTTGCTGCAAAACCATTAATTACATTTTTGTACGAGTAAAGCAAATGTTGCTGTTTGTCTCAGGCTGCTGCTGCTGCTGGGCATTCGGGCAGAAAAGACTGAAAGTTTGGCCCTCCGGTTGCTTTACGTGGATAATGTAAGTTTTCAACTCATTCTGCTTAGTTATTTCACCTGTGGAAAGCTCAACAGAGAAATAAAGTAGGATAATAAGGGTGAGTAGTAGGATGATGGCCATTTTTGGCAGAAGTTTATGCGTCGTGAAGATAGAAGAGGAAGATTTGTGAGTTCTTCCTGTTTCTGTAGCTGTTAGTATTTGCGCCAATGCGTATATATAGAGTTTTATCTTTTGGAAGAGGTAGCCGGTTTCTGCATGTCTATGTGGTGTTAATTTGATTTTATCAAAAAGAGCTTAAACAAAAGCAGTAGAGGTGGCTGGTTTCTGCATGTCTATGTGGTGTTAAGTTGATTTTATCGAAAGAGCTTAAACAAAGGTCGCCTGCGGGGACTCTTTCAAACTGATGTTACATAATTTTCAGATGGCAGTGGACAGATGTTATCATTTACAATTTTACACTTGTTGTGTGTTGATTTCAGTTATGTTTGTTTGGCTTGAAGTGCTTGGATGTCCCCTTGACGCCCTATAACTGTCCCGTTGACAATTATTTTACGAAAGAAATTTAGTATATTTCCAATTAATTCAATATTGTGTTGTAGTTCTGAAATTTAATTTACACATTTGGCATTGCTAGAAGACAATGATATGGATGAGTTTGGTTTGTGTGTTTGCATGTTTGATTTATTAGAATCTTTAGTTGGTTTTATGTAAATGCTCACTTTCTGATTTAGCATTCGTATTTGACATGAATTTGTCTGGGATTATACACATTGATGTTCATCTGTATTAATTATGTTGTAATACAATGCTATGGACTGGACAACACTGCAAGTTCATGAAGCACTTTGTAGCCCTCTGATAGAGCACAAAAATGCTAATATTTGGGTTAATCCCTGAATGCCAATCCCTTTGTCTTTGTTCTATTAGGATACGTAAGAGGAACCTATCCTATAATTACTTATTCATTTATTGAACTCCGCTCAACTAAGTTTTACTTTAAAATAAAGAACATATTAAATGAAATTGTTTATGATAAATTTATGTTCTTTAATGAAATTGTTTATGATAAATTTAAGGAAGTTTTTTTTCTAGAAAATCCACGTACAAAAGCAAAAAAAAACTAAATTGCACCGTATTAAGTTTTACGAGAGAACCACTCAAAAAGATGCCAAGAAAATAATTTCCTCCCTCTCAAAATGAATCTCACAATCCATTTGTTTAGTTAAAACTTGACTAATAATTCGTGCGAGATACGAGTTTTTATCGATAATATAATTTAACATTGTGTGTGATATTTGTTATCATAATTTGAGTATAAATAATATAGTATAAATAGTAATAATACATTAAATATAAAATTGAAGAACTATATGTATATCAAAATCATTATAAATATTTTTTAATACCTACATGTACACCCTTAAAATATTGCAATAAAAAATACAAAAAGTTTGGCATAATTGTGAATATGAAATACATTAACTCAATAACCAATCAAATTGACTCAGTTAATTTGGATAAAAAAATTATTTTCCTTGTTATATATAATAATAGATAATAGATGTACAAATAACTTGATATAAAGTTCACAAAAAAAAAAAAGTTATCATATTACTCAAGTATGAAAATCAAATTAAGTAATGAGGTTACAATTACTTTTTATTTGTTCAAAAATAATATAATATAAATCTAAAGAAACATTCTTTTTTTTAAAAAGATTTGAAAGATATTTTGGTGCTAAAGGAAATACTAGTACGTACATAAGAAGAACAGCTAATAATAATAATAATACCCAACTCTCTATTTATTTGGTAAGTATCACTGCTGCTCTCTAGAGACGAGGAATAATTGGCCAATTAGTTGTCTGCTCTACAGCCCCCAGCGGCAAGGGTACGGGAATATAATTGTTATTTTAAAAAAATATTATTATCGTTAGAGACTCTATCAATATAAAAAATAATTTAATTAATTTTAGTATTTAGATATTATAATAAATAATCTAAAATATAATTATTAAAATAATACTCTTAATAATCAGTTATTATGGATAAGTTTATACAGACGTAGTCTCTTAATTGACATTTGTATTGCATTTCTGGATAAAATTATTTTTGTAAGGTATTAGCTTCCTTTTACGTAATGAATTTTTTTTCTAATATAATTTTTTAGGCTTAATTATGTCATATGTACTTGAATTTTTCTAAATGGGCTATTAACCACAAAAAGATGCGCAAAAACGTTAAATAATTAGACACAAATTATTTAAATTTATTTAGACAAAATATAGGTTATACAGTAGTATAAACCAATCAATTCTTGTCCAGACAAATATAGACAACTTATCTCTAGTTATGTGAAATACTTAAACTCATGTTCATGTCATATAGTAGTATAAACCACTCTTTTAAAATCGACGGTTCTACCGAAATCAGTTGACACATTAATTCAATTTAGTCAAAAAAATTAGTTTTCATTAATCCGGTCAAAACTCGGTGGATCACCGGTTTAACAGGTAAAGCCGATTGGTTGATCCGGTTTTTTATTTTTTATTTTTTATACAAAAATATTTTTATTTTTAAAATTAGATATTTTTACTAATATTATAATATTATTTTATTATATTTTAGCTTATAAAAAATTAGATATTTTAAAATTTCATTAATTATTCATAATATTTTGTTTAATGTATTTATGACGTTATTGGTTCAATAACGATTCGACCACTGGTTAAATCAGTGACTCATTCACTCAATACCTTTTCTGATTTGATGACCGATCCGAATATTAAAATATTGGTATAAACCATCATAATGAGTTGTACAGTACAATTATTTTTTGTCCAAACAAATTTAGAAAGCTTATGTCTAATTACCTGAAATACTCAAATCCATGTTCATATACGTACTTTCAGTTGGTTTATGGAACTTAATTATCTAACACGTTTCCTTACTGGTTAGTCACGTACCCAAAATATATTGAATTAAATAGGGGTGAGTATGATGCGGTTTAAAATTCAAACTGTGCGTGAAACTACTTAGTTACAGTTTGACAAATTTAAAATCACACATAAAATCGCTTGGGATTGGTGCAGTGCGGTTTTAAAATGTGCGGTACAATTTTATTTGGTGCGATTTTGATTTCAAAATTAATTGAACATATATAAAAAATTATAACTGAAAGAATACACACCGAAAGAGTTATTTAATTTTCAAGTACAGACAAATATGTATAAAAAATATTAGAATAGCTACTTAAAAAGAAAAAAGTAAGACTATGACACATGACAAATGACACATTGCCTATTTTTACATAAGTGCAGAAAAAAGTATAATGCGTTACATAAAGGCCCAAGTACACTTAAAGCCCTATGATGGCACTGCCCATCCACTTGGGTGAGGGCCCAGTTACAGACGCCAAAGCTAGACCCAAGAGACCCACTTAAGGTTGTAAAATGAATCAAACGATTTGAATTTGATTTGTACCCGTACGACTAAAAGTTCGATTCGATCTCAATTCAAAATATAAATAATTCAAATATAAGTAAAGTTTAAAATTTAATAAATTACTCAAATCTTTTCAAATTGTAATGTCTATTAATACTCGGATCATATTCGCTCGAAAAGTTCAAACTGTTCGGACTCAATTCGAAATCGTGACTGACTCGATAGCTAAACGAATCTCAATCAAATCTTATTTTATATTCGATAAATTTTACGAATCAAATCTAAATAATTTAATAGTCGACTCGACTCAGTTCATTTACACTCTTACCTATCCTATGATAGGACTCCATGACCTAGCCCATGTGGGATTGTTCCCTTGACTTCCAGATCATGAGACGGGTTTGGGGTCTCGAATTCTCTCTATGAAAGGAATTTTCTTATAATATTGATAAAATTATACATTATTACATTTAAAATTCTAATAATTAATATTTTTTTCTTTTTTTTACTTGTTAACACTTATGCCGGAAACGTCTCCCAACAACTCAACACAGTTAACTAACGGGAAGATGTTCATGCAAATTTGAGGAGCCGACACCCACACCAAAGATGCCTACCCAAAAATTAGAGTACTGCAGTAATGCACAATTAAACTCTTACTACCAAAACTCAACTCAACAAACATATATATCTATATATATATATTTGTCCTCTTTAGTCGGATCTTTTAATTTGATGAGCATATGTAGTCGATCCATTAAGTAAAACACACAATGCATTGTATAATGAATAGATTGCTACCCCTTTCTTTTATATATACTTTGGGGTGTTCGTTGGTAAAAAATTGAATCCGTACGCAAAAAATTGAACCAGTACCGATCCTAAATTCTAGAAAAATCAAGTATTGGTACCAAATTATTGGTTTCGGTATCAATTCAGTACATAACCAGTACTAATTTTTCGGTTCGGTTTTTCGGTTCTACCGCATGGTAATATATATAATTATAAATAATAATTAAATAATTTTTTTTATATATATTTACAAATTTTTAAAATTAAGAAACTAAAAAATATATATATATTTTTTCTTTTTTTATATATAAACTAAGAAAATTTATAAAAGTATAGGCTCGGAAGCCTTTACTGCCTAGTTTTATTACACTACAAAATGAATGCAGAAACAATATTGTTAACACATTATCTATCACGCAATGTACCATAAAGCAATAAACTGAAATGTATACATTAAAAAAAAATTAGCTAAAAAAAGAGAATGCACTATTTAGCTTTTTTAGAGTGCTGCCTTTTACAGCATTGAAGACTGAAGAGGCACACTGAAAAGGAGCACACCCCTTTTCAGTCTGTCCATACCGCCATACCTTATCAGGGGGAAGCAGCAATAATGGAATATTTTTTATTTTATTTTTATTTTTCATTTGGCACGATTGAAGAAGAATTGCTCCCCATGCATTAGTACATAGTAAGTGGGCTTTTTGTGGATTTCAAACTTAATATATATATATATATATATATATATATATATATATATATATATATATATATATATTTCTTAATTTTAAAGAATCCATTATGAAAAGGGTAGTGGGTAATATTTTGGTAGAAAGGACCGAGGAGTACAAACAAAACCCAAGCGTTTAACGTGAAGTGTGGCAGTGCATGTGGACAAGCTTATTAGCCTTCGAGAATCTCCGGATGTAAGCAGCTTGGTGTAATAACTAATATATATACAGTAGTGCAGTGCAGGTGCATGCTTAGGACTTGGTGTAATAACTAATATATATACAGTAGTGCAGTGAAGGTGTAATAATCAGTTTTTTGGTTTTTACTGAATTTAAAAATTTTAATATGATCCGGTTCGGTACAAATTAAAAAAACTGATTTTTTTGCACGCCCCTAATATATACGACCGGGTTGTTTTAAAGTCTGAACTCAAAATGAAAGAATTTAAATTGTTGTTTAAATTTATATTCAGTTAAACCAATTTTCTTTTTCAGAAAATGATTGGACAACCCTATCCTATCTTCGTACCAAATAAACTTCTTTTTAAATATTTTAAAATTAATGTCCCGTGTGGCAGTGCATGTGGACAACCTTATTAGTCTTCGAGAATCTCTGGATGCAAGCAGCTTGGTGTAATAACTAATATATACACTAGTGCAGTGCAGGTGACTTGGTGTAATAACTAATATATATACAGTAGTGCAGTGAACGTGTAATAATCAGTTTTTTTGGTTTTTACCGAATTTAAAATTTCTTGTAATATCAAAAAATATTAAAAAAATATTTATATCGAAAAAATCCGGTAGATATAGACCGATTCAGTAAAAATCAACGGATCTTTTTGCACACTCCTAATATATACGACCGGATTGTTTCAAAGTCTGAACTCAAAATAAATTATTGTTTAAACTTATATTCAGTTAAACCAATTTTGTTTTTCAGAAAATGATTGGACAACTCTATCCTATCTTCGTTCCAAATAAACTTCTTTTTAAATATTTTAAAATTAATGTCCCGCAATAAGCGATGTTATTTTATTCAAACCCTTTTTAAAACTATGTATCGATCAAACCAATAAACTGTGAGAGAATTACTATTATTATTATTATTATTATTATTATTACAATTATTAAACCCTCCGCAACGGGTTGACAAGATCAGTTGCCAATAGAGAAGGCAATAATATATGGTCCAATTCTTTTGGTATATCTCATGGAAACATCAGCATGGTCTTCCCGTATCACTTTTGACAAGAAGCTAGCTAGCTAGCTTCCCCATGCCCTAAACCCCGAAAATAATTCATGCTTGGTACTCCCTCTAATTCCATAAAAAAAAAATTCATTCATCCATTTTTGTAGTAGTATAGAATGATACAGCGTCCTGAATTTGTCAAATTAAACTAACAATTTTTTTTATGATATTTATAAATTTTACAAATAAACTCTAATAATGGAACATGAAAATAGAGAATTCATATTTTTACAAGTCTCTCTCACATGAATAGTAAATAAGTCCTACATTCATGTAAAATAAATATAATAATATATCCAGCCCTATGACATAAATGGTCGTTCCAAGCTGATCACATAGCACAATTTAGATTGTCCCGGAGCTTTAGCTACCTAGCTAACATATATCTAGTCCCGTGATGCGGTTTTAGAAGCTCATCCAAGCTTGCCAGTGTGGCTCAGAAACAAACAAGTCTCGCGTATTTATTTCAAATTTTTATTTGCCGTCAGTTTTGAAACCAAAAATGTCCATATTTAAACTTTGACCCACAGTTTTTACCATGCATGAAGTTTTTAAAAGGCGTCTGGGGAGGTTATTTTTTTTCATTAAATTACCATTTTGAGAAGACCACTTTGTTAGTGATTTGCTTGGAGTAGAATTTTCAAAAGCTGAACTTCCATGGAAGTATCAGTGGACTCTCATCAAACACCGTATCTTCAAAATAAAAACAAATATAATAAATAAAAAAATGGACTTCTTAAACTTAAAAAGGTCAAAGTCCAGTCGCAAATGCTGTGCAATTCCAAATGCAAGGACACCCGGTGGGGCTACTTCAAGCCACTCTATAACATCGAACTTCTATATATTCATGCAAAGGGAATAGAGACAGAAATCAAATAACTAACAGAGCATAATACAAAAAATACCCTCTATGGAGTTCTTGAGTTTCCTTCTGTGCTCTTTGATATTCTTCATTGTTCTCCATGGTTTTTCATTATTTCGTAGAAGAAACCTTCCCCCAGGTCCCAATGGCCTCCCTCTCTTTGGAAGCCTCTTTTATATTGGTGACAAACCCCACGAGGCATTGTCGAAGCTAGCAAAAAAGTACGGTCCTCTCATGTCCATCCATCTAGGTGGTGTCACTAGTGTTGTGGCTTCTTCACCGGAGATGGCCAGAGAAATTCTCCAGCAGAACGACGAAGCTTTCTCCGGCAGAGTGGTCCCTTCTGCTATCACTAAACTAGATCATCCTAACTACGCGGTGGTGTGGCTATCCGCAGGGGATCAGTGGCGAACACTCCGAAAAGTTCTAGCTACTTACTTAACAAACACCCAAAAGCTAGACAGTTTACGAAACTTGAGACACAAAGTGGTGGAAGAAATGGTTCAGCATGTTAAGGAGGTTAGTAGAAAAGGAGAAGCTGTGGACATGGTCAAGTTGGGGTTTGCCACGGCTGTAAATCAGATATCAAATACATGCTTCTCTGCAAATGTAGCTGACTACAAGTCCCATGATGTAAAAGGGTTTCAGAATGCAGTGAAGTCTGTCATGGAGGTTGATATCAAATTTAACGTTGCAGATTATTTCCCTTTGCTTAAAGCTTGGGATCCTCAAGGCTTAAGAGGAAAAGCTAAGGCTGCTTATGGCTATCTTGAGGAACTTTGTGATAAGTTCATCAATGAGCGTCAAATGCATAGAGAGTCTAAGATGAAAAGAGATGGGGATCTGTTGGATTGCTTCCTCGACTTTAGCCAAGAAAATGAGTCCGAATTCAGCTTGAAGCACGTCCAAGTACTACTAGTGGTATGAATTCTCTCTCCCCCTCTCTCTTGATCTCACACATCACTAACTTCAATCTCACCTTGCTATGTACACAGACAATTCGAACGTTCCATTAGCATAAATTTACAATAATAAAAGGTCTGGAAGATAAATTTTTCCATCAAGTCCAACAACTGTGTTTCAGGACATCAATTTGTATACTTCTATTCTATAAGACTACAACAGTAAGATTTCTGGTTGTCTAATTAATCATCTCGAAGCACAGGATGTTGATAACGCTAACAAAATTCTTACCGCAGGAATTGTTCCTTGCGGGAACTGAAACTACTGCAAATACTGTTGAGTGGGCACTGACAGAATTAATTCTTCACCCCACAATAATGGTCAAGCTAAGGAAGGAAATTAGTGACAGTGTGGGACCAAAAGGAAGAATAGAAGAAGGTGAGATGCTTGGACTGCCCTACTTGCAAGCAGTTGTGAAAGAAACGATGCGGCTCCACCTATTGGTGCCTTTCCTAGTGCCACGTAGGGCAGAGAAGGATGTAAAACTGAAGGGCTATCTGATACCTAAACACACTCAAATACTGGTGAATGCATGGGCGATTGCACGAGATGCTGATTATTGGGAGAATTCCACAAGTTTTATGCCAGAGAGGTTTTTGGACAGTGAAGTAGATTTCAAGGGACAACATTTTTCATTACTCCCGTTTGGTTCCGGACGTCGAATGTGTGCTGGAATTGCTCTAGGACAGAGGGTGGTGAGCTTGATGATTGCATCTTTTGTTTACCATTTTGACTGGAAACTTCCTGATGGAATGAAACCTGAAGAGATGGACACTAGTGAAAGATTTGCATTATCACTACAGAAGGCAAAGCCACTACTTGCTATCCCAAAGATCTTGAAGGAGTGAAGCTGTAGCAAGTGCGGAGCCACCGTATGTTCATCATAAATAAAAGGAGGGACAGATATCTGCAGTATTATATTGGGTTTCAGTAAATTTGAAAAATGGAACCACCCAATTATAGCAGATTCTACTTGGGGAATAGTCTCAGGTTTAATAGTTCAGTTAGTTGCTTTGGTAGTTTGTTGTGTTGCAGAATTGTATGAAAGACCTGTGATCTTTTCTACTACGCACTCTAGCCACGATGCTTGTTGCCTAAAGGCTATCGGTCCTCCTTTGTCATCTTTTCACCCAATTTCCCACTTCTTAAATCATTAGAGCTAAATTGCGTATTTAGAGCCACTCTTGTAGTAGTTATCTTCCGGCAATAATGTGTACCTCAAACAACGGTATAAGCTACAGCAACAACATACTCAAAGGATGCTATATAGCTGACCTACCCATAACTGCAACGCCAAACTTAAATATATCCATAAATATCTAGGGAAAGGAATAAAAACATAAAGAAAAATGTCATGAGTAAACAAAACATGAGTACTTAGACTAAGAAAGTAAGTGTGTATATGCTACATGAAAGTGTCATGTAATGCAGCTATTCAAAATGATTCAGCTTCAACAATATGGAGACGTAGCTTGGAAAATGAAAGGAAAATGAAACTAAATAAAGAACATAAAATTTTCAGTAGCACAAAATACTAGACTCTGACATTATATTTGATATTAAATCTTTCAAAGTAATTGTAGTTGAATTTGTATTCATTACGAATGTCATTTCAATTATTACTGATCTTTTCCTTGTCAATTTTTCCTTGTCCTTGTCTTTCTAAGTTCCAAATGGCAACGGGACTAACTAGATCAGACACATAACAAGAATCTTAGCAAGGAACTATTGCATCAATATTTTTTATTGATTTGGCATCTCGACGGAATTGCTCTCTTTGAACTCAATAACAACCTAGCTGGGCTACCATTTCTGAAAACGATATTTAGAAAAATTAAAATGGAAGAAGGAATAGAAGTCATTTTGTCCAGCAGTCCATTATTTCTGATGATAATAGAATAATAAAGCTAAATAACCAAATTCTGAAAAGGAAAAACTAAAAAGACTAGCGATCGTGAAAAACACGAGGACCTTATATAGTTTATATTTCTAAGGACAGTAAACTATGCATCTATGTTTCGTTTTTACACTGAAAAGAATGGTAACAACCTATGGAACATTTATTGTGTCTAAAAGGAAATTTTACAGAAAGAGTTGTTACGCGAATTTGATATAGTGCAGGAAATGCTTAACAAAGTGCCCGTAGTTCACTAGTCAACAATACCTTATTTTATTATTTGTAAGAACTTATTAAGTAATTCTATTGTTTTCGGCTGTCCTACATTAAAAATTATAATTACTGAAAGAGCCAAATATGTGCAAGAAGATGGCATCTCATCAATTTTAGTGACACTCAAGAAAGGTGTTCTATTCAACATAAAGATAGCATCATGCATGAGTCAGTCTAAAGATGGTATCATGGTACCAGCATCGAAATTTCACTTGCAATCTAGAACAAGATGTACCAATGAAGCTACCTATAGAGTGATTTAGCCAGACAAAAGAAGCCAGCAGGTCAATTTCTCGGAGGAGGCAGCAGACCTTCTTTCCTGGTCATTTCATATAGGGCAATGGCCATGAGAGCTTTTCCATCGGGAGTACTGCACCACAGTTTGTCATAGGGAACGACATGCACCTTGATCAACTCACCATGTTCCCGAAGCCCAGTCTCTTTTCCCTGGAGTTGGGTAATAGTCTCTTTACTTACATTTCCTCTGTACAGAAACAAACTAACTTCCTCGTCGGAGCCACCCTAGCAATGGAAGACACATTAACACATTAAAAAAAGAAGTAAATATGATTCTGCCAAGTAATATTATCATAATCATTTCTAACACTTTTGTAAACAACCACAAACAGATAGATAAAACCTAATCTGGTAAGTATGGTCCTTAATGATTGATAAATAAAGTCCATGAACTTAACCTTTGAAAGTTGGGATATTATCTAGTGTGATTAACTAGACAGATGGCACTTGATTTGCAAGCAATGGCCATTATTTCACTTCCTTTTAGAATGCTTTAGGGCAAAATAGATATTTGTGTAGTTTCCCTTCCATCTTCATAACGCCTTTCAATTTTCACATGTTATAGAATTGTTGCATCATAACTGCTACGGAACCAAAGAAAAAAGAGATTTTGGCTAACAGCATCTACCAAATAAGATGGAGATCCCATATTCGTATTTTACCAACTCCAATGGGTATCTACAGACTTTTGTTTAGACTTGCAAAGTGCAAGCCTTTTAAAAGAATGAGTCACCTAGGGCTGTAGCCAATGAGAAAGATTGTATTGGCTTAGATTTCGAGCACATGAGAGATCTTATTCCCTTTCTCATTTTCCTTCTCTATAAACTTAATAATCTCTACAAGGCTGTGACCACACAGAAGGATGTGAAATTTACTCAAAAGCTTCAAAACCCTATTGAATTCACCTAATTAATGGGTAGTTAGAAGAAACCGTAGACAGTACTATATTAAACTTGTGCCTAATAGAGTTACAGTGTTGGTAAACTAGCCTCTTGGTCTTTAACAATATGCTTATATTCCACACTATTCTTAAATTAATCTGTGGTTTCTACACTCCTCTTGTATTGTTCCATATATTCCTCCATTATTATGATAAATATTTTGATGGGATTTCTTCTTAAGATAATGTTCAAGCTCTACAATCTTGCACCAGCTTAAGGGATGAGCCTTTACATACTGGGGAAGGAAAAACTCTGCAGCCAGTTGATGGGTATAGAAAGGCAGTGAGGTCAACCATGTCTTCTAGATTCAAGCGTATTCCAGTCTCCTCCTCCACCTATCATAATCATCTGATCAGAAACATTATCAAAACTGTGCCAATTTTATCATTCTTCCATTACTCGTCATATGGCACCGAAGACAAAGTAATATAGTTGATACATGATGAGATAACACTAAAAAAAACACAACCACTAAATTACGTGAAAAAAGAACTTTCACATGTAACATTTCACAAGGCTAAGAGCCATGGAGAAGAACACTAACATGACGTAAGCATGCTGACAAAGAAACCATAGAAGTGGGAAAGGCTACAGAAATAATATATGTTGCATGTGTCAGTATGTATTTGTGTTCTTTTAGTCAGATTAATGGTTAAATGAAATCTTACGAGCATCATTATGAAAAAAGAGGATAAGAAAGTATATCTTTAAAGCTTACCGCAGTTA
Source organism: Hedera helix (assembly GCA_947179155.2). Taxonomy (NCBI): domain Eukaryota; kingdom Viridiplantae; phylum Streptophyta; class Magnoliopsida; order Apiales; family Araliaceae; genus Hedera; species Hedera helix. The sequence continues at coordinate 46,231,291 of OX359273.1, forward strand.
AAAAACATTTCACCTCCAAATAGCGGCAGCAAATGGGACCATCAAAGTGGATACAGTAAAAAGCAATTCAGGCCAGGAAAAAGTAAGTGATAGTAAAGGCCTTCACAAGGATTTACCAGTAATGAGTGATGATAAGTGTGTGTGTGTGAGAGAGAGAGAGAGAGAGAGAGAGAAAAAGAGAAAGAGAGAGAGAAGGAGGGAAAATGACCTCACGAACTGCCGTCCCGACAACATCACCCTTATCATCATCCAACATTCCAGCTGGCAACTCCAAAATTAGCTTTCCAGCAGGAACCCTAACCTTTTAGATACAAGAGTGTGTATTAAAGTTTCCATGTAGCACAGGACCAACAATCATTTTTTGTAACTTCACCATCTAATTGTAAGAATGAGAATGTCATTTATTCTTCTAGTTCTAGCTGAAAATTCTACAAAAGGTATAAAGAAAAAAATTACCTGTTCAGTGAGCACAGCATATGTGTTCCCCTCTGATTCCAAAAGGATTAGCACTGCTACAGCTGGTCCTCGTGCAAACACAATACCTGGAACCTAATCGTGTTTCAATACAAATACAAAAGAATAGATCTCATTCATCCTTCATCCAAGCCCCACATTTTAACAGAACAGATAATGTATCATATATGAACATTCATAATCCAAACAAAAAAGAATATGCATATATATATATATATATATATATATATATATATATATATATATATATATATATATATATATATATTATGTGTGCGTCTGTGAACTTTCCAAAGCTGTAAGGAAAGGAGAGAGAGAAATAACAAATAAGAAGCTCACTCTAATAAAGCAATGTTGCATCAAGATTCAGATACAGCAACAGTATAGAACATATAAAAAAATAACAAGGGAAATATTACAAGGAGTAACACAATCAATGTGATTAGAATAATCCAAAGACAGATTAGTTGCATTAAGACAATAAGATGCTAATCAGGTACCTTTGTCCCCGTCTTTTTGTCAATAACATCTGCTTTAAATTTGAGAAACCCAACACGCTTGCCAAACATATCCACCCCCTGTTTTCATCGAAAGATCAAGAACTAGAATTAATATTTTTGGCACAGTGCATTTGGCAGCTTGTTTATAATAAACTTTTACGTATAAAAAAAAATGGCAAAACTAACAGTAACCCCATTGTACTTGACCACTTTTGTGCAATAGGTCATTCAACTTTTAATTTATAAAATTATCCCGTTAAACTAATTAAAATTTTATAATTGGGTCATTCCGTCAAATTAATTGGACGGATGTTAATTTGTATCTTACATGGCACTTTTAAACAAATTAAAAAATTAAAATAAATGACATGGACAAATAAATAAAGACAAATTAAACATAATAAAAGAAAAAAAACTAACAATTGGCTGCCACATGAAATAATTCAAACAAAAAACCTAAATTTTTTTCAATTCTCTATATTATTTTGGGTACCGGGTATCTTCTCCATATATTCTCCTCCTTTCTCTTCCTCCTTCCAAATCAACAGTAAACACATAAAGAGATAGATGGAATCACATGGTAGTATTTGTTTGACTTATGGGCTTCCTCTCTCCCCTCCATCTCCTTCCTCCTTCTGACAAACATTAGAAATTGAGACATAGGGTGCAGCGATGTCCATGGAGTAAAAGAGGGAGAATGTGGTCTTGATGGAGGAAATGGAAAAGGGGACGATGGGATCAGAGGGTGTGAAGCGAGGAGAGAGAAAAAGTGTTTCTTGAAATTCGAAGTTAGGTCTTGGTGGTGGGAATATAGAGGGGATTTTGGGGGGTTTGGGAAAGAGATGGAAGTGGGATTGGAAGAGACGGTTGGAATTAGGATTGGTGATGGGAATATAGAGGGGCATTGCATTCAAAAAATATTGATCCACCATTTTTACTTGTTCAGCTTTGATAAACTCTTCATCCCAGATAGTATACTAATAGAATTACTTCATATTTAATCATAATTTCTTTACATAATACCAAAAAAGTCAAACATAGCCTCTTCTATACCTTACACTCGTGCAAGCAAATTTGTTTTAATTTCTTATTTTGTTAAACCTGCCACGTAGGTAATAAATTAACATTCGTCCAATTAATTTGACAGAATGATCCAATTAAAAAAATTAATTAGTTTAATGGGATAATTGATAAATTAAAAGTTAAATAACCTATTGTACAAAAGTGGTCATATACAATAGGTTAACAGCTAGTTTTGCCTCAAAAAGATAAATAAATACTACACTTCTATGAGAGTCTCTCCTACATATAACCACACAAAGACACATAAAAACAACAATAATCAAATGCAAATATTTTTAATGCATCAAGGAATAGATTTATATCATGTTAAAACAAATCATGAAACTTAAAATCCATGGTGGCAAACTAGTGATTTAAATCGAAAGAAATGAGACCTGGATAAGTACTTGTTTTAAAGCCATGGTTCCATTAGCAAGTATCCCAGATTCAGTTTGGATGTTCTTGAGCCACTGCTGGAACAAAGAGGACTCAATGGCATTCCTAGGACACAAAACACAATCTGAGCAATCCAGATGCACAAAAATTACCCCAAAAACATTTTGAATGAAGAAAAGGCATGAGATTACTAGGCTTATATCATCATTGCATGCCAATCAAAAAAAATTAAAAAAAGAAGAAGAAATATATGTCAAGAACAATACTCCCAATTAACCTACATGACATCAGAGCTTCATGTATCAGTTATTGATGGGTGGTGCTCCAAAGTGTGTGATACCTTGATGCTGCTACCTCTGCGTCCACTTCAAGTATAACTTTTTTGAATCCCGTAGCCCACACTAAGCTGAGTGCTTTCTTGCTCATCACTTTGCAATTCCTTGGCACATGAAAAGTATCCTCAATGACATTTTCACTGAATTGACAGCAGCCATTTTCAGTTGCATTCATATGTAGCTTAATGAATACCTAGCTTGCCTAAGGTGGCCATATCTAACATATCAAAGGGTATCTTGGGATAAGTTGATCACCTTGGCTTGTAAGCAGTGTTCTAAAAATGCCCGCTTAGATCCGATTAATCCCCGCCTAGGCGCTAGCCCCCTCCCCCCCCGGTGCCTCGCCTCGCCTCGCCTAGGCCTAAGACGGAAAATAAAATTCCTCCAGGAAATTATACGGGACTAGACGGAGAAATTATGCGGGGTTTAGGCGGAAAATTTAGAGCTGCAATTGTTTGTTTTTTTTTTAATAACTAAGTTACAAAACGACGTCGTAGAAGTAGATGAAAAAATTGAGAGTTGTTCGAGCCTTACTTGGGAAACGGTTGATGAAGGATCCGAAGTAGATAGTGTGCTAGAGCCTATGAGAAATAGTATAATTGTTGGAGTAAGAGAACTCCATGAAGAATTTTTTTTATCTAACGATGACACAGAAAAAGAGAGAGATGAAGATTATGAATGTGAGTCCGATGAGGATATTATCTTGGATGAATATAGAAAATAAAAGTTAGAGAGAGATATAGAGGGATATGGAGATAATGACTATTAGTTGTATTTTTTATTATTTGTTTGTGTTTGATCTTTAAACAATTACATGTTTCTGTTTGAACTTTGGCATTGGCAATATGGATATGTATTTGAACTTTAAGCAAAAGCCTTTATTATCTTTATTATAGATTGTTTTGCTTTATATTATTGTTTTGTTCCCCCCCCCCCCCCCCCCCCGCGTTGGCCACCTCCCGCCTTTTAGAACATTGCTTGTAAACAAGTCGTACAAGCCGCTTTGAGCCCACCTTTTGCTTGCCTAGCTCATATTGAGCTTGATCCAAGCCTTAAAAAATTCCATCAAGCTTGGCGAATTTAATTACTCGAGACTCACTTTGAATTCGAGATGCTCCCAATCCACAGGGAACTACTCGAGCTCATTTAAGCTCACTAAGCTATATTACAAAGTGTCATATAACTACTCCTAAGAAAGAGCTGATTGATCCTTTTCCATAGAACCCAAACATCCAAAGTTCATATGTTGACATCACTAGACTGTTAAAAATCCAAAGTGACATACTTTGGCAAATTAATGTATAAATAAATGGAGAAATCCAAATTATATAACACAAGTGCATTAAAATTATACACAAATTGGCACCAAAGCTTCAATTAAGTAAAGAAAATAGCAATACGAAGTTGAATAATTGATAACTGCAATTCGGAAAAGCTTGTTGCGAGTGGGCTCACCTGAATTCAGATTCTGAGACACCAGGGGCGGCGATTATTTGGATGGGTTCGCTCGGGTGATTCGGCAAATCGATGGAGTGAGTGAGTTTGCGGGATGAGTCGGCCGACATATTGGTACAAATTGACCTCGTATTTTTGGCGATCAAGTAAAATGGAAATGGCGACGGAGATGAATAATAAGACGAATATGATAATCTCTTTTCATTGGAGAGTGTGAGCAACTGAGATATACTACGAGATTGAACCGTCCTCATCGCCTTCTGCGCTATTAATTCCACCTGTTACCGGTATCTGACAGACTGGCAAGTGTAATTTTTATTGTAAATCCCCAGTAACCGGCTTCTTCTCCTTTCCTGTCGCACGTAAAACTATTCCACGTTCCTAAGTTAAGTGAACAAGGGGTGTCCAAATTTTTAGATTTTTATGGTATATCGACTGATTCGCTAAAAAAAAAAATTGATCCGATATCAGTTTGGCGTACTGGTACAAATTAATTTGGTATCGGTCCAAAATTTTAATTTTAGAAAATTAGTATTAATCAGATCGAATCAATTATATCAATTTTTTATTTTTTTTTATTATTATTATTAATTAATTAATAATAATATTAAAAATAATAATTAAAATAGTATTATTATTAAAAATTATTTATTAATAAAAATAATAAAATATATAGAATATTATTTTATTATTATTATTATTTATTTATTATTTTGGCCAGCTTTTAACATAGTAAAATTTTAATATAATATCGATGCATAAAATTATAGCACGTTATTAAAATAAAAGTTATTTTACACCACATATATATTTTATAAATAATATATTATAATTTTAACATTATTCATCTATATATATGAAAAAATAAATTCTCTTTAAATAGGTCTTTGTTTATTTTATTTTCTTTGTTTTGTGGACTGGAGTTGATGTATGTATGTATTACTATAAATTTTGAGATTGATATTTTTACAAAAAAAAATTAATATTTTTATAAAATTTTATATACATAAATAATAAATAGAGTACATCTTCATAAGAGTAGAGACTTATAAAAATATTAATTTTTTTTATAAAAATAGCAATTCTCTAAAAATTTTGGTGCTTAATTTCTTTGTATTTTACATTGTGTGGGTGCTCATTTGTGGCTGTTGAGGCTTAACCCAGAGGTTTGTTGTATCACATAAATTGTTATTCAAGCAATACTCCCTCCTTTCTAAATTATAAATATCATATTAAATATAAAATATTTTTAAATTTAATTTAATAATTTTTTTCAATACAATTATAGTCATATGACTAGGGTTTGAGATTCTCTGTTACATATTTTTACGACAGATCAATGTTATAAAAGATATATATAATATATCACATATATACACACACATATATATATATATACATACATATATATATATATATATATATATATAGAGCTGAGTAGTTCCAAAAAAGTCTGACAAGTCAAGAAGACTGCAGAACTGCTCGAACTCTCTCTCCTCTCTCACTCTGGCTTCTGTTCCTAAGATAAACGGGACCAAATTAAGGGACACTAAAGTCACTGGGCTTGTACAAATTCCTTGTCTGGGTATTAATATTGATGCATAATTAGTCCATTCATGCCCCCATTTAATTTATTACAAAAATAAAAATGGAACTCCATAATTGGGCCGGTTCTAAACATTAAAAAAAAAAATTGGGTTTTAGATTCTATTTTAAAAGAATGTCTTAAATTTTTAAAACCTTAAATAATTCATATAAAAAAAATCTTATAAAAATATAAGTTCAATCAATTATTTAAGATTTATAGTTCAATTCAAATATTAAATACCTAAAAAAAATTAACTGTATAAAAAAAATCTCATTTAAATAAAAAATATGTTTTAAAATAAAAATTCTTCATTGATTTTTATAGTGAAATTGACTATTTTTAAAATTAAAAATTAAACAGATATATTTAAATTTTTAAAAAAGTTAACATTAAGATTAGTATTAAATTTTATGTAATTTATAATATTTATATACTTTTTACATATATATTAAATAATAATAAGATATATTAATTTAAAAAATAATTAATTTAACAATAAAAGTTAATAAAAAAATGTACTAAACATAAAATATTTTATTTAATAATATTATTTTAAATTTCAAATTATCTTGACTCATCCCTAATCACTCTTCAGGTCTGAGATTTATCGGACCATTGAATTACTGTGAGTACAGAAACGGCAACATGGAGGCTGAACCAGGGAGATGCACGAGAACAGATGGGAAGAAATGGAGGTCTAGCAAAGATGTTGTTAGTCCTGATCAAAAGTAGTGTTAGAGGCACTTGCACCGAGGAAAAGGACGCCGTCAGCAACAGCAGGACAACCAAAATTCAACCAGCAACACCAATTCCGACACAAATCTCTCCATTTCTCTCCCTGCCACCAGCTGATGACAATATCACTACACAATGTATATCCACTGGGACTGGGTCAACAAAAGAGTTCTTAAACGACGTTAGAATTATATCCGAGTAAATTATTGCACTTTATCAATAGGCTTACCATCTTACACCTGTAATATTTTACTATCGGAACAACATTAGCCAAATTTGTACGTTCGTCGTAATGACGCTTTTGTTTTAACAACATAAATATTTTTATAATATATATTATCAACAATTTAAAATTTATATTAAACTTGTTTAAATTTGTTAATGTTACTTTCTATAATCTGTGCCGAAACAATTTTTGAAAATTAATTTTAGATAAAAATATGTTGAAAATATTCGACTTATATATATTTATTTGAAATCAGACCTTAACTTAAAATTAACTCTATTAAGCCTATTATTTATTAGAGTATTATATATTTTTATTTTTATTTTTATTTATATATTTTAATGTGAGACTTTACTATTAAACAGTATCCCCGTGATATTTTCAACTTCCTCCTTGAATTTGATATCAACTTCCCATTTGAGAAACCACGTAAAAATATTATAAAAATAAAAAAAATTAGTTTTCTAAATTAAAAGATATGGTACTTCATTAGTCATTGATAAGAAGTATTCATATTTTACATATTGCACAACACACTTGGATCCACAATTTTTTTGCATAGTTAGACATTTAAAAGTAAATTAAATCACAAAGAAAAATAGAGATTCAAAGATTTGATAATAAATTTATGTCTTATTGATTCTCTTAATTTTCCCCGCAAACATCTTGTCATGACTCAAAATATTAAATTCGCGCATCACATGTATCTGAAAAATTCATATTAGGATAAGAAATTACATAAATATAAGATAAAATATTAAAATTAACTTAAAATAAAAAATTATGCCTAGGCCCCCTAGGCGTTAAGTAGGGGTGAGCATGGTATGGCTTGAAACCCAAATCCCACATAAAACTGCTTAGGTGCGATTTGACAAATTCAAAACCACACATAAAACCACTTGTGATTGGTGTGGTGCGATTTTGAACCACGTGGTGCATTTTTATTTGATGCAGTTTCAGTTCTAAAACCAATTAAAATAATTAAATTTTATGCAATTTAAAGTAGTAATTTAGCATCACACAATATTAAATATCACTTTGATAACACATAATCACACACAACTTTACTTATAATGTTTTGTCTAAATAAAAACAAAATAAAACTTGAAAACATAAATGATATTATCTCCTTGTATATGAACATTCTAAATATAGATAATTACAATTTCGGATAATTTTAAATATTTGTATATTATAATAATACTTCTTAATATGTTCTATTTTGACAGTGTATAGTGCAATTTATTGATGCTATTTTGTCCAGAACTCAAATTCAAATTTTATTTACGATTTTTTAACTCACCTAAATTCACTCTATAAACTGGAATCGTTAGTGCTATTTATATAATTTTTGGTGCGATTTTGAGGATAATTCGAATTGTTGCTCACCCTAACGCTAGACCTCCTGGGCTACTGCCTTTCTCCCGTCTAGCACTTTTTAAAACATTGACGGTCCATGAGAAGTTCACGTGGCAGCACGGGAGAGAGCGAGTGGGGGGCTACGAGAGGTCCATGTGATAACCTACAAGAGATCCATGTGGCAGCCTTTGAATGGGACACGTGGCTGCAAGTGTGGGTTGATCGTTGAGGTGTGCTCATGAGTGTAAGACACGCGCGACGCATCACGTCCATTCCCACAAATATTAAAATAGGCTTAACACTGACCCCTCGCCCTCAACTACACAAAAACAAAATTAAAAAAGAATCCAATACCGACACTCTCTGTCCATCCAACGGTCCACAGCACCTCACTCCCCACAAATCTAAACTTCCACCGTCAGACCAGATCTACAATCCCCAATAGCACCCCTCCTTCTTATCACCCTCCTTCAGATCTCAAACACAGAAACACAGAAACACAGGGAGCAAATATAGTGGAAGAGGAGAGAGAATTTTTAAAATCCCAAATTTGTCCATGGTGGAGGTAGTACAGTCATATACTACACGACGGGGCAGCAACCCCAGACTCGAGTCCGCCGACCAAGTCCTCGACATTCCGGTGACTCCTACGGGAGATGTACGGTACAGCTACAGCCCCAATGCCATTGGATCATTCCTCTCTCCGACGGTATTAACGGCTGTGATCATCGCATCGTGGTACCTGTCCAACATCGGAGTTCTCCTCCTCAACAAGTACCTCCTCAGTTTCTATGGCTACCGCTACCCCATCTTCCTTACCATGCTCCACATGCTATCCTGCACTGCTTATTCCTTCATCGCCATTCGCTGGTTCGAAATCGTCCCATTTCAGCAAATTTCTAGCCGGAAACAATTCTTCAAGATCTTAGCTTTGAGTTTCATTTTTTGCTTCTCAGTTGTTTGTGGAAATACCTCACTGAGATATCTTCCCGTTTCGTTTAATCAAGCTATTGGGGCGACTACCCCGTTTTTCACCGCCATTTTTGCTTTTTTAATTACTTTTAAGAAAGAATCAGCTGAGGTTTATATGGCATTAATGCCTGTTGTGTTCGGCATTGTTTTGGCTAGTAACAGTGAGCCACTATTTCATCTTTTTGGGTTTCTCGTTTGTATTGGATCAACGGCGGGCCGAGCTCTGAAATCGGTGGTTCAAGGGCTGTTATTGAGTTCCGAAGCTGAGAAATTGCATTCGATGAATTTGCTTTTGTATATGGCGCCGATGGCTGCCATGATTTTGCTTCCTTTTACGCTGTACATTGAGGGGAATGTGTTGGGAATGACTGTTGAGAAAGCGAGGGGCGATCTGTTTATGGTGTTTTTGTTGGTGGGGAATGCGACGGTGGCGTATTTGGTGAACTTGACGAATTTTTTGGTGACGAAGCACACGAGTGCTTTGACGTTGCAGGTGCTCGGAAATGCAAAGGCCGCCGTGGCGGCGGTAGTGTCGGTTTTGATATTTAGGAATCCAGTGACGATGATGGGGATGGCGGGGTTTGCCGTGACGGTAATGGGTGTGGTGCTTTACAGCGAAGCGAAGAAGAGGTCTAAAGTTACAGCTCATTGACTGACGGAAAAGAAAGAAATTATTGTTGATTGTAATTGATTCCATTGCTATACACTGGTGCGGCTCTTTTCCTCTTTTTAAAGCTTATTATTTTGATTTATGATTAAAGGGAAAGAAAAAGATAGTGGGATTTAATATTCCATTGCATTATCCCTGATTAATTTTGCTTTTTATATAATGTTCTTGATTGGGGTTGTTTAAGAGAAGAAAAATTCTTTCTTTTAACTTTCCCAGTGTGTACTTTTATATAATTGTTTCATGCTATTGGAATACGTTGAAAGGTTGATTCTGGAGATTATTTTTTTGGTCAAGTTTGTGGGAGGGAGAATTATTCCCACTTCATTTAGTTGAACATATACCCTGTGATGGGTTTTACTTAAATTATTTCAAAGTGTAATTCCTTTTTTAGTATATAATAATTGAGTTGTGTACAATTCTCATTCCTAATATGCCCTCCTAATTTTTTTGGACATGTTATTTTCGATCAAATTTGTTTAAAAATATCATCAATTAAGCTCGTCTTGTGTTTCCGAAGCAAACCATTAAATGCCTAAATGATCAAGTGAGACTCTTATTTTTGGGGAGGAGAGAGCTTTTCAGTTGTCGTTGTTGTTATTATTATAATTATAATTGTTGTTGTTATTATTGTTTATATATATGTGTGTGTGTGTGTGTGTGTGTTTGTGTGGGTGTCTGGTTTGGGTTGAATTACATGATGTAGTTTGACTTAGTTGGACAAGGAATCATATTAGAATCAGGTTAGTTTGAAATTGATATTCAATATGCTTGCAGAATCTGCTGTATTTTGATTAGCATATATAAATGTCGAGTTCCTCCTAAGATCTATTACGATGATTGATACTGTTCAAGCAGTGAGGTCTTTAAGTTCAAATGATGTGTTAAAATACTCTCTGTACATAAAAGGCAATTCTTGTGGAAATCTAATTTTGCAATTAGTGATTATATCTTGACGGGGTTTAAGATCCAGCAATTGGCAACGTTTCAAATCTGGGAGAAAATGAAAGGAACGTTTGGAATCTTATCCAATCAGTCCACCCAAAACATAGATGTAAGAATCCAATTTTTTTTTCTGGGCAACCAAGCCAAATGCAAGGTGTTCACTTAATTTGCTGACTGTTATCATTACATGCGCTTGAACATTTCAAAATTTAATAAAATCTTTGTTTTCCCTTCACTTATGGCAATGTAATGAGAAGAAGGGTTTAGGTATTCTTATGAAATATTCCTATAATAGACCGAATGCATAGCTTAGGACTTCATTTACCATTTGTATGGAGTTTCCATAAAGGTTATGTTTGTTTTTAGCATTTCAAAGACCCTCACAAGTTATATCAAGGATGAAGTTTGGCTTGCATTTGAAATACATAAACTTGGTCTTGCTTTAAATTTATGGACTCTAGTATTTTTTACTCTCACTTTCACGATAGTGGATTTGTACCGAGAACAAGGTGCAACCCATAATGGAGCTATTCAATTCCATAAACAGCCATCCAAATATAGACGAGGAAATGTTGTAGCATTGACGTCATACCTTACCGATTTGGTGGTTGTCGAAGAAAAGAAAAAATTCAAAACCTTGCACGAACCATTTAACTTTTGAAGGTTTAACTTTTTTGGGAGGGCAAGACTATATTAGTTGGACTAGGAAGTGGATCTTGTTATTGTCATCATGGTTCACATGAGCAAGAGTTGGTTATACTGCACGTATTTATTGCTTGCTAGATGATCTTAACAGTTGTAATTTTCTTACTTCATAGAGTGTTAAAGACCTCCCATGTATGGTGATGGGTTGTCATCCCCTTTTATTCCAATCCTAAGCATAGTAAATTTTTGAGTAGAACAAACTTCCAGTGTATCAGATTAATTCATTTTATGGCTTCAGTCCTCCTGCTTATCATTTGCACGTGGCAGTGAACTCGGCTGTGGAATTCAAGATTTTGTGTATCAGCAACCAACATTTGAACTGATATGACAGGAACAAATAAGAGGCTTTACAATCTCATCCACTGGTTAGCTTAAATGGTGATCAAGTGACAACCATCCCTTTTCTGTTTGAACCATAAGGCCACTGGCCACTTTAAGCATATAATCTGATTGTCGCAGGTTCCAATCTGTGTACTTGGGTCAAAATTACCAATCCACATAATAAAAATAAAAATAAAAATAAATTTGCTTTAATTTTAGCGTCTCTGGTTTTATTTTGTGGAAGTACATATTACTACGGTCTAGCAGGGAGTCACATGACTCGTATTATCCATCGACGGGTGGGAGTGGGACATCGCCCACGTGGAGTGTACTTAATAGTTGGTAGCTGTTGAGACTTCGAATCAGCTTTATGTGCTCAAATTTAATGGGTTTGTTGCAGGTAAAAAATATACCTTCCTACCAAACAAATAAATGAAATAAGTTAACGCAAATTTAAGATCAAGTAGAATATTAGATGGCTTGGCCAAGTAGTAGTACTAATTGTAACGAGCTAAGCTTCCCTCCACGCACCCCACACACATACAGGCATTGTGATTTATAAATAATGATCGCATTATGCGCACGACCAAATGTAAATATATGGCTCGTCACATTCCAGTTTAGTTATAGATTAGGCCCGAAATGACGTAGTATTTAATTATAAAATATTAAATGTCTTTAATATCATTAATAAAAATAATAAAAAGACAAAAAGACAAAAAAATATTAAAATATGAATGTAATTATAGTCAATCTCACTATAGCAAACCACGCATTCAATTTCCCCATAGGTACAATTCAGATTAAAAACATTCTTACAATTAAATATGTTTGTGAAAAAATGATATGCATGTCGTCATATATTATGACAAAATTAAATTGTAACTAACGTAAAACTCAATTACAATAAGATAAAATAATAATGTTTGAGTCCCTTCTAAATACTTACCTATCCCACATGCATCGGCATCATATATTTATCATAATAGAACTCTTATTTGTGCTGCCAGGTTATTCATGCATATAAACTATAAGAAATTGCAAAACAAGTAAACTAACTTCTCAACTTTAGCTAGAAAAAATGGTTTTAATTCCAAAATAATATTTCATTATTCTATACCATAATATATATACGGCAATCATAATAATTACTTGAAAAAAATACAAATGCAAAAAGTTTTTATAAAAAATAAACAAATAATAATACTCTATTAAACGATGATCATCTTGAAGACTGCCATAGTGCCATTGTTGCAATCATCAATGAAACATAAGCAGATTAGACTGCTAATTATTATCATGTATCTGTTGTGACACACTGAATCTATTTCCTTGCATTTCTTCCCAGTTCTTCCGTGCATTTTTTCTCTAGCAAGGAATCACTCGTGTGACACAAAATGAGAACACAAACTATTAGTGCTTTGCTATAATACCCATAGACCATGTTTGTTTGTTTGCAAGAATTATAATTTTAATATTATAATCTCAAAATTATATTTGTTGATAAAAATTACACTTATGATAAGCTTATTATTCTCAAGTGTATTGTTTATTTTTAAATTTAAACTTGAGACTATTAGTTCAAAAATTATAAAATGACTTGATATAAAGACTATCTAATACCATATTCAAACAGGTATTATAATTCCAAAACTATTTAATCTAATAATCTTGAAATTATAATTCCATAAATTATAATATAGATCATAATTCTGAATACTTTGCAAACAAATATGATCATAAATTATAATATAGCCCTTTCCAACGTTTTTTGATGAAACTCCTTAAGCGTAATAAAATGATGGAAAACGTTAGCCAAAAAAGTACACAGGCGAAACCATTTTTAGGACTGTTGACTGTGACAGTTGTCCACTAAAAGAAGCAAGACGCTAAAATTAAGCACTTGCTTGAAGAAACTCTGGTAACCTTTGTGCTTCGTTTTAAAAGTAACGGCGAGGGAGCCTAAAAATCTGCGAGTTACAAACAAAATATACCGAGTTGAATAAACAATTTGAAGAAGTATTTTATAAAAATCCTTTTATATCTCCCACTTTTATAGACCTTTCTATTCAACGCTCTAAATGTGGGAGCAGTGGATGTCACTTGTTCACGTTCACTACCAACTTTCGGCCAGAAATCAGGTCGAGCAAAGTAGCTTGTCAGGGCAAACCATGTTATTCATGGCAATGTTGACTAAAAACAGAAATGTGTAAACAAACCTCATCCTCTGTGCCCTGCGAGCTGTTTCAAGAGCAGGCTCTTTAGGAATGGTAAAGCCGCAACTTAGCATGTATCAAATTCCCATAGATGGTACCATCCTCTGCAAGACCATCCAACAATTTTTCATAACTCAGTACAAATGCAGATAGTCTTCTTGGCTCACTTTGTGTGCCCCTCTGAACTCGGTACCAAGCCAAATAGTCTTCTTGGCTCACATTCCTTAACTTCTTAATATGTGTGTGTGTGTGAGTGTGGTGTGTATGTATTTGTACATATAAGTATAGCATACATTCATTAATACGGGAAAAATGTCTATCCAAGTAATTCATTTGCTCTTCAGAGTATAATTTTTGTATGTTTTTACAAGCGTGTTTCCAATAATATTTCTTGTTTGATCAATTCAGACGTCCATATGCTTGGTGAACAAAATATCAACTATGCGTGGACACACTTATATAGTTCAAAGTTCAAAGTTATAACAAAAGACAACCACAAGGTAATAAAATGAGGAAGAACTGCCAGCATTATGAAATTAAATACATCAAAGAAAAATACACGAATACGTCAAATGGCAAAGCTCAGTCTTTCAGCAGTAACTTACCTTTTCAGGTTCCTTGTGAACTAAATGAGTTTGTTGATTTGTATCAGCAACCTGATATGTAGAAGAATTAGACGTTCAATTGAGACTGCAAGTGACCTCCCTCAAGCTTTTGTCTCTTAGCAGGTTGACTCTCCAACGCAGAAGAATTAGTTAAACTTCTCTCATTGTTCTCCAACTTCAAAAACCTACCACTTGCAGGAAACAGGTCATCAGAACATAAGGATGGGACATGGAAAGATAGTCATTCAGTGTTTAGTATATATGTTTGCCAAAAATGCCACACAATTTAGACATGGGATGCAGAAATTATTTGTAACTGTAGAAATTTAAATGCTTTGTTTCTTTAATTCTAGAAGAATAAAGTAGAAAATATGCTAGTTGAAAATCATTTATTGTATTATTACTGGCAGCCAGCCCAACTTACCAGAGGTGGCAGTAATGTGGACGAGTGCAAGGAACAAAGCAAAGAATATGTACAGAATTCACACCCAAAAAAAAAGTAGTCACCAGGAATTACCCACTTGATGAGCTTGATTTTGTTTGGCCAAATTGGCTAGCTGTTGGCTTCATAAGAGTTGAAATCCTAGGAACAGATGGGTTAGCAGTGGTATTTCTTTTAGCTTTTGAATCAATCATATGATTATAAAATGTCAAACCTACAAAGAATTCGATTGTAAGAATATAGGGAGCAAATCTTTAAATTATAGAAGAAAACTTGAGATATCATTTCACAACAAGTATCTTACATTTTCAATCAATAACTTAGATCACCTGTAGGTATTTGATGGGATTGATTAAACTTTGGCAAATTGCAACTCTTTAACAGAAATCCTTCCATTTATTCCTTCACATTCTGCAAGACATATATAATGAATGAAGCAGTCGGAATAACAGTGTCACATGTTTTATCTTGCTAATGAGCAAGAAAGTAACCCAATATGTATCATTATATGGATTGAACAATAAAAGCTAATTCTTGGAAGCTGACCAATACTTTTACTTAATAAAGACTATTAGTATAAACTAGAATTAACCTAGAGGTTTAGGAATGGAACAACAAAACCCAAACCAAAATAAAAATCCAAACCTCTAGCTATGATACAAATAATATAAGGTGCAAGTTTTAGGAACATATATTGGGTTGTATCCTTCCAAGACTATAACTTTTACTTTCCGAGTGATGATGATATAATGTCTAGAACATAATGCCTCTAAAATGAGAAAACAATACTTCTTCAGCATCCAAAATTAAATTGTACCTCTGGTTGCTCATATTCATTGAAGAAATTTCTGGGTCCGCCCCCGGCAAAAAAAGAAGAAGAAAGAAGCTAAAATACAAAATACATTACAAAAATGAAAAATTGAACTCCAAAAAAATAAAATCCCATGCTGAAAAAATTAAGCTTTAGTGAATTCAAGATGTCACTGTTTCTTCGCTAAGTTTTTTTAGTAAATATTTTATGTCCAAACAAATAAATTGAGCATATAAAATTTAATTTTTCGTGAGCAACTAATTAATTTCTAAACTTCTACTGCAGCTTATAAAGGAAATTACACTATATTAAGGAAAAAGGAATCAGCTTGGGGTTCCATTAACAGAGCTACATTTGCTTAAATCAACTTAAAACGGAAATATTAAGCAGTAATAAAATCTAAAATCAAACTAACAACTTAAGAGCAGCTAGACCTTAGGGTTTTGATATAGAACACTTACGCGAAGGTGGATAACTTCCCTTTGATTTGAACCACAGCTCAGCTTCACGAGCCTCAGCTAACGACTCCTCTCGGCTGAAATCAAAGTATCGAGCCGCGTCGAACTCGTAATCAAGATCGATGTCTATAGCTGTGAATGTAAACATGGTAAATATCCTCCATTTCTTCGTCCATTTCACTCACTAACTACTTTCACTCTCTAAAATCAAAGCTCCAAAGCGAAAACCCTAACTATCAACTGAAATGCGAGTGATTGATCACAAAGAACGGTGCACGGTAGCAAGAAAAGAAGCAAGTATACATACACTGAGTGCATCTATAGGTGGAGAGAGAGAGGAAGGACAGAATTGGTAATAGTGCCGAATCTCTAAAGGATCCGTATTTTAAGTGAATGGGGCTGCAAATAGAGGGATAACGTTATTGTGATGGAAATGCCCTAGAGATTGTCAAAATTGGCGACTGTTAATAGTGTATTTAAAGAGGCATTTGGGGGATGAGATTGTCAATTCAATGGAAAATAGAAAATTTGGGTTTTTTTTTTCTTTTTCCTTATAATATCTCCAATTTGGGATTATTATAATAACAGTAAATTTTCATAATTAACTACATATAAAATTTTATTCAATTAAATTTCATTTTTCTCTCTATAAATTTTAATTTCTTTGTCATCCCTTTCATGTAATGTATTGATACTAGCATTTCACCCCGTGCCTCCGGCACTACGATTTAACGAGTGTGAGCTTTAGTCGGACTCCACCATCGAAGAGAGAGGATAGAAGCCACGGAGAGAGAGAGTGAGAGAGAGAGAAGAGAGTTGTGCATAATGTTCATAGATCTATGAAAATGGTGAGAAGATGAGGATATTATGAGACGGACGGTGGGATTTATCCCAAAGTTTAGACAGTTCAGATCATTTAATATGATGAGCGGGAAATTCAAAATCATTTGTATTTTGTTATTATAAATTTTTTATCTAAAAAATTATAGTATACCAACAAAAGAATCTGCTACATTATCCTTCAAAGAATAGTTAACAAAGACCTTTTCAAGCTCAATACATTTTTTTTTTACATAGAAAATATAATTGTGTATTAATGGACCCCTTAAATATAATTATATCACAAATGAACCCTATAAATATAATTTCCCTATTAATGGACCCTATAATTTATAAATATAATAATTATATCACAAATACAAGATATAATAGGCTCTGTCCTCATATTCCTAGCCGGTACGTTCCTTTCAAGGGATTGCATGGCATGGGATAAGCTCCTCCAAGTGGGTTTTAAAGGATGCACGTAATAATCGAATATTATATTTATTTATATTATTAAAAAATAAATTATAATATAAATTTTAATATTTTATTTTATTTTTTAATAACATAAATAAATATAATATTTAATTAATTTGTGTTTATTCTGTTTTAAATCTGCCATCAAAAGCTGAAACCGGACATCAGTCAGTCCAGAACAATTATTAGTGTACTCACTGGAAATGGGCCCATAGTTAAAATCATCCCTGCCTAGTCCAATTTAAAATGGGCATATATTATATATTAAATTGAAAAGTGAAATATTTTTTTATGTCAATTTTTTTGTTATAAATTATTTAAATAATTATTTATATTAATATGTAACGATATATTTGACAAAATAAATTAATTTTATAATCTTATTTGATTTTATATATTAATATAGGTTGTAATTATAATTGTATATTTTACGTACTCTATTAAATTTTCGGTTGATAGAAGTCATTATTTCTTGTGAAATACTTGTAAATTAATTACTTACACTTGCTTCCACAAACGAATATTATTTCCACGTCAAAGAATTTACATGCACGACGGAATGAAAGTTGGGACAAAGTTTATTTGGACGGATTTAACAAAATGGCCAACCTTCTTCACCTTAGGGGTCGGTTTTGAAAGGCAATAAAGCCCCGACAAACTTGTCCTAGGATAAGAACCTAACTACCACAACAACAGTAGGGTGGGATTCTTGGTCTTTGACGCAACCAACTTGAAATCGAAGCCTTAAACATCACCATCCGACTATATCCAATCTTTAGCTTATTCTTTCTCAATTGTATATGAAAGGCAAAATCAACATAAATATTGTCATATTCTATGAGTTTTGAAAAGGTTTTTAAAATCCTAAATATGCAGCATTTGCAATGTCACATTGATGGAATAATCGAGTATATTACTAGTTTATCCATTTTTTTTTAGTCCATTAAGCAACAAGTTATGTTGTAAAAAAAAAATAACGAGTTATTTATATTACAACATTATGTAATATGTGAGAACGACACCATAAATTGGGTTAAAATTTACATGTTTAGCTCTATCCATATTTTTGTGCCCATTAAATCGATAATCATTATTAGTGTGCATCGAGTAAAATGAATGCAAAGTGCCCGTAATATCACACGAACCATACACATTAGATGTTTGAGTGATCACAAATAAAATAAATTTAGAGAACAAAAAAAACCAATGGACTAGTATTAGTGTTGATCAACAATTAATGTTTGTTCGACTTTGAGGAAGTGTAATTTTATTTCAAGCCAAGCCTAAGATTTGTATAACCATAGCATATGTGCTGGAAGTTTTCTAGTTTGATGAATTTTGAGTGTACGTTAGATTGAGTTTGTTCACATTTGAAGTCTTAAAATGCTTGGTGTCACGTGATCCAGTCACATGCATACCAAAAGCCTTTACACAATTGATCATAAGCATTTGTTAACTGTTAAGGGAGAAATATTGAAGTGAAAAGAAAAAAAAAATACAATTACACTATATGAATCATGTAAAAAATAATAGTGGAATGCCATGTTAACATTTTTAAGCAAGTATAGAAAAAAAAAACAATTTTGAAATAAAATAGCTAGCATGTCCGCCTATTAATAAAAATTAAAGTTTGACACTTACATACGACGATCATATTTTAAATAATAAAAAAAATATCTACAAAAATGTTCGTAAAACGCTTTTAATTACACTATTTTGTCATATTATTTGATTTTTTTTATCAACCACGCTGACAAAGGAGTTGCATTTTCCAAGAGTAGAACATAAAAAAATTGAGTAATAAACTTTAGCAAACCATAAACAGGACCAATTTAGCACAAATATTTTGAGGGCTATTTGAGTAAAAACACTCCTTCCCCAAGCATGGGGGGTAAAATGCTTAACAATATTCCAACAACAACTAGATTCGTCCTCTACTCTTAAACAAGCATGTAACAGCGCAAAATCATCAACAATCTTATTTATACAAATAAATTAAATTTAAAAATAAATAATTTTTCGAAGACAAAAAAAAGAAAAAAGAAAAAATAGAGACAGAAAGAGAGCCCTGCCTATTGCCCAACCCTCCTCCCTTAGTCTCTCCTCGTTTCTCCTACACTCCTTTGCACTCTCCGTCCGTCCACTCGACAATGTCCCCACAAACATGAGACAAACTCGAAGCTACGACGACAACAGAGACAAACCCACCACTGGCGGTGGAGCCACGACGGCGATGAGGGTGATAGTGCCCTTGCAAGGCGTAGTCCAAGGCCGCGGTGGCCTTGTTTTAGGCTCAGTCATACCCTGTGCTCTCTTCTACTTCTTCCAACTCTACCTCAAGCAGCGCCAACGCTCTCGCCCTCAACCTCCTCGGCCGCCGGAGCCTCCGTCAACCGTCGAGGTTTCACCTTGGCTGAATAGAGTTCTGTCTCGCTCCCTTCTCTCTCCGAGTGGCTCCAGTAGGCCTGCCCACGTATCTTCCAGAGCTAATTCTATTGCTAAACAACCTGATACTACCTACTATGTTGGATTGAAGAGGGTTTCTGAGGACCCTTTTGATGAATTAAATAACCCAGATGGTATTTTCCAGCTTGGATTGGCCGAAAACAAGGTTTGTTAATTTTATCAAATATATATAAATTTGTTTACTTTGTCTTGATGATATTTTTATAGTTGTGGTAATTTTGGGTGTGTGGTGAATTTAATTAGTTATCACTGGATTTGGTTCAAGACTGGCTATTAGAAAATGAAGATTCAATTTTTAACCGGGATATAAGTGGGATTTCTACTTATCAGCCATTTGATGGGTTGATGGAGTTGAAAGTGGTAAGTGTTTCCATTATGCTCTTTGTTTTAATTGATTAAACTCTTACATTATGCTTCCCTATTAGATAAAATTTGTTAAAGGGCTTTTTGCCATAAGGACAAAAGCCACAAAAAAGCACACTGAATGTTGAAAAGATTTCAAGACAGTTTTGTATTGCCTTGGTACCAGCCATGATTGATGTGCCAAGCTGCTTTGTTTGCTAAAATTAAGGTCCTACCCAACTCTTATGTATGCTTGTTGAAATTTTCAGTTATTCGAATGGATGAAACCAATAATAGTGTTACTTCAATCAACTCTTAAGGTTTTTTTTATAACAAGATTTATTGATGGTGCTCATATCTGCTTTTGAACCTGTGCTTTTATTTTATTTTATATCACAACTTGAAGTGACAGTATGTAATTTGGGCTCTATCATATTCAATTCTGAGGAATGTAGATGGTTCCTTTTAATACATGAACAAGCAATTGATTTTGTACCATGCTGAGTTGCTTTCAATCTTGTGTTTGTATGCTAATTTCATCAGTACTGCAGGCGGTGGCAAGATTCATGTCTGAGGTCATGGATAAATCAGTGCCCTTCAACCCGTCCCAAATAATACTGACAGCTGGTGCAGCCCCTGCAATTGAGATGCTTAGCTTCTGCCTGGCAGACACTGGAAATGCTTTTCTTGTTCCTTCACCTTATTACCCAGAGTAAATTTCTTTACCAAGCTGAAGAAGTTCTATATTTGGTCATTTAGCTTGTCTAGATACTAAACTTGAAAGACAACTTGCAGTCTTGACAGGGATGTCAAATGGCGTACTGGGGTAGATATTATACCCATTCCTTGCAGGAGTGCAGACAATTTCAGTTTTAGTACAACCTCTCTTGACCGAGCGTTTATTCAAGCAAAGAAACGTGGTCTTAAAGTTCGTGGAGTTATAATTTCGAACCCATCAAATCCAGTAGGCAGTTTGCTCAATAGGGAAACGCTTTACAACCTAATGGACTTTGCTACAGAAAAGAACATTCATGTCATCTCTATTGAAATATTAGCAGGATCCACTCACGGAAATGAAGAGTTTGTCAGCATGGCAGAAATCATTGATTTGGAGGGTTTTGACCGCAACAGAGTTCACATAGTTTATGGTCTTTCGAAAGACCTCCCTCTTCCTGGTTTTAGGGTGGGGGTTCTTTATACCTACAATGAGACTGTTCTGGCCGCAGCTAAAAAACTAACAAGATTCTCATCCGTTTCTGCTCCAACCCAGCGATTGCTCGTCTCAATGCTCTCAGATCCAAACTTTATTCAAGAGTTCATCAGGACAAACAGAGAAAGGCTTCAAAGAATGTATATTGAATTTGTGGCTGGCTTGAAGCAATTGGGTATTGAATGCATGAAGAGCAGTGGAGGCTTCTATTGTTGGGCTGATATGAGTGGGTTTATTCGCTCATATAATGAGAAAGGGGAGCTTGAACTGTGGGATAAGTTGTTAAATATATCAAAGATTAACGCAACTCCTGGTTCCTCATGTCACTGTATTGAACCTGGATGGTTCCAGTTTTGTTTTACTACATTAACCGAAAGGGACATTCCTATCGTTATGGAACGTATTCGTAGAGTCTCTGAAGCCTGCAAATCTAGCAGTTGAAATCCTATGGGTGACTATAAATCAACGGGTACCTATTGAAGCACACCTAATTTGGCAGGACAACTCTTTTACAAAGATTTTGATGCTGTAGGCATTAAAATTGAACTTTGAAGTAGCCCCTGTGGTTTTAGCTTTAAAGTAACAAGGAGGCAAATTTGAAGGATTGCCTTGGATGATTGTGTCAGTGGAAGCCTAATGGTCCGAGTTACTACAGATTGTGCCACATGACAAGAGCTACAGTTGAAATCAAGTTTTATGGTAAGCGAAAGTGAACCAGAATCCTAAACCTTGAGTTGAAGGTATATATACTAGTTCTGGTTGCTTCTGCTTTCAACATTAGTTTCTTTTTCATCTGTTTCGTAATATGGGGCGTGTAAATCCTTCCCCCTGCCCTGCTCTGCAATTTATCAAACTATTCGCCTCAAGTTCTGAAGACGTAGATAGACTTTTCATCAGTGAAAATAGGGCAAGAATTACAACTGCCGTGTTCAAGGAATCATATTCATGTTACTTTTGCTGAATACAAATGTTATGCAGAGACATTATTATTGTTTCTTACATGTATATGATTTATTCTTTTTTACCAATATAGTGCTACTTCTGTTCACTTAATTTACTCCTTTGATACCCATTAGTCGATAGAGGACAAGGTGTTCAATTGTTTCTATCATTTACAGTCTTTTTTTACCCTTTCTAACTCAAGGTCTAGTGGCCAAAGGGATTCAAACATAAAATCAAAATATAGAAGTACCTGAATAAAGAAATAGACCCTATGTTCTGTTTCCAATGAGACAAAAAACTAATGTATTTTATTGCAAAAATTAAAATGGATAATAAATAATTGTAATCTCAAAATTGAATAGAAAAAAAAAATTCCTTCTGTTTTTATGCTCTAAAAGTGCCTATCGTCTCCAATCCTCACTACCAGAAATCCAAATTCCCCTGCCAGCCATACTACCATTTCTTTCCATCCTTTCTAATGTAAATCTTTGCTAATTAGTAATTACATACTCAGGCTGTCAAAATCCCGAATTCACTTATTATGAACCCTATCCAGACCTGATGGACTCGAGAATCTGAACAGCCTCAGCCATGCTTGGTCTCCTAGAAGGCATTTCAGAAGTGCAGATTAGTCCAAGCTTCATAACCTGAATCAACTCATTTTCTGCAAAACCACGCAAACTTCTATCAAAGCAATCTGAAGCCAAGCCGCTCTCTATTAACCCTCTAACGTATTCACACAAAACTACCACCTCGTTTACCACTGGACTTTCCACCGGCTTCCTCCCTGTAACCAGCTCCAATAACACTACTCCAAAGCTATACACATCACATTTGTCACTCAGTCTCAAACTCTGAGCCAACTCTGGTGCAACATACCCAACTGCATTGTGAAATTTGGTGAAACCATAATTATCAAGCAGAGGAAGTAACTTTCCTAGCCCGTAATCAGACAATTTCGCCTCATAGTTTTCATCTAACAGTATATTAGTAGACTTGATGTTAAGATGAAGAACTGGAGGTTTACAATCGTGGTGAAGGTATGCGAGAGCTCTTGCTGTCCCTAGAGCAATCTGATACCTCCTAGGCCAATTCAGTTCACTATTACCAACACCAGTACTAGTGCCAGGATAATCAAGTCCGTGAAGATTATCATACAAATTTCCATTTGGAATAAACTCAGACAGAACTAAATGCATACTAGAGGACCAATAATAACCTTGAAAAGCAACAAGATTAGGGTGTCGAAGATTTCCTAACCGTCCAATTTCTTGTTCGAATTCGTCTTGGTTTCGAATTCTTCCCAAAGTCTCAAGCTTCTTCACTGCAATTGATATCCCACCTTCAAAACTTGTTCTGTAGACTGTTCCAATTGAACCCCCACCAATCAGGCACTCCTTGTCCAGCAAAGCTTTAGTGCCGGCTTCCCAATCCTCATACCTTGAGGGCAAACTTTTGCTGAAGAGAACCAACTTTCCAATTATGACATTTGAGTCCGATGAACCCAGTGGAGTGCTCTCTACAACCGCTGTCGCTTCATGACTTCTCCTACGAGCCTTCATGTTTATTATGGTTATGAGACCAACACCAGTGAGGATCACTGCAGCTGCAACAATAGCAACAATGGCGGACAATCTCAACACATTTGATTTTCCTGTCGCTGGAGTTGTGCCATTGGCAGAGCAAGATGTCAGAGGAGCACCGCAGAGCCCTGGATTGTGAGAAAATGCTGATGCGTCAAATTGCTGGATAGTAGGAATGAGAGGAATAACACCAGAGAGGTTGTTGTAAGAGAGGTTAAAATGAGTTAAGTTTAACAAATTTGACAACGATGCAGGGATTGAGCCAGATAGTGAATTTTCAGATAGATCCAAAAGCTGGATTTTTGACAAATTTCCAATAGTTGATGGTATGCTTCCATTTAGTTTATTTCTGTGCAGATCAAGGATTACAAGGTTCGACGTGTTGTAAAGGTTACTTGGAATTTCTCCCTGCAAAGTGTTGCCAGAAACATCCCTGCAGGAACATTTAAAATTTGGATAATTTGATGTGGAATTCAAAAAGCAAATTATTTACTCCTATTTAAACTAGAGATGCATTTCTAAAACAAAGATTTTTAAGGATACTCTTATTTTCCCAAATATAACATTGCTAAAATGTAGTAATAATGGCATGATTGCATTCAATCCACCTAAAATATAAGTAATTGCATACTAGAAACTTCATGTCACTTTATAATCTATATTTAAAAATATATCTCTACCTTTGGAACAATCAAAAAAAGGAAAATATATCTCTAATTTTGTGATCGAGAGAGTATGTAAATTGTAAAACAATAAGAGAATGATGGATGGCAGAAAATGGGAATTAGACTTACAGCTCCAGAAGAAACATGCAATTGCTTATTTCATCTGGGATTTCACCACCAAGGTTGAGATTGTGCAAATCCAAAACTTGAAGAAATTCTATACTTCCAAACTCTGCCGGAATAGTCCCACTAATCGAGTTATTCCCCAATCGAATAACCTGAAGCCTCTGCAAGTCTGAAATATCAATTGGAATACTTCCATTTAACAAATTAAATCCCAAATCCAAAACCTTTAGGCTACTGCATTTTGTGATGCTCACTGGGATTTCCCCAAAAAATCCATTCCCTGAAGCACCCAAAATCTCTAGTCTCTGACTGCAAGATTCTATATCTGGTATTTGCCCCGAAAACTTATTAAACGAAACATTGAAAGAAGTAAGATTACTGAATTGAAGAACACCAAAAGGGGCTGACCCAGTAAGCATATTGCTAGCAAGATCCAAAAGCTCCAAGCTTTTACACTGCAAAACCTGCTCTTGAACACTTCCTGCTAACCCATTGTTACTCACAGACAAGAAGATTAACCCCGGAATATTACAAATTTGTGAAGGCAAGCCACCACTCAGACTGTTGAATGACAAATCCACACCAAGAAGATTCAAGCAATTACCAATGGATAAAGGAATTGAACCCGAAAGTTTGTTTCTTGAAAGAGAAATGAACTTTGTTCTGAAACAATTCATGAACAAAGCTGGAGGAATCTCTCCACTATATCCATTCCTTGACAAATCAAGAAATCGAATATTCGATAAACTCCCAATAAACTCTGGGATTGACCCAGATAATGCATTTGAGCTCAAATTGATCTTCCACAATGTACCAATTTCACCGTACTCAGGTGGAATGTTGCCAGTGAATCTATTTCCAAAAAAGTTAAGAATCCGCAAGGATTTCAATCCTGATAAGGCCGGTGACAAAATTCCACCCAAACTTTTATTCCAGAGGACAATCTTATATAGATTCCCATCAGAATTACAAAGCACACCACTGAAATCTTGGCAAGGGCTTTTACTTGAATCCCATGAACTCAAGCTATTATAAGGATCACTTGAAATGTTACCCTTGAATTGCAGCAAGATCTCCTTTTCAGTGACCGGATACACTGCCGCAAACTGAAATGCCAGCAAAATAAGAATGTAAAGAAAATATTTTCCGAATATTTTCATGTTCTTGCCCGGCATTATACATTCCGGGTCGGATTGTGTAAAGCTTCAATCTTTCCTTCTGGACAATAAATTCTATGCAAATGGGGTTCATTTAAGAGAGAACAATGTACCCATTGCTACAGGAAATTAACATTTGCAAAGCTGAGTCTTGCTAAATTGCTGGTACATTTATGGAAAAAGCAAAATCTTGGGGGAAATTGGAATGGGTTTGACTTGAATGAAGTAGATTTTGTTTGAGTGGATGTAGTTAGTTCTGGGTATTTTATGGTCTGTGAATCAAGAACCCTAAAATCAATGTTTAATAGTTCAAGAAGGGTGAAGTGCCCAAGAGGGTGGGGTGGCAGAGAGAGAGAGGGGAAGGAGGGGATATGGGACATGCGAGGTAGTGAAGGAGAAAAATGAAATGAAATAAAATTGGCGTGGGGCTTGGCTGGGAAGGGAAGCAGGTTGAGGCAATTTTAATAACCGCTCATATAAAAGACCTCTCCATGTCTGGACGGTTGTCACCACGTGCTCTTAGTCATAGTGCATCTTCCCTTCTCTCTCTCGCTCCCCATTCTCACAATCTCACCCCTGCCTTTCTCTCCCTATATTTACAATATATATATATATATATATATATATATATATATATATATATAATATTTTTACAAATAAAATTTTATAATTTTATAAAAAAATTCTCACATGGGTGTGTGAATTGTGATCCATGTATTATAATGGATAATAAATAACATGGTTGGTTTAGTCATATAAGTATATATATAAAAAAGTAATCCATAACAAATATTTATTGTAATATTATTGGGACAAATATATATGTAATTGTCTAAGAGAACAAAAGTCCATATTTTAAATTTTAATCCTTCCCTTGCTATTAATAGCAAGTACTATTTTTTAAATCTGAACCTTATATTTCTCTCATGAGTAATCAAGATATTTGTCTATATAATGTCATAATAAAAGTTTGTTATGAATCATTCTCGACTCTTAATATATATATATATATATATATATATATATATATATATATATATATATATATATAACTCCATAATTTTGGTCTTTGTTGATGATGAGTAGGATGATGGATGAAGTAATTAACAAACAAAAAAAGAAACCATTCTGCCTTTCTCTCTCAAAAGCCATCACTCCGACCTATATAAAATGTAGGGTCTCTGTCTTACACAACTCACAACATTTATTCCGTCCACCAACCAAGCCAGCCAGCACCACCACCAACACCATAGACTCCCGGCATTAATAATATTAATAGGAACCAAATAATAAAGAAAGATTCGAAAAATTAAAAATGGTTGGTGGAATTCAATGAGGTTGCAGCATTTAAATTTTTTCGGTCTAAAATGATAAAAACTTTGAGGAGACATCGGTTGTTGTTTTATTTTATTTTTATCTAACGTTACCTTCAATTTGAAAATAACTAAAAAGGTTTAGTCCCATTGTTTAATTAGAGTAATTATTTATTGGTCTTGAAACACATGTCACGTGGTATTTCATACTATTCATGTACTGTCATTTTAACATTTAAAATAAAATAATTCATTTTAAGTATTGAAATGACAGTACACGAATAATGTGGAGTATCACGTGACAGATTTTTCAAGAATATTTAATAATTTTTTATTTAATTGATAGAAGTACTAGAATATATATATATATATATATAGTACTCAATTATTAGGTGTGAATTAACATGCAATTTGTTAGGTGCCAATTGCCAGCTCTTTTCGGCTTTAGACTTCATTTTCCCGTTGTAGTCCTTTCTGTTTGTCAAATTGTCTGTCTTCCTTACTTTTGACTGCCAAGGACAACAAACAAATGCTACCCATACAAATAGGAGTTACTCTTAATTAGCAAAATGGAAAAGAAAAAATAGTCACGCTATATTTTCCTATGTTGGTTACGTATGTTTTTAAGGATAATCATTTTTAAAACAAATTTAATCTTCGAAACAAGCCGTCATTCACAAACAAAGCAAGCTAAAAAGATATTTGGGGATGTGTCTGTTAGTTTTAATTTGGAGCGGAGCGAATGAAAGGGAAGAATGAGACGAAAAGTTTTTCCTTCTGTTTTTTTGATAAAAAAAACTTTTCTTTTTCTATTTTTTTTTTCCAAATTAAAACTCACAAATAAGTTATTTTGTAATTTGTCGAGTCAAACACAAGATATCAAATATCAAAATTTTTAATTTAAACGCTTTAATTATTGGGCATGCATGTTATATTTACTAGGAATAACTCTTCCAAATCATCAATCGTATATCCACTACAGAGCATCTGATGACTGCAAATGTGAACATAAAATACAAATTAGCACAAAATTGATTATGTTCCCTACTATGGTCGTAGTACATAATAATTTACTTAAGAAAAATAAGATTTTGTACTTGAAGAGGGCCGTCAAAAGAGAAAAAGTAAATTCACCGACATGTATGTTCATCTAGACTTTGACCATTTTTTCATCCATCATATCATACTAACACAGCAATATTCAATTTGCAGTTTTATCTGATCTTAGTTCTAAGATGGGTATAGCTAGGAAAAGGTCAAACGAAAATGCTACTACTTCTCCTACTAGATAGTTGGCAATTGGCCCCTCAAGCGTTGCAGCCTTCAGAATTTCCTTGTTCCCAGTAGCAAGTACTGTCAACCTCTGTTACAAGACTTTTTAACCAACACGCTACAACTACACATCTAATACTGCTGCTGCGTAGCACTTTCTTTGCTTTTTGGCTACGTACACATGCGGCACTTTCATTTAGAATAATCGAAAAATTAGTCGGTGCTCTTAGAACATTATTATGTTATATTTTAATTTAATTATATATTTGCATTTTAGTATGTATATTAGGTTCAAATATAAGAGATCTACTGTTTATATTAAAATAGTAGCATGTAATTAATTTGGGGTACCACGCGACTGTTGGATTTTTGCTATAAATTTTTTATTTATCTACATATTTAATGTTTATGTATATTGTACATTTATTTATTGATAAAAATACACTATTTGTCATTCATTAAATGATTATTTATTTTGATTATATAAAGCTCCAAATTTATATATATTATGATTTATGTGTATAAATAAGTATTAAATATATGTAATATATATAAATAAAGATATAATAGTTAACCTATGATAATTTGAAGATATTAATATGTAGGTTATAGTATTTTAATAAATATGATTTATCTTGAATTTGAAAGTTGGACTTTTAATTAAAGTACTAGTGCATTAACAGTGTGAATTAAACGGATCATGTGAAAATATTCTATTTATAAAATATTTTCACATAAATATTAATTTGTGAATTTTTCTTAATTTTTAAATAATAATAGACTTAATATTGTCATATATATTAATTTAATATTTCAACGAGTGAAATTGTATTGTGTTAATTAATACCTCATAATATTAATTAATATATTTGATTAATATTAAAAACATTGTTATTGTCAAAACATATATAAGATTTTTCATAAGATAATTTATTACTGATCATAGAATCTTGACAAAGTCTTTTAATATTTATTATTAAAATAATTGATTTAATTGTTCAATCAATTTATGATAAAAATGAAGATAAATTATGGACTTATGAAATTAGTTTAAATATATTAAGATTATATTTAATTATGAAATATTTATGTACATATATAAAGAAAATATTTACAGTTTATTAGTAAATGATTTATTTTAATTAATTTATGGACTAAAGTGCAATTATAATTATTTAGTGGAATTAATTATAATTAATATTTATTTTTTATATTATTATTAGATAATAATATTTAAATAAGTATTTGAATCAGAATATGAACCAAATAGCGTATTCTCTCCCTACGAAAAATAGGTAAAAGTATTTTTTCAGAAGAGTGCATTAGAGACCACACTCCAGATTTAATATAAAGTCATAGAAAAAAAAATCTTAAAGATATTAAAAATTATTTAAATATTTAAACGTGCTAATTCAATTAAGTATTAAGTAATAATTCATACCCTAAATACATAATATATATAATTATTATTTTATATAAAATTATAAAAATAATCATATTTTATTAAAATTTTAAAATTATTTAAAATTTTATTTTAATAATAATAATATTCTAAAAATATCGAATAACTTCTAATAATAATTAGGTTGGGACCGTTGGGTGACCCAGTTTTCTCATTTTATTTATTTATTTATTTTAAATGTGGGCCCCGTAATTCAGGTCACTCACTCATCCTCAGTACTCCCAAATCCCGATCCAAAGCTCAATCCCCCCTTTGACATTTACTGTGTCCACTGACTTATCTGGTGACACTTCAGCTCTCAGTTGTCATAAACTGGTGGGGTTTTTTTTATGAAAAATGATGCACGAGGTTACATTGCCCGATATATAAATTTATTATTTATGTAGTAAAACACATTAAACTAAAATAAAATTATTTTTAATTTTTATTTATTTCATATATATACATACGTTGTATTTAAAAATTACCTATCAGCCTTTGCAATACATAAGCAGGAATTTTGTTCCGTAATGTTATTATTAACTTATAATAGTAATACTTACCTAGTGCTGTAACGTAGCATAATGCCATAAATGTAGGCTGCGGGATGGTTCCATTAATTTTTTATTTTATTTCTTTTTTCATCCTATTCTTGCAATTTAAATACATAATTAGAGAAATTAAAGTAAATTGACGTGTGATTAATATACATTAGTGCTAGGAGCCACAAGAAAAATAAGAACAACAATTTTTAATTAACATTACGATTTAGTTAGAATTCAAATTTTAACTCGAGTTATTAAATTAAATGTTCTAACTTTACTGTTGTATTGTCTCAACATAATTGTTCAATTTTCTATTCTCAAATTACTTTTATAATATATATATTTTTTCTATTTTACCCTTGATTTGCTTTTCTAAACCTTTTATTTTAATAATAGACATACTTAATAACTCGTGCAAATCACTTATAAGTTTATAAATTATTTATCAGGTGAATTATATTTTTTTTTATTTTATAATTAAAGATACAATTTGACTTTTAAAATCAAACGACGATATATTAAATTTTAAATTATTGTAAATTTATTTAATTTTAATTAATACAATTGCTATAATTGTATAATATATAGCGAAAATTATTAATTATAAAATTTATTTTATTCTAAAATTTTAAGTTATATTCATTTTGAAATTTAATATATTATTGTTTAACTTTAAAAATTAAATTATATATTTAATTTTAGGACAGATAATATATATATATATATATATATATATATATATATATATATATATATATATATATACGTGTGTGTGTGTGTGACAATTTTAGCCATATTGATTACTCCATCACTCTCATACAGAGAAGGAGAGAGAAGACCGGAAGTGGGGCATGTTTGTAATGATAACTCCAAACACTAATGATTACTTCATCACTCTAATAACGAAAACGACTTAAAATTAAAATTTAAGTTAATTTATAAATTATTTTAAAATATAACATAAATAAAAGCTTTTAGCACTTAATTAATTTATAAATAAAAAATTAAGTTAAAATAAATTTAAAATGTGTTCAGTTGATAATAACTTATAAATTAAT
Organism: Hedera helix; assembly: GCA_947179155.2. Taxonomy (NCBI): domain Eukaryota; kingdom Viridiplantae; phylum Streptophyta; class Magnoliopsida; order Apiales; family Araliaceae; genus Hedera; species Hedera helix. Next base: position 46,262,982 of record OX359273.1, read on the forward strand.
ATAAAATTATTAAAAAATACATTAATAACAAAATACATTGATTTAATATCATATCATAAGAATCATAATTTTTTTATTAAATAAAACACTAAACAAATAAATGTATTATATTATATTATATTATAAATATAATATAATATAAAATAAATATAATACATAATAATAATATATTATATTATGTGTTATATATTGTATATTTAATATTATATTATAATATATATATTATATTATATGTTATAATATTATATATTTAATGTTATATATTATAATATATACATATTATATAATATATTATATTATATTGTATCAATTATATATATTTATTTATATGGATGACAATATTTTTGTCAACATTTTTTATTACACATGTTTGTTTACGTTAGAAAAAGAAATAAATATTAAGTTAGAAGGATAAAAATATAATTTAACAGAATAAAAAAAATAGTAAAATAAATATTATATTTGATCAAATTAACTTATTAAAAATAAATTATAAATTATTTTTAAATAAATTATAAATTATTACTTATTAATTTTAACTTAGAAGTTAAAAATAAATCACAAATTAAGTTACAAACAAAGTTTCAATAATACAAAATAAGCTGCTGCCCAGAAAACCTCCGAGGTACCAATCGAAGTCAAAACTATGCTATCTCGCTGATTCTTTTTCTCCGTACCAATAAATACTTCCACTATTGAAAAGTCGAGGTCCAGACCCGGGAAAATTAATCCGACTCCACCGTTGTCCGTCTGGGTTGACTGAGAATGATGTCATTAATGTTCAGTAGTCGGCCGGTAATCCAGAAGCATCCGCCGCCTTATTTCCATGCCAAACATTTTTCATCTTCTTACAGAGATAGACAAAAACACTCTTATTTCCCTTTGGGTCTCTTCCTCTCCCTCTCTCTCTCTAAAGTGCAGAAAAATGGTTTCTTTCTATTTGAACTTTGATGATAACTAGATTCAAATATATATATATATATATATATATATATATATATATATATATATATATATATATATATATATTACAGAATTGCGTTTCATAGGGTTTTGGGATTATCCCCAATTCAATTCCTCATGTGGGTTTTTTGCTACTTTCGCCATGAAGTTTTTTTTTTTTTTTTAACGTAGTTAAACGGCGTTATTTATTTATTTGATCAATTGTAGGTGGTGGTTCAAAATTAGTAATCAGCAGATGTGTACCAAAGAAGTTCTCAGATGGGTTTGACCCTGAACAGGCCCAAGATTATGCATCTGAATCTACTCAGGTATCTTAAAAATAAAAATATGAAAAATCAACTTAAGTAGTACATTTTAAAGCACAGACATTTATAGAACTGCAACTTTAACAGCATTGCCTGATTACATTGATTATTGTTTTGTTGATATTTTTCGTAGTTATATTAGCGTTTTAGTAATGTTATTACTTGATAGAGGTAGACCTCATTCAGTACTTAGGAAGGTATCTAGAGTTTGATATGCTTTGCCAAATGAAAAATTCTCTTTCCAAAATAGTAATTGTAACATAATAAAGCATACTCGCAACGGATATGAATACTCGCAGCAGATATGAACCGAAAAAATATATAAATACCGATTACCTCTTGAATCGTGTAGCCACAAACATGATCGGTTAAAATTATGTCCTCTATGAATCCGGCAATCCACAGTACCGGATACATTATCACGAGTACCGGATACAATTTACACGGTTCAAAAAGTTACAATCTTTCAAGCGTCACAAAAATGACCTCTAATGGCTTATGGAAAGCTCTCTATATTCTCTCTAATTTTTTGGAAAATGATGATCAGCTTCTTATTGTTCACATATCCAAAAGGAAAGTCTCACATATTTAAAACCAAGAAGTAATATTAGTAATTATGTGATTTTCTTTGTAACACCAAAATAAAATCACCACAATCACATAATATGTAACTCCCACTTAATTAGGGTGAATTGAAAGCTTTGTTTATTGACACATGTTCATTGTATTTAGACAATGAACATGGGTTATACCCACTGAGTTGGCCGCTCTAGGAGCGTTCCGATTGTTCGGGTGCATTAACCAACCTCTCCTACTCGCCTATGGAGAGGATGACATTGTTATCACATAAGCCAATCATTCAAACGAGTAGGTTGAAAAAATGTTGCGCTACCGAATTGTGCGACCGTTGAGTTTACCTATAACTTGGGAGTTCTAAATCAAACCCGTTGGGCCAAAATAGAGACATCGACCCTTTTTAAAAAATATGCAATGCAGGAACTCTCAAGCCAAACTTGTTAAGGTTTGCATTTAGCTACAACCTACCAAACTCAGAGTACCCCAAACTAACTTCATTTTTTACTTGATTAAGTATCTATGGTCCTTCAGAGAGTCGTACTTGACCATTTTAGGCTTTTTATCTATTTCGTACTTCACTTATTACTATATCATTTTCAAAACGTTATTCTCATTAAGTTGTCTTCCCTTAGCCTTGATGTTACTCATATCTGGATCAAATGCTTTCCCAGAATCGCTCCATATAGTGTCATAGTCTGGACTTTAGGGAACGAAACCGAAGTAGTAACATTAATCAATCTCTTTGTAATATAGTAAAAGATCACAAATAGTACTTAATGAGAGGATCAAGGATAACCTTATCCTTTAAAAGGACAACATACAGTGAGAAAGTAGGAATTCATTTTCTCACCTCCTTTATTAGTCACTAAGCCCATGTAATTCTTTCATAACGTACTAGCCACTCCCAGAGTATTTAACTTGAAACTTTCAATTGCTCGCTCTTCGAAGTGCCAATTTTGAAATTTTATTTCCAATTAATATGTTACGACAGACAATCTCACAATCGTGAGCATATCTTATAGTCATGCTGTGTGGATCTTAGCTCAGTCATTTCATGGGTGTCTAACTCAAATTCTTAAATTGCTCACTTTTTTAAACGCTAACTCTGAGATTTCACATCCGGCTATTTATCAGGTTAATATGGATAGTGAGATTTACCATATTCGGTAAAACATATTTAACCTCAACCTTATTCTAACCAAGGTGACTTATTAAATATAACATTTTTGCTCGCTACTAGGGACTGTTGATCGCTATTCGAAGGATCAATAGCTCGTTATCCAAACGACAATAACTGAAATGTCTCATCTTTACTCACTTTTCAGCGTCTATTGATTGTTATTTTAAACATCAATCGTTCATTATCTTAAGCGTCAAAGGTGATTACTCGTGAGTGAGTCAATCAACATGCCAGATATATAATTCTTACATACATATATAATATGTAATTATTGTTAATAACTGTGTGAACTCAATTTATTATATGCCAATAAAGACAATGTGAGAAAAAGAAAAACTTTTGCATTGAATGATAAATAACTCCAATACAATAATCAATGATATGAAATCTCTAATCTAAGCCAAATAATAAGTGATATAATGAAACGTCATAAGTACATTAAACCGTACGAAGTCTTAAAGAACAAACATGTCTCTGAAATGCATTTCCAGAAATCGGTTTCATTAGAAGATCATCAATCATCTGATTGGTGGGTAAGTACTTTAATACCATTTCATTATTTACCATGTTCTCTCGAATAAACATGTCCTCAAATCAATATGTTTCGTCTTTCCATGATACTTGGGATTCTTGATAAAATCAAGTGCCACCGTGCTATCACATAAAACTGTCACAGGATCCGAAACATGAGGTACAAGATTACGATCCTTAAAGAACCTCCTTAGCTGGATGGTTGATGTACATGTTACAAATTCTGACTCCGTTGTGGATAAAGTCACACAAATTTGTTTCTTGCTTAGCAAAGTGATGACACTTATATGTAGCAAGAATGCATATTTTGAAGTGGATTTCTAGTTTCCACGATCCCCTTTATGATTAGCATCGAAGTATCAAACTTTAGGTCCTCCATAGCATAACATGTAATCTAATTTGCCTATCAAATATCACATGATTCTCTTAATTCCTCTCCAATGAGCAATTTTAGCGTTTGAGTGGTATCGACCAAGAACATGAATTGTAAATGCAATATTTGGTCGTGTGTACTGAACTGCATACATCAATTTTCTAATAGTTGTAGCATATGGAACACAAGACATTTTCAATTTCCTCGGGAGAGGTACGATAATGCTCAAGGCCAATAGCATCACTTTTTGCAATGGAAGTGTCAATAGGTCTGCAGTTGCTCATCTGGAATAATTCAAGGACCTTCTTAAGGTAAGTCTCTTGGGACAAACCAAGAAGCTTCCTTGATCGATCGAAAGATCTTTACTCCAAGAATATATGCTGCTTCTCCCATGTCCTTCATCTTAAAGTTAGAGGACAACTACCTTCTAGTGGCGACTATCATCTCCTTATCATTCCCAGCAAGTAGAACATCATCAACATACATTAAAAGGATAATAATCTTTCCATTAGACCTTTTGAGATACACGTAATGGTCATCTTCGATCATCGTAAACCTATCATCAATGACTACTCAATGAAACTGAAGAAACAACTGTCTAGATGGTTGTTTTAAGCCATAAATGGAACGTCTGAGTTTGCAAACTTTCCGCTTAAAACCTTTTTCAATGTAGCCTCTTGGTTATTCCATGTATATCTCTTTGGCAAGTTCTCCATTGAGAAATGTCGTCTTTACGGTCATTTGGTATAATTCTAGGTCCAAATGTCCGACAATAGCTAATAAGAAATGGATTGAGGCAAACCTTATAATAGGTGAGAAAGTTTTCTCATAATCAATCCCTTCTTGCTAGGTATAACCCTTGGCTACTAAGCGAGTTTTATATATTTCAATGGAACCACTTGTCTTGCGTTTAATTTTGAAAACCCATTTGTTTCCATCAACTTTTCGTCCAGACTCGAAATGACGAAAAACTACAATCTTTCAAGTGTCACAAAAATGACCTCTAATAGCTTATGGAAAGCTCTCTATATTCTCTCTAATTTTCTGGAAAATAATGATCAGCTTCTTGTTGTTCACATATCCAAAAGGAAAGTCTCACATAAATAAAACCAAGAAGTAATATTAGTAATTATGTGATTTTATTTGTAACTCCTCAATAAAATCACCATAATCACATAATATGTAATTTCCATTGCTAATATGTAACTTTCACTTAATTAGAGTGAATTGAAAGCTTTGTTTATTGACGCATGTTCGTTGTATTTAGACAATGAACATGTGGTTATATGCTGGGTATTTTCTATATGAATATATGCATGCAAGTATACACAGTCAACAAGTAATAAAGTGATAAAGCAGAGTATCATTTCCACGGATAATTAAATAATAATAATTAGCAAACACTAATTTTATATCAACTTAATTTTATTTAAAAAATCGCAATTTAATTAATAAAATAAAACTAATTAAAATTAACAACTAAATTAAACTAATGAAAAGAATTAAGTCAAATTAAAAATAGTTAATATTACAATTTCTCCCAATACTTCATTTAAATCTATTCACTCTCTTTTTAATTAATTAATTATATTAAATTGTTAACCGAAAATTCTTTATAGTATTTATACGCATCTTCCAATGACATATAAATAAATCCTTCTAAATCTGACCTTAAGGCAACAAAACTAGAGAAGAACGTTCTAATTAATTAAATCACTATATTCCTATGTGAAATATGTTAATTAGAATATTAAGCTCAGATTCTTTTTATGGCTACAAAAGATATATAGGTATATTCATATCCTATATACTAATCATATAAAACCCTCTCAGATTTTATGAACAGATGCTATCATATTTAGATTTAAATCTATACTCTATCTTTCAATTTTGTCTAAACTAATCCCAATTAATTACTGCAGTTAATTAATTATATGAATGCCCAAAATATGATAAACAATCTATATATAATCATCACTAATTAAAAAGAAAACAAATTAAATTAAACTATGCATTGGGTTCAATTGTAATCTCAATATAAAATTAGTTCATAACTAAATAATAAATTATCCACAAATAATTCAACATCTCAAAATTACAAAAATAAAAGTAAAAGAAAAGAAATCAAATTTGTGGTTTGATATCCGTCTGTCACTCGGATCACAGTCTCCAATTCCCAAGCTCCGCCTTCAATTATTGAATCATTCGCGTTAAATATTTGCTTCTAATTCTATCCCTAAACTACTATAATATAATATTATGTTCTAAAACTATGTTAATGATCTGTTAATGTTCTGTTAATGTCCTGAATATAAGAGCTACATAGTGTATTTATAAGAGTACAATTATTCTCCTAAGCTAATGTGGAATTAGAATCCAATTAAAACTCAAAAAGGCTGAAAATCCCGATCTGGTACAATTTCCGCGTCGGCCAAACATGCCCTAACGCGGCGTTGACCAAAGTCAATGCGCGCTGCTAAACCAGCCTAGGCCGCGCATGGCGCCTCGCTCAATTTGTTGCTTCGGAAACGACGCCGTGTGAGCCACTTGTTGTTGATTCTGATCGTCCGCGCATTGCGCGGTTTCTGTTCATGTCCCACACGCCAAATGGCATTGTACTCTTGTGCTGCTGATTTACTCCTCGCGCGCATGATGCACTTGTCGCCCTTGCTGGATATTTAAGAGATTGCCACCGCCCCTTTATTTACAACTATGACATTCGCGAAAATTACAAAATTGTCATTCTACTTTTAATTCATACAAAATAAAATATAAAATGATTAAAAATAATATAAAAATACTAAAAATAATAATAATGCGTAAAATTAAATAAATTACCTAAAATCAATTAAAATACTTAAAGACTAACAAATAATTAAGCCTAAAAATATCTAATAAATAGGTATAAAATCTCATTATCAAATACTCCCAAACTTAACTCTTTGTTTGCCCTCAAACAAAACAAAACAAAAATAAAACTAAAACTATGTTAACTAAACCAAAATTACTCAAGCAATGAATCAACGTGAATTTTAAATTTGGCCTCAAAGACTTTTTAAATGATAACTCAAAGAAAATTTCAAAATCATGCAATGTCATAAATTCCAACATATTTATTAATGGTATTTTACTCAAGAACCTTCGTGTGTGTGTGAATCCAAATATATCAAACTAATTAAAACTCAAATAAATTTATGCAATTAAAATCCTCGTAAAAGATATTACACAATAAAAGAATTACAAATTAAAACTCTATAAACTTACTTTTTCACATCTTTCAGCTAATAAACAGGCAAAATATAACTAGAAGATCAAGAGGTTTTAACGCATTAAACACACTAGGATCATTATTTGCATCAACTACATAATTTCCCAAATATTTAACTAAAATAGGTGGCCTTCCTTTTTTAGTTTTCTTTCCATTTTCTTTCTTTTCTTTCATAGGTGAGTGCATTTTATGCTCTATCTCCCCTATTTTTTTGTTCAATACGAGTGCGTTTTACGCTCCATCTCGTTTTTGCATGTTTTTTGAGTGAATGCGTTTTACGCTTCATTTCAACTCACCACAATTTTTTTCAATTCAATTTAACTTGTGAAACTCAATATTAAATAATCCTAAAAAAATTATCTAAATCATCTCTCCTAAATTATAATCCGCCTAATATTTCGCTTTAAATTATGATCAAATAAGATATAGAGTTCATAAATATCTATCATAAGCAATTAACGATATAAACTTTTTCTAAGCCAAAACTGACTTCAACACAAATGGATATGTGCTTTAAAATTTAAATGATCTTAAATAAAATAATAACCCATAAATAGCCAAAATTTAGACTAACAAAAATTTATCAATTTTTCAAAAGTTCTTAAATAAAAACCAAAATTTTTATCATTGACAAAAAATTTAAATTCAATTAATTCATCGCTTTAGAGATTCAACCTAAAAACTAAGTTACCTCATTTTCGTAGGAAACACGGTTGCCCTTAGCATGTGTAATAAGCTTTTAAATCTCATGGTTACCCCAAGTGAACGAGTTGTGTCTCGTGAGGGTTTGCAGTGAATTTAACCACAAAATTCCTAAATAAATTAAAATAAATCCTAAAAAGTTAAAAAAAATCTTTCAAAATTTACCTCACACTCCCAAACTTAAAACCGACATTGTCCTCAATGTATAACATAAAGAAAAGTAAGATCAAGGGACTTCCCTGAATATGTAGCTTTTTTCTCCTCATCTGCTAAGTCTGGACTGCATTGAATAAATCTGAAACAAAATAAAAATAAATTATTAAAATAAATAAATAAAAAAATTAAAAAAACTAAATTTTACTACTAAAATTAAAATCTACAAAAAAAAAAAAAAAAAAAAAAAATTGGGTTGTCTCCCAATAAGCGCTTGTTTTAAAGTCTCAGCCTAACTACTCATTTTTCTCTCAATCAGGCTCAATCGCAAAATTTATCTTTTCATGCATCCTCCTCCTTGTCTTTTCTTTAATTTTCATGGCATTCTTCCAAAATTGCGAACCACCCTCAAACTTGAATTCATCCGAATTATATTCTTTAACAAAGTTAACCCGATAGTATTCCTCAAACTTTTGAAAAATTTGCACGGAAGACACAATCGGATTTTTCTTAATACCATTCAAACTCACCACTTGACCATCTTCATCCTTCTCTTCCTCTTCCCAAACCTTGTTCCTCTTTTTTTCAGCCTCATCATTATCTTCATCATCCGAACGAGACCTCTTAAGATTTGCTTTTTTAGCCATTTATAACTCCTTGTCATTTTCTAATGTATTTGCCTCACACAACTCTTTAACTTCCTCCTCAAAATTTATCTCTCTATTGCTAGGTAAAGTTTTGTGAAGGCAATTGTTAATTAGATTGGCAAGTTGTTCCCTTCGAATCTAATCATCTTCCCTTTGAATCTCCCACTCTCGCATTAATTCTTCATGGCGTTAAATACTTATATCGTTATACTCTGTAATCCTCGCGAGAATTTCCTCAAAAGTTAATTTTTTCTCTTGTTGCGGTGGAGGTTGTTGATACGAGAATTCGTAAAATTGAGGTAGATACGAAAATTCTGACGGACATGATTGTTTTGAATCAAAATATTGTGCTTGATTGTAGTCCCATGAACAATTCGGATGATTCTGCCAACCTGGATGATAGTAGTTTGGGGTGTAATTAGGCTGCTGCTAATAGTAAGTATTCTGAATGGATTAGCTTCCAAGAGCGTTAATTTTTCTTTCAAGCTCCGCAAACTGTGCATTTCATTGGTCAACTATTTTTGCCACACTTGGTGAAATCAACCTATCAAAAAACCATTAATAATTAAATGCAGCCATTGTACCTGAAAATAAAAATAAAATAAAATAAAAATATATAAGTTTAAATTAAAACTAATTTGACTAAAATTAATATTGGGTATTTTTTATATAAATATATGCGTGCAAGTATACATGGTCAACAAGTAATAAATTGATAAAGTAGAGTATCGTTCCCACAGAGAATTAAATAATAATAATTACTAAACACTAATTTTATATCAACTTAATTTTATTTAAACAATCGCAATTTAATTAATAAAATAAAACTAATTAAAATTAACAACTAAATTAAACTAATGAAAAGAATTAAGTCAAATTAAAAATAGTTAATATTACAATTTCTCTCAATACTTCATTTAAATCTCTTCACTCTCTTTTTAATTAATTAATTATATTAAATTGTTAACCGAAAATTCTTTATAGTATTTATACGCATCTTCCAATGACATATAAACAAATCCTTATAAATCTGATCCTAAGGCAACAAAACTAGAGAGGAACGTTCTAATTCATTAAATCACTATATTCCTATGTGAAATATGTTAATTAGAATATTAAGCTCAGATTCTCTTTATGGCTGCAAAAGATATATAGGTATATTCCTATCCTATATACTAATCATATAAAATCCTCTTAGATTTTTTGAACAGATACTATCATATTCAAATCTAAATCTATACTCCAACTTTCAATTTTGTATAAACTAATCCCAATTAATTACTGCAGTTAATTAATTATATGAATGCCCAAAATATAATAAAAATCCATATATAATCATCACTAATTAAAAAGAAAACAAATTAAATTAAACTATGTATTGGGTTCAATTGTAATCTCAATATAAAATTAGTTCATAACTAAATAATAAATTATCCACAAATAATTCAACATCTCAAAATTACAAAAATAAAAGTAAAAGAAAAGAAATCAAATCTGTGGTTTGATATCCATCTGTTATTCGGATCACAGTCTCCAATTCCCAAGCTCCGCCTTCAATTATTGAATCATTCGCGTTGAATATTTGCTTATAATTCTACCCCTAAACTACTCTAATATAATATTCTGCTCTAAAACTATGTTAATGATCTGTTAATGTTCTGTTAATGTCCTGAATATAAGAGCTACATAGTGTATTTATAGGAGTACAATAATACTCCTAAGCTAATGTGGAATTAGAATACAATTAAAACTCAAAAAGGTTGAAAATCCCGATCTGGTACAATTTTTGTGTTGGCCAAACAAGCCCTAATGCGGCATTGACCAAAGTCAATGCGCACTGCTGAACCAGCCTAGGCCGTGCATGGCGCCCTGCTCAATTTGCTGCTCCAGAAATGACGCTGTGTGAGCCACTTGTTGCTGATTCTGATTGTCCGCGCATTGCGCGGTTTCTGTTCATGCCCCACACGGCAAACGGCGTCGTATTCTTGTGCTGCTGATTTACTCCTCGCGCGTATGGCGCGCTTGTCGCCCTTGCTAAATATTTACGAGATTGCCACCGCCCCTTTATTTACAGTTATGCTATTCGCGGAAATTACAAAATTGTCATTCCACTTTTAATTCCTACAAAATAAAATATAAAATGATTAAAAATAAATAAAAATAATATAAAAATACTAAAAATAATAATAATGCATAAAATTAAATAAATTACCTAAAATCAATTAAAATACTTAAAAACTAACAAATAATTAAGCCTAAAAATATCTAATAAATAGGTATAAAATCTCATTATCATTATACCCACTAGGTCGACCGCTCCTTGGGCACTCCGGTTGTTCAGGTCCACTAACCAATAGTAATTGAAGTCGAAGTGAAAAGTCCAAAATTTTTAGCTTACAATTTTGGGACAAAAAGGTGTTGTGTCAGAATGTGATATAGGTTGCAATTGCCCCTCTTTGTCTGGTGATGGAAAATGCAACACATGGAAGGTTGTTGGAGTTTGGGCAGGTTTTGAACCAATGGGGTTCCTAAGAAAGACAGTACTCAATCCGTTCCAAATTATATGATTAATATTGACTTTTGAAAAGTCAATTTCAAATATTTTCAAACTCAAAATTGAGTTAAATTCATTCAATTTATGTCAAGACAATTATGAATATTAAACTAACTAAAAAGTACTACTAGTTATAAAATTTATTATTTTGAAAATTTAAATGAATCATGTCAATTTTAAATTTGAAAATGTCTCAAATTGACTTTTAGAAAGTCAATAGTGATCTTATAATTTGGAACGGAGGAAGTATTTATTTCCCCCCTTTTTTTTCCAATATATGCAATAGGTAGCTAATACATGAAAAACTAAAATATTTTTGCATACAGCTGTACAGTGTTAGGACTTAGAAGACTTAAAAAACATTATATTAGCCTTTCTATTTAATTGAATATTCATTGCTGAATTACACTAATTGCATTTCTGCAAAGTTCTAGGATGAATTCACCAATTCTAAATAGAACTTTCAATTAGCATGTTGCATTCACAGGAAAGTCGAACTTTTATCAATGAGATGTGAGGTTTAGTGAATTTTTAATTTTTAAACTTGTTGCTACTTGTGTTTATTAAAACCCTTAAGGTAGTGATCATTGAAAACAAATTAAGTTTTCAGTACTTAAAAAAGGCTTATTAAACAACCTTAAAGATAATTGACTTGCACGTTCCATTTTGAAAGTAAAGGTGCAGTCACCTATACTTACATTATTGGAGGTGTTAAGCTCTGTTGGTCTGTTCATTGATTAATTATAGGCATTTGCAAAGTATAAAGTCACCCACATTAATAATGGTTCCCATTTGTCTTATTTCAGATGCTTAAGCAAGAGGAGTCTTCTTTTTTGAACATTTTGAAGGGAGCAAATTCTATTCTGCCTCAAGTAGTTCTTGCTAGTACAGTTTTGGCTCTTATCTATCCACCTTCCTTCACATGGTTCACCAACAGGTTCTTTAAAAATATTTAAAATAGTCTACATATGCAATGGGAGGATAAGCAGGTGCCTCCTGCTTGCTTGATTCATATAGAAGGTCCTCTAAAATGGTGAATTGGGAGACAAAATTGCTGAGATGCACTGTGATATAGGCTTCTAACTTCACTTCTCCCAACAAATGTAGTTCGAAAATATGTCCCTAGATATAGTCTTTTAGGATTCTACATCATTCTTATTTGTAGTTTTTTTTTAAGTTCTGGTATTTTGTTTCATCAGGAGTTGGTTAATCTACAAGATATCAAATGTTAAACACAGGAAATTTGGACACTTTTCATCTCAGACATTTAAAGTGATTGAACTAGTTATCTTCCTTCAGTTAGAGACTTCATACTTCTTTCATCCTTTTGTTTCTTGAGTTTATGGTATTTTGTTTCACCAGAAGTTTGTACGACTAGAAATCAGTATGTCTTACTAAGGAAATTTTGAAACTTTTGAGTTTATCTCATACATATTTAAAATGATTGGACTTGTTAACTTCCTTCAATTAGAGGTTTCATACTTACTGTGAGGGCAATGCTTTCTTATTTGTCTGTAGGCAGATTCTGAGTGAAGACAGATGCGTGATGTGCTAAATTTTGTTCTGAGACAGATCCTATGAGTCTATATTTCATTAGTTAAATGGTGACATAATACCAAGAAGTGCAGAATAATTATTCTGCCTCACTTGAATTTAGTAATTCTGTTACTTTATTTTTTAATTTTGAAGGTCTGAAATATATCCTGTAGACTGAGACCTTGTAGGCAAAAAAACGAAATTAGTTTGATAACACGAATACCCTAAACAAAAGGTCCTGGAATTTGATGCACAATATACTTGCAGTCCCACAGATTTGCCTTGATGCAAATATAACACAATATGCTCATAGAGGTGGTGTTAAAGCTGAAAGAGTGGATTTGCACCATTTTTTTTTCACAATTTTTTTTACATAATCTCATTAAATTGATTCCCACCCTGCAGAAAGAATATATATGGCTCTTAATTTTTATATTTGGATTGCTTTCAGGTACTTTGCTCCAGCATTGGGTTTCTTGATGTTTGCAGTTGGAATTAATTCAAGTGGAAAAGATTTTCTAGATGCATTCAACAGGCCAGCTGTTATTGTTGCTGGTTATGTTGGCCAGTTTGTTCTGAAGCCTTTCCTTGGATATTTATTCGGAACAATTTCTATGACAATATTTGGTCTCCCAACTTCTTTAGGTTAGGACCTGTTCTTATTTTTATTCTTTTTAGTGAGAAGTAGCTATTTTTTTCAGTTGGCTCGCAACGCCTGACAAAACCCTCCTCCTTTATCCTGCCTTGGGACAGGCTATGTAAGATAGCATTGCAGAACTTTTATTTCTTTTAATAAATAATGCAAATTGGCGGGAATAATGTGTACTAAATTCTTCAAATATATGAATCAGGTGCCGGGATCTTGTTGACTTCTTGTGTTAGTGGTGCCCAGCTCTCAAATTATGCTACATTTCTAACAGATCCGCAAATGGCTCCTCTTAGCATTGTAATGACATCTTTATCTACTGCTACTGCGGTTTTTGTCACTCCAATCTTATCAGTGTTGCTAATTGGGAAAAGATTGCCTATTGATGTAAAAGGAATGGTAGCCAGTATAATGCAGATTGTTGTTGCACCTATTGTGGCTGGGTTGCTCTTGAATAGGTGATGATTTGATTTAAACAGATCTCTTGAACATGATAACCATAATTAAGTTTTTCCATATAAAATTTGTATCTACAGGTTCTTTCCCAAAGTTTGTGGTGCTATCCGGCCTCTTCTGCCTCCACTTTCTGTATTGGTGACTGCTCTATGTTGTGGAGCTCCACTTGCTCTTAATGTTGACTCTGTTATGTCTCCCTTTGGAATATCCACTTTGTTGCTTGTTACTGCATTTCATTTGTCAGCATTTATTTCTGGTTATTTCCTATCTGGCATTGTCTTCCACGAAGTACCAGATTTGAAACCACTGCAAAGAACATTATCATATGAGACAGGTTGTTAAACTGTTCCATAGCACAATAAACAATGATTATGTTGAAGCTATTTGATTGACCCTCACCCGGCCTTCTGCTTCCTCTTATTTTTTGCAGGTATGCAGAGCAGTCTTCTTGCTCTTGCACTTGCAAATAGATTCTTCGAAGATCCACTTGTGGGTGTGCCTCCCGCAATATCTGTAAGTCAATGATTTGGCTTATGTATACATATTGAATTTGTGATACTGTTGTTGCAATGATCTATAAAGAATCTGGGGCAGAACTTGTCTCCTTTGTCTGACTGAGTTCCTGCCAGGATATTATTGATTTTACATTTAATTTTCATGATTTCATATTGAAGATAATGGCTTCATCTTGCTTTTCAATTTAAGGAGAGTGATTTATGTAGGTTTAAGTTGTCCAGGTATATGGTGGTCACATTACTTGAAATTTAATTATCATCATCGCTGATAGGTTGAACTTGTTTCTAAATTATGTAATGCATATTGGATCAGCTACTGTCTCTATGTCTTGGGGAATCCAGGAATGACATTGCGCAAAAAGGTAAGACTCAGAAATTTTGAATTAAGATATACCAATAGATAGAGCAGAACACGAGACACGTAACTCTGAGGTGTGATGAGGCTATAGTTAAATTTAAGTGTATTTTGAAGAAGTGCATTAGGAGAATCCGAACTTGCTCTGTGTGCGCTATATTTTATTTCTTTGTTGGATCATGGGACTTAAGACGGTGGACATGCATGAAGACTTCAGTCACATTGCGGTTGAAGGAAAAAGGAGAAAGGGAATTCATGGTGATCATACATCGGTTCTTGAAAACTTCCTGAATTCATTGAATATAACTGATATCTAAATGCTTTATATTGGTTAAGCCATACTCTTTCAGATTACTGGTTGCATACACGAATGGTAAATGTTATAGCCTTTGGTAATTGATGCTCGTCAATATTATGAAATTGGCAATGAATCTCAGGTATGAACTAATGTCAAGACAATTTGAAAGCTAACCACCACTTTTTCTGCTGCTTGCAGGTTGTTATCATGTCATTGATGGGTTTCTCTCTCGTCATGTTGTGGGCTAAGAAAAAGGAACAAATGTAATGCCTAATGCTCGAAGGGAGATTGAAATTGATTTGTTTTTCCTTGTGGCATGAAGCAAATTCATATTAAAACCATTCTTTTGAAAGAGTTATATGATTTCAATTCAAGGCCTTAAAATGTCTCAGGTTCAAAATATTTGATTTTAGTAAAAACAAATATAATTATTATAAGCAACACAAGTTCTCAGGTTTGACGTGTTCACACACACACACACACAAACACACACATATATATATATATGAGAAATGATTCAGGTTTAAAATTGAATCAAAGTATTTATCCATTCAACCCAATCCTGTTATTTCTTTATTAGATTCGAAGGCTCAAATAAAAGGATATTATATAACATTTATGTTATGTTTAACAAACTGTTATGCAGTATATGATTTATAAAAAAATTGACCAAATTATTTCTCAATTTGTCAAAAAAGCACTCAAGTACTGTATAATTGTTATGCGATACCTTTTGGAGTCCCACAATAATTATGCGGTACAATCACATATCGCATAATTGTTATGTGGTTCTAATAGGCACAACATAACAATTGTAATTTGATAGCCACTATTAGAGAAAAGAAAAAAAAAAGGAACCACAAAAAAAGGAATAACACAAAAAAAAGAAGGAATAGCACCAAATAAAAAGAAGAAAAAGAACCGCACAAAAACAAAAAGGAATCGCACAATTTTTATGTAATAGAAATTAAAGAGTCGCATAATTATTATGAGATACTAAGAGACAGCGTATAACAATTATACAGGCAGCATATAACAATTATACGGTACCTTTTAATGAAAAAAAATTATACCAATGCTATATGTTAAGGATGTTACAGTGCCGCGATTCTTAGAAAGTATTGCATAGTATGACCTAGTGCACATTTTCAATACTCAATATTGTGATGTATATACACACCACTACATAGTTTCTCATAAATTTATAGTGTATTTTGAAGAAGTGCATTAGGAGAATCCTCCCCATGGACCCAACCCCATGAAGTTTAGCACACCTCTTTAATGATCCCTTAACAGAAAGCGATCCTGAGCTCAGTTCAGTTCCCTCCTTCCCATAGATATGTGGGTATAAGAATCACGGCACACTGTAACATCTATTAACATATAGCACTGGTGTCAGTTTTTTTTTTGCGTTGCAAGGAACTGTATAATTGGTATGTGATACCTTTTGGTACTGCATAACAATTATGCGGCTCTTTTTTTGTTCATACTACACAATTATTATACAGTATCACTAGGTACCGCATAAAAAATGTGCAATTCCAAATAGAAAATTTAGTTATAATATATAAATTGACTGCACTGAAATTTTATAAATTTTCTAATAAACTAGATCAAATTAATTTTTTGTAATTTTTCAATCAAATCTAAATTTGTATCACTCATACCTCTTCTATATATGTATTTTCCTATAATCTTCTTAAATTAAATAATAATTTAATTTATATAATTTTTTGAAATAATTAAAGAATCAATTATTTATGAACAATCTGTGATTAAAAAAGTCTATTGGGGGTCAATAGAGTGTAACTAGTTATATATATAATGTTACTAGTTATGATACTATCATTGTAATCAAATATATATTTTATATATGTAACTTGAAAATACAAAATTATTCAAAAAAATATGGCTCGGGGGCAACCCCCGAACTTATTTATTGTCCATAATTTTGACTCCACTTGAATGAAACTCTAGCTTCGTCACTGACTGTACCGTATAATTGTTATGTGATTCTAATAGGTATTGTATATCACTTGTGTAGTGCTTGTACTTTTCCTTTGGCAAGCTAAGAGATAATTTTGTCAATTTTTCTATGGGCCACATACCGCATGATAGTTTGTTAGACACTGCACAACTGTTATGCAATATCATTTTATTTGAGCCTTTTGATCTAGTAACGGACGGACAAAATTGAGTTGGATGGATAAATACTCCGATCCAACTTTAAACTTGAATTATTTTCATATATATATATATATATATATATATATATATATATATATATATATACACACACACACACACACACACAAGGCACAAAACATCTACATCAAACGTTTGTTAGTAGCATACTGCGGCTAGAAGTTCTAGCGGCAACAATTTGGCTTGTGCCGCTAGAGGTTCTAGTAGCAAGACCAATTTTATTTTTTTTCCTTTGCCGTTGAGTCTCTGGCGGCAAATAATTTAATAAACAAATTGTCTCTATTTTGGTTGCTAAAATAGTACTCCCGATAAATGTTTATTATGGATACGACCTCATATATATATATATATATATGTATATATATATATGCGCGCGCGCGCTCTTTTTTGCTGTCATGGGAATTATTGATAGTAACTTGAATATTATGAGTTGAGGAAGAACGTACAGAATGATGATGAAATGAAGGGAATCAATATTGTATTGATACTATTGATGATGAAGAAGTTGAGAAAGAGGAGTGAGAGAGTTTCTTGTGAAACTCAGACATCAAGGTAAGGTTCTCTTGGTGTAGTAGGCTAGCTTTCTTTCTCAACTTCTCATTCTCTTGAAAAATACTCATGTTCTCTAGATACAGCTTCAGGTTCTTTAGTTCCATATGCTTCCCACTCCTTTCTTCGCTTCTCTTCCTCCTGTTAGGCATCATGCTTTAGGATCTCAAAAGTAAAATAATATTGTAATCATAATGATCCGGATATATAAGGATTTTATATATTGATCAAGTACTGTACCTGTTAAGCCTGTGAATTCGAACCCTATATCTCTTGGATCTTTGGTTTCGACTAGAAAGACGGAAGGAACGCGATGAAGTCCATTCTGCGGCACCACCGATACGCATTTTTCTCTAGTTTCTTTTTTCATCTACTATAAGAAGATGAAAGGTAGAAGTGATTTTTAATGTATTGAGTAGAAACTATGAGAAGAATTGGTTGTGAGATCCTTGCTATATATGTATGTATATATATATATATATATATATATATATATATATATATATATATATATACATACATATATATAAATAGGTGGGGGGTTTATTAATAAATTGTTTGTGAACCAGTGAAAGATAAGGTGGTATTCCAATATGGTCCAGCTCTCTGTCGATTCCATCCTTCATTATAAATAGTTTGAACGCAAAAATCCAGGTGTTAAATCTTTTATATATATATATATAATTTTGAGGTCCTCTGTAAACCCCTCTCTAAGTCTCATTGCATTTGATGCCTCGTTATGATGACAGTGTATGAATCTACTAACAAACAAAAACATATACACATATATATGTTTAGAGAGAGACATATGATGCATAAAATATAGTATATGGTACCCATCTTTTCGAGGGAGTGCTGAGGCATGTCTTAAATTATTATATATATATATGTATGTATGTATTCTACCACAGGTATACACTCATAATGGTATGTATGGTGGAAAGTACCAGTGTATATATATGTATGTGTACACAATAATAGTGTTGGCCAATAGTGCCACGTTGAAGAGTAGTAGAACCACTCAAAACTTTCAATTATGTCTTCTCTTTCTATTACTACTGCTACTGCATACAAGCACATATATGATATATATGTATATGCGATTATATGAGCAATAATGGAGTAGTACGTAGGAGTCAACTATGAAATGAATTTATTTATTTTTCTTCTACATCACTCCAGCTTCGAGTATATTTATTACTAGGAGGAAGGGGGGTCTGTCAAATTGGATTATAAATCATGTGAAATAGACTGTGCCCAAATTCATTCATTCATTCACACACACATATAATATTAGTTATAATCAACAGTTTGTCAAACAGTTAATGTTCATACCAATTGTTTAGTAGACTATTGATTACAACTAACATTAGCTGTGAATTTTTTCATTTATATATACTCTTATTTATAGATCTAAATATCCCATATATTCAGGTTGCATGGTGCAGTTTTGCATCTGAGCACCTAGCTTCTTCATCAGCATCATTACCACCGCTCCTTAAAATCATAATTGTAATAATAATGTCAATTTTGAGTGAGTTTCATGTTCGTTGTATTGCCTATATTCAACTTGTAAATTATATGATGAATACCCACAGGTAGGATACCTACTCCTCTTAATTTGATCTTAGTTTATCCTTGGCATAATGGAAAATATAAAATTCAAATTCAAACCTTTGAATTTTATTCCAAAATTTAAAACTGGCTGCCAAATATAGAAAAAGAAGTAAGAAATTAGAAGAAGTAAAATTTAAATTGTATGGATGAGAATGAGAGAAGGAAAATTAATTATATGTACTTAATTAGTTCTTGCAAGCTAATGATTTGTATATTATGTTGGCAACTGAGATACTTCTTTTTGTATTTAAAACAAAAAAATTATTGAAAATATTTTGATATGTATGTTTATGTTGGCTATTGAGATACTTGTTTATTTGTTTTATTTAAATTTACAATCCATCAAGTTAGTGAAACTAGATTGATAACATGTGTTAGGCACGGACTAATGTCGATGATATAATTCAAAATTATGGTATTTTTCATTTGATTTATAATTTAAATATAAATAGTATTTATGGATTGTAGTAATATATTAAACATAAAATTTAATAATTGTATATATATTAATATCATCATATATATTTTTTAATACATAAATGTACACTTTTAGAATAATATAACAAATAATTTAAAAAAATTAGTATAATTATAAATATGATATATATTGTATCAACTTGAGACTAATTGAGAATCAACTCCTGGTCAATCAGAATGACTCAATCAATTTGTTATTCTATTTGTCTTGTGGTCTTGTTATATATAGTAATAAATATATTAGATATGAAAAGACTCGAACCTTGTCAAAGTAAAAGCAATCACAAATTCCCAAGTTGGTGTATTTTGGGCTGAAGATGGATCACCTTTACTTTCAAAATTGGGTTTTTGGGTTAGAAGGACCAAACACATCTAGTTTATACAGGCTTTCAGCATTACATACCAATGTCCAAGTTTTTATTTAAAGTATTGACCGTGGAATGTAGATTGCCTTATAAGACAATTCCAGAAGAACAAGGTGGCTCCTCATGGAGTGTGTATGAATTTGTTGTCAATCATTCAATTTATTGTCTTTTGCATACAATATTCTATTGTATTACCGTATTCTCCTTTTGGTTCTAAAAAATTAGGTTAAGTGAACGACATTCATCTTAATCATTAAAAAATAGAGTATGATATTAAAATTTATGTCATACTTTATTTTTTAATAATTAAAATAGATGTAATATTTAATTTTGTATTTGAATATTGTGTACGTAGACTTATCCGGTTAATAATTAAAAACTTTAAACTTTTCATTTTTTTCCGGTTACACTTAAGTTCTTTTTTATTTTTTCAAAAAAAACCTTTTAATTATGTGAATTAGGCATAAAGTGCATTTTAAGTCAAACCATGATTAGTCAACAATGAGTTGGCAACCATCTATGATATGGTGTGTAACTAATGATGATATGATATATTATGTGACATTTTCAGTCTTAAAATAATTATATACTTGAATTTTTTTCTAATATTTGCCTCTACTAAAAATAATTAAAAAGATAAACAATTTCTAAAACAATAAATCAAGCAAACACCAACCATTTTCTAAAACCGCGTTTCGATTCCCACAATTGAAGAAATATTCAACAAATTAGGGAGAAACAGGATTTCATAGTTGAAGAATAATGTAGGGGTTTAAGATTAATAATGTTATGATTTTGCTACAGAATCACACCCCTACTCTTGTTCATCACCCAACAGTTGCCCCACGTTCGCCATCATCAAATCCCCAAACCCTCCTACCATGTTCATCATCAAAACTCCTTCTTCCCCTCCAACAACCATCATCCCAACCCCAACTTAAATTGATACTACTATGTACCATATAAATTATATTTGATACCATTGTCTTGTGAGAACCGTACAATCTAAACATCATTTAGTTTCTTTATATTGAATGTGGTAAATCGATGTTCCAACACATATTGATCTGCTCCTGGCTTTGCTAAATTGAATTGTGTCCTTGCTTCGTTGATATCTCCAGGCCACATTGGGGACGAAAAGTAGGAATTGGGTTTTGCAACCCCCCCCCCCCCCCCCCCCCCCCCCCCCTCTTTTTTTAAATATTTCCCAGTCTCTTGATATTTGTGGTAGTTTTTTAAAAAACAAAGAAAAATTGATATCAACCAAAAAATATATTTATAAAACTATTTATTTTACGCATCACATGTTATGTGTCATGCCACTTCAGTCGTCGTCTTAGTTAACTATGGTTCACCTCTGATTGGTTTCAATAAAAAAAAATAGCCTAATTATTAGAGTTTAAAGGTTTTTTTTTTTTTAAAAAAAAAAAACTTTCGGGTTAAATAGAAAAAAAAAATTAAAGGTTTTTTGGGTCATTAAGTCGTTCTAAAATATATAACTATATTTATTTTAAATAATTAATTTAAAATAGGTTTACATTTAATTTTTCATTGTTCATTCAAATTGTTAAAATAATAAATTTCATAATTACCAGTAGTTTTAGATAATTTCTAATATTCGCAAGAGATGTACTCTATTAATGTAGTAATTATACTACATTATTTTAGGCATAAAAAATTAAAAACCTAATTAGTGAATGTTGTATATTGTCAAGTGGATAAAAATATGCATATATATATATATATATATATATATATATATATATATATATATTCGGGATGAAACAAGTATCATACTGAAAAAAATAATTATATTTTGCGTAATAGCGTACTTATCTTTAAATTGTGGCAAAATAATTCTTTTAGTCCTTATATTTTGTATTTGGTATCAATTTAGTACAAGCATAACATTTATTTTATAGCCATCCTTATACTCCATGAAATATTAAAAATATTAATTTTATATAATAATAATAATAATAATAATAATAATAATAATATAAAATAATATAATTCTTTTTCAATTTATCATCATAATTTTATTATTATATTGTATTATTAAACTAACAAATATTATTATTGATCTTATAAAAAGTCAAAATATTTACCCACTTATTTATTTTTTTGTTTTTTTCTTATGTAACTTAGTTAAACTGTTGTTTAAAGTTACAAGGTTAAGATTTTGAATTCGAATATAATTGACCGAATCAAATTTTTAGGGCACAATATGTAAATAGACTAGAGTATAGTGGTTAATTTTGAATTTTATAAAATCAACAGGTGACATGCAGCGTGTTGGGAAAAAGCAACGGGCGTTATGCATACATGTATACGGGCCTCAATTGAGTACATAGAATCTGAGATGGGGTTCACCTTTGTACTTCGAGCTCTTGCCCATTAATCCCCCTCATTTGGTTCCTAGAATCTAGCTGGAGGAGAGAAAAGAGACTATATCTACGAATATTCCTACACAAATTAATTGTACATTACAGGATATTGTACCGTATGCATCTTATGTTGTACACTTTCACTCTCCCAATTATGCCTCATGAAGATTGCAAGCAACACGTATGTAAACAATTAATTCTTTGATGCATATTCTATTATTAGGTTAGTAATCACATATTAGAGTTTTATCATATATATGTGTCTATGTTTCAGTTAATTTGATACTATTTTTTGCTAGTAACCATTGTTATAACAAATTGTGCAATTTGATCTTTTCAATTACAGTTTATTAAATTTTTTATTAGTTATAATTTTTTGCAGTTTGATTTTGTGATTTTTTCCTAGTCCTTTTAGTTTTCGATTTTTTTTCTCACCCCTAATGACAGCAACAAAAAGAAAATATACTCTATTTATACTACCACTTATCTAGCTAGCTAGTTTGTTTAGCATATTCATGGCCATACGTACAATGTGTCCTTAATTCCTTCATTTTGGTCAATGGAGAAGTGATCAAATAATGGTAGATTTTTAAATAAAGTGATGAATATAGGTTGTTCTAATGCGTGTTTCCTCAGTTGCCATAAGCACCGGAGTCTCAATATTATTACATGCGTCTTTACATTGCTACCCACAAGTTGGATTCCATGAAATTATCCCCTTACGTGCCTGCATCTGTTAAGCCTACAGGGATGAGATTTATTCGCTTGCCTTTAATGGTATTTGTTATATATATACTTGCAACCCTCTTTGCTGCACAATAAATTACTTACAGAGGGGACAGCTATATATATGGAATCGATATCCGACTGCATGCTGCTAAAATGATATTGTTACTTTTAAGAACAGTTACGAGAATTATTGTCATAAATTTTGATCTCACCAAGAAATTTACAAGTTAAGTTATTTTGTTCTTCAATTCAATTAATAAATTAAACCCATATGATCATCATCAAACTCAAAACGAAAAACCTACCAATAGATTTAAGTTAAGGAAATAGAGCTAGTCTGAAAAAAAGAAGAACACCATCCATAATTAAAAGCTAGCTAGCTAGAGAGGAAAGAATGAAACCTGAAAAATGCTTAAACAATCAAAATTCTTCTTTTTCTGCATCATCCCTAGCAGTGTGCTAACAATTTTTCTTCACTGAGTTAAAAGAAAATCATAACCATCCTCCGGATTAGCTAAGCAAAATTACTAGTATGGAGGCCGACCAGTAGCCCAAAAAGCCTCCGTTGGTAATTGAATTGAGTTTAAGAGATTCGGAGGCATCCCATGAAATAGCGACGGGTCAGCTAATAACTGCTGCTGTGATGAGTTTTGCCCAACCGACCCCGGCGATCCAATTGAACCTCCTCCTCCTTGCAACGGCAGCGAAGCCTCCTCCTCCTCCAGCGGTAACCTCTCGTACGCAGCATTACTAAAAGAAGCCGCCATAATAACCACCGGACCCGACGCCAATAGCACGCCAACCACACTACCGCCAACCACTTGCCCTTGTCCGCCCGCCAAATAAATCGTCAACCCAGTGGCAGCTGGCGGAGCCGGTGGCGGCAGGAATGACCCGGACAGAGACAAAATCTCGAACCGGCCGTGTAATGTAACAACTGCACCCGGTGTAGCCGGTTGGCGGAGCGTGACATTCGTGACGGTCCCACTTCCGCTCATAATGCAAACCCCTCTTTGGCGCCGCCGTGCGAAGGTCGTTACACTCTCCATGATGTCACATCCGTCGGCAATCTCCATCACGTGAGTGCGTAGCGCGTTGGCGCTATCGCGCGTGATGATGATGGGTGGTTTAGGTTTATTTTTGGATCCGGCGGGTCGGCCTCGAGGCCTTCTGGAATTCTCGCCCTCTTTGCCGTCGCTGCTGCCGCCGTTGAGATCGTCGCGGTCACGTTTGAGGCCGTTTTGCTCGTCTTCGGAGTTTTGATGTTGGTGGAATTGCTGCTGCTGTTGCTGGTGGTGATGCTGGAGATTGAAGTCTCGACTGTGAAATGGAGGTGAGAGGGAATTATGACCGTGCCCTGATGCGCTTACTTGATCCATTTCTTAATTTTCTCTTTTAACTTTCTGATCAATTTCTTTTATAGCGCAACTATGCTTCCTCGCTTCGCCAAAAGAAAACACTTCTTACTGAGTGAAGGACTCGCTTCTATTAGTAAAGGATGTAGTGAGTGAATGAGTGATTCAACAGAAAGGGAGAGAATATAGAGGGAAAAAATTAGCTAAAAGACTATATGTTTCTCTTTCTTTCTCTCTCCTCTTCTCTAGCTTAATTAGCTTTTTACTAGTTAGCCAGGAATGTTTATTGAATCAAGAAAATAAAGGAGCTAACTTTGTGTATGGATCATCCACGTACCTTCCACTAAATTTAGTCTCTGATACGATCCAACTCTTGTGGCAGCTTGTTTCACTACTACTAGGCGGTACAAATTAAGATCTAGGAGTTTGTATTTAGGGTTTTGAGACTTGGGAAAAGAGGAGAAGGGTGGTTTTGTGTTTTGGATCTCTCTCTGTATATATTCTTCGTAGGGTTGGATTTTGAGGACGAAATTGAAAAAGAGATCTAAGGATCGGGGGATGGGTTTGTTTTCGGTAAGAATGCATACGTATGGGCGCTGGATGATCTATGCTTCTCTATCTCTCTATTTACTTTCTTAAAAACTTAAAACTATGTAGTGATGTGAAAATTTTAAGATATCCAACACTCTATTCTGTTCGGTGAGTACGTACTAATGGTACTATTATGCCACAATTAATATACTTTTGTTTGTTTTTTTAAATATTTTTTTCTTTAAATTTTGATTATTTTATAAGTATATCTCTCTAATTTAGAAACTAACAGTCTTTTGTCCTTTCCCGTTGTGCATACATATAAAAACTCATTTTCTGCATCTCTTGTAAATTACTTAATAAAGACTTCGTTTTAATTAATCAATTAATAAAGACTTGGTTTAGTTTCTTAATGACATATAGATGTCACTATATATGGGTCAAGGGATCGGCTGCTTTCAATCTTTATTAATATACGTCCTTGTGTTCCTCTCGCATATCCTTGCATTGACAATATATATTTAAGCTTTGTTACAATATCTTATAGTTATATATATAGAGTATAAATTTATTCCCTTGTTTTAAGGTGTACAAATAATTACAATAGCTTACTCGTAGTAATCTTAAAATTAAATCTATATTAATTATCTATAGTTGAGATAGAAAAAAGAATATCACGACGGTAGATATGTCAACCTCTATTCCATACGTTAATCAATAGTTTAGATGATCTATACATTTTTGTTTCTTTGAGATCTCTCAAGTTTGTTATATATATATATATATATATATATATATATATATATATATATATATATATATATATATACAGTCAGATAATTTAATTATTCATATCTGGAGTACCTGTTACTTAGTTAAATGACATCTCTTTTGAAGTTTAAATGAAAGTCCTCTCTACATTATCGATATATTAATCAAATATTATATACATACACACACATAAACACTGAATTAATTGCCTAAAAAGTACAATCTCTATGGCACTATTGCCTCTCATACAATAAAAATTGATCAAAGAAATAATTCGTAAGGATAAAGAAAGATAAAAAAGAAGGGTACTACGATTCTTGGAGGCACAATTGATACTATTACATATGTAGTTGGCATAATTAAAATTGGGCCGACTGTGCCATGTAAGACCATGTGGTCGTGTATATCTGTAGAGAGTTTGAAATTTTCAATTAAGACCCGCATGAGAGTCTGAAAACTTATAAGAGACTTATAATATCTTTCTCTCTCTCTGAACGTTGAACGTAAAAGGAGGGTCACATGATGCCTCGATAGATGTTTCTTTCCCCAATTACTTCGGGTCTTTGCGTCAACCGACTCCAGGGAGAACCTAAACTTTTTTAATCGGGTTGAATTATGATTACAAATAGACTTAAATTTATGATCTTGTACGATTATAAAAAAAATCTCTACTACTAAGGTATCGCATTTGATCTAATTGACCATAAATAAGCTTAATTATATAATATTTGTGCTACGTATAATATACATGGAAATGATGTTTCTACATTTACTCGAAAAAATTACCCACATATCTTACTTTTATAAAAGACAAAAGAGTATGGTCTCACCTCATTTGTAAAATACAAATGAAGTGGGGCTATACTCGTTCGTCTTTTTTACGGGAAAGGCTAGCGAGTAATTTTTTCGGGTAAGTTTAGAATTTTTTATACGAAAAAGTCCGGAAATTAAATAAGCAAAAGTGTATGCTAGCTAGGTTGATATTTAAAACAAAAGATCGATCAAAGGTAAACTAGTGATCAAGCACTCAAGCTCAACTCCATAAAATCAAAATTGCGCAGACAATGGTATTGCATGAAACATTAATTCATAAAGTAGTATTGATTTATTAGCAATTAGCTTGTCTAAATTCTAATGATGTGTGAATCGTTCATCTAACTCAAAAGAATTTAGTTTCGAGTTACATTTAAAATCGATCGATGTTCGGTGAAAACTCTACGTCCTACTTACAATTTGCAAAAAGATTTATGAGTTTTACCTCTAACATATATAGGTGCGGTGGGATTCTTTCATCTACGTGGTTGCTGTAAGCAAATGGGAGCTTAAAATACTTCACCTATTTTTTTTTACACAAGATTTCTTTTTTATGTAAAATGCAACTCTCTAATATATATATACACAAAATTACAGATACAACTTAGTTTTCAAGTAAATTGTTTATTTTAATTAGACTCGCTAGAATCTATTTACCATTGTGTTGTTGGTCCGTCTGTCAATGCATGACATGGCACGGGACGGGGTGTAAGAAGTTTGGTAATAGCATGGAGTATATTATGAGTAGATATATGGATAGGCATGGAATAGGTGGTTGAACACCATGATTGAGGAAAGTTGGCCTGCGTGGTGGTTGTTGGGGAGAGAGATAGAAGACGCGGGGAAGGCGCTGACACATTAGAGAGTGAGATCTGAGAATCAACAGCCACAGGGGAAGCCCCCACGCCTCTCTCTGCGGAACTCATATATTCAATCAATCAATGAATGCCTCCTCATCAACAACCATACACTAGTACTATATTACAGTAACTCCGATGAGTATTATATATTTTTGCTTCTCTTTCTTTCTGTTTATGTTGTGGGGATTCTCTCTCTCTCTCTTCTTT
Source organism: Hedera helix (assembly GCA_947179155.2). Classification (NCBI taxonomy): domain Eukaryota; kingdom Viridiplantae; phylum Streptophyta; class Magnoliopsida; order Apiales; family Araliaceae; genus Hedera; species Hedera helix. Next base: position 46,290,906 of record OX359273.1, read on the forward strand.
TTTTTTGGGTTATGAAACTGAGAGAGACTTTCGCTCCCTCCTCCCCTCTCTGGCATGACCCTTTGCCCTTTGGGGTGAAATCCCATGTAATAAGAGATGCTCTTTGTCGGCTCTCTTTCTGGTCCACCATTACTACTACTTCTACCATTGCTATATATACGCCTCTACAAACATCCTTAATTAAGCATCATCCATCATCATACATACCACCACCGTGAATTAATTCCAGCCGGCCGGTCAACGTACTTTATGCTTTAGAATATGCATGGACCTAATTACACCTTCTTTTTTTTGATAATTTGTCCTACCTAATTGCACCTAACTAATGTTAATGGAGAAGTTAGATACCATTTCATGCAGGAAATGTATACTAGTAGTAATCTATCTAAACAGTAACTGTAAATAAGTAACTAAATTGTACTTGATAACTATACATAACATGGATAGATATATGATGACACAATGGACGAAGATTTGGACTCAATTATTACGTGCAATGTATAATTGTTAATACATATGGTAATTAATGCCATGTAAGACGTAGTTTGTGCTTAAATATATATATATGAAGGAAGGTAAAAAAAACTTAGAAAATCAACTCTTTTAATTTCTTGTTAATTAATTTTATAAAAGATGGAATAAGATTATTGCATATGAATGAAGGAATAATATTATTGCAGCGATAAAAGATCAAATGTACACCCAAAAGTGTGAAAGATTGTTAAGACTGAGATCTACCGGGTTTGATTTTTTTCTTCTTCTTTTTTTTTAGTATATATTATTATTAGACATTATTTCACTTGTATTCATACCCATATATATATATAGAATATAAGCTTTACTTAGTATTGTACAATACGTGGACTAAATAATATTCTTTTCAAGATGAGAGCATTCAAAAAAAAGAGAGAAGAAGTTAGATCAGTTGTTGATATAATTAATTGCAACACAACACTGATAATGATGCCACTACCAGCAAAACGACCCTTAATTTGTACGTCACCATTGAATTGACTTATATGAATACTACTACTAACTAATACGTAATACTAGTATTATATTTAGGACACGCACTCAATTGGAGTAAATTTCATTTGGAGAAAGTAAGAGGGCGAGATGAGAATTGACCAATTAATGAATATTGTTTAGATTCTCATTCAATAAGATTGAAGCTTGACAGTACAATCCATGCCACTCTTTAATCGAATTGTAAATATTGAAAAAATACTACTCTTTCTTTTGGAGATGGATGAATTAATTAAGCATGTTTATAATTTTTCCAAGTACTTGTCTAGAAATATTTTTTCAGTTTTCTCAGGAAATACAATTTCTAGACAACTTATGTAGAGCCGCTGACAGTAGTGGCAGAGATTGAAAGCATCCTATGTTCACATGACTAACTACTAGTTAGCTAGCTAATTAAACAACTTATAAAATGCGATTTATTAGATCTCATATTTACTTCTTATCTATTTTAATTTCTGCTCAAGACCAGCGTTTAATTTGGAGGATTTGGAACTCCTAGCTAGCTAGATTGATCATATCAATACACTACAAAAAAATAGCCTTTTGTGATAACTCAAATTTATCACATAAATTCAAAAAATCATCATAAAAGATTTTTATGATGACTTTAGTCGTTACGGATGTCATCTTGTATACCTCATCATGAAAGTCTTTTGTAATGATTTTGACAATCATGCAAATGCTTAGTATTTTTGTGATGATTAATACAATCACATTTACACGTAATCTATTGTGATTGTCAAAGTCATCACAAAAAAAAAAAAAAAAAACGACTTTAAGAATCAAAAGTAAAAATGTGAATCTTTTTTTATGAAAAATTTAATCACTATATTAATTATATCAGAGTATTACCACTACACTGAAGCCCAGATCATGATTATAATTTTAAAACTAAATATAAAAGAAAACATATGTGAGTTGACTTACTAAACAAAATTAGTCTCACATAAGATTTGGGGATTGCAATGGCAGTCACAAATACTCTATAATGATAGTAAAATTAGTCATCACTGAAAGTCACCATATATTTTATTGTTTTGTGATGGCTTAAAAATTTCATCACAAAATACCTTTTTTTTGTAATTACAAATAAACGTCATCACAAAAATTTATCTTTTCTAATGATTGTTATGACCGTCATAAAATATTTTTTTTGATTATTTTTTTCATTAAAATATTGGTGATAACTTAAATGCAATCACGAAAAGAGTATATCCATAAGTGATGGCTTAGTGCGTCACAAAGAAAAAAAATTATTTTGCGTGAAAATTTTAGTGATTGACATGACCATCACAATTATAATACATTGATGGCAAAATTAGTCATCACTAAGAACTATCATATATACTATTATTTTGTAATTGCTCAAAAAGTCCATCGTAGATTACTATCTTTTGTGATTATTTTTAAAAACTGTCACAAAGTTCCATCACGTATTCTTATTTTTCTAATAGAGATATTCCTATTATATAAAGACATAATCTTCGTTGCTGTCCTGACGTTTGTGTTATTATTATATATATTTGACGGACTCCAAAGATCTTGAAACTTGAATTTAAAACTTTTGCAATTTGAAGTTCACATGCTTTCTTGAATTTGAAGCAATTAAGCACAATCAATCAAGCATCATCTATAGACTTCGTTCCTAGTTTTATATATTTTGTTTTTTTTAAAAAAAAATTAAACTAATTAGTATTATATATACTGCACCATGTAAGAAGTAAACCCATGGAGGGCTGGACCAGTTGGAAAAGAATGCAAAAATTAAATTAAGTCCCATGTGATGGGCACACAAATATATATTAGATAGCATGGAATCTAACATATAATGAATGCTGCATGTTTCTACTTTCTCACAAGCCCACGCTTTCCGATTTAAGTCGGGTATCTAATTTGCTTATTCTCCTGGGCTTTAATTAAAAGTTTTTAATTAATTCTTAAGCTTGCATTAAATTAAGCAGGGTACACATTATTTTATAGATTAGGACTAAGCTAACGACAAAAAAATGAGGGGTGCATGTGGTTGATGCTGATCAGTTTGGAATCATGCCAATCATCGGTTAATTACCACTCCTAATTTGCTTGCATCGCATTAATATCACTCTCCTTGCACAATTATCCACGGATACCAGCAATGACCTTGGGTTGTCTGCTAATGCTCTATTATTTTTCATCTTAATGGAGTTATAAAATACACTTAACTTGGTTGCTTATACGAATATATAAAATTCCGAGCTAATATCAAAAGTATTTTGAGAATATAATATTATCTTTAAAAGTTATCGTTTTAAAAATACATTTGAAATTTTAGAAACAGAGCGAATGTATAATTATAATACTGACTATATTATAATACTGGCTAAATTTTAGATCACGTGAAAACATTATTTTCTCATGTGGAAATATCGGTTCCCATAAATTAGAGGAGAGAACAAAATACCTAATGAAGTTAAAAGTTGATTGTTGTTGATGTATGAAGGATTAATAAGACTCTTGGCTCTTCTGGTGTCGCCTAGGTAGATATATGTATAATATCCAGTTTATGGGGACAGATTAGAGTTATTAAATTAAAAACAAAATATTTATATTGAACACTGATAATATATTATTTGCATATTAATTAATTCAAGACAGAAATAGTCCTCCGATCCTTCTAAAATTATTGATCCGTTCTTGAGTTCTAAGCAACATAAATAAGCATATATTTGTCCTTTAAGAAGTTTGGTTGAGAGCTACCTTAAATTAAGAGCAATATGTTTCATGTTTCCCTTTTAATATTGTGCTCCCGCTTAGCCAGTTAAAAGGGAAATTAGAATTTAGAGCCGCATGCAAACTTTATTTTATTTTATTTTTTGACAAACCCTAATAATAATACCGTAGAAAGATATGAATTACGAATACATACTCTATCCAATACGAAATCTCAATTACAAACTTTCATGAGCTGAATAGAAAAATAAAAGCTTTTTTTACAAGTTGAAGGCCCAAGTCTAATGATTACACGAAAATATAATTGTCGCCCTCAAGAGTGGCCTCCCAACGTCTGATCGTATGGTTTGATGTTATTAAGGTGGAGCGATTTGGAAACAGAAGGTCCTTTGAATTTATTAATACCTCAATCTCATCAATCAATTATTATATTATATAATTAAAAGTATAAGTTTGGTTTGATTTCACAAATTTTTATTTTAAATTTTTTATTTATATTAACATAAATACTATTTAAATCTATATCAATAAAATAATATTTAAATTTAAAAATATTTCTATCTCTTTCTATTCAAATCTCTGTGAGTATTATACAAATTTATAATAAATAAATATATATTATCTAAATTTATAAAGCTAAAAAAAACCAACCAACCTCTAATAGAAAAAGTACCTTCTAAAAGAATTTTTATTTTCAATTTATCATAATTGTTTAGAATATAAAACAATATCCTATATATTACCTAAATTTGTTAAAACTTGAAATTATACAAAATCACATAATTAATTGCGAATTAGTTGATATATGAATTTTTTATAAATATAATAACTATAAAATATATGTTACGTTTGTTTGTAAAAAATATATTTAAAATTGAACTATTTATATTAATTTAACATTATTTTATATTATTTTATCTCGTAGTAGAGGATTAATAGTCCTTTAAATAGTCCTATGGACTATTTTTTATCATTCTTAAAACTATTTATAAGAGATTATAAAATCTCATGATGAATGTGAGGTTAATAGTCCTCCTCATTTTAAGTTATTAAATAGTTTTATAGAACTAATTGTCCAACATTAAAGGACTAATAATCTTTTGTTATAGAATAAAATAGTCCAAAATAATATTAAATTAATATAAATAGATCAATTTCAAATATATATTTTTCAAACAAACATAATCTAGTGTTAATGAGGCAGGCTTCTAGGAGTAAACCAAACCAACCTAACTGACTAGTTCTTGTGCTGGCTGTTTGGTGGATTGAGCTGTAAACACTGAAGAGATGGAGCCAGGCTTATGGCTGGGCTAAATGGTTCTTGCCTTCTTGGATTACATAGAGCTTCATTGCTGCTCCCCCTGCTTTTGATAGAAACCTGCAATAATCGAGCAAAGAATGTCCCTTTCCCTTCCTTTTTTGGTTAAATATTTTATTCTTTACTTTAATTTTATCTTTTAAGAAAATGTATTATAAATATTTGTGTGCGTGACAAGAAGATGATTCACATTTCACGAATATGATTGAATGTGCTAGTTTTTGTTACATTTTTTGAATTTACTCCGTTCTAAAATATAATATTAGTATTAAATTTTTAAAGTCAATTTATAATTTTTTAAACTCAAAATTAACATAAATTCCTATGATTTTAGTCAATATAACGATAAATGTCATAAACTCCCTAAAAAATATTACACATTGTAAAATTTATTATTTTAAAATTTGTAATAAATCATCTTGAGAATGTCTACCATTGACTTTTAAAAGTCAATAATTATTTTATAAATTGAAACACAAGAAATATATCCTAATACATAGACATATCTTAATCACAGGATTGCTGATTTCTTATATTATGCACCCAAAATTATTTATTTTAAGAAATGGTATCAATATACTATATAATTTTTCTCTAGAAAGCTAGATCCACCATAGTAGTCAACTCATTCCTTAAAAACATGAAGTATTACAGAACTCTAGTTACTCCAGTCCTGAGTCTTTGAAGCGTTGGAACTTGTATCATGTACAGAAATTCATGCAAACAAACTCGACAAGAGACCAAATGCAACATTGTGTCACTCTTGTGTAGGCTTACGGAGGATGCCTATAACAACATTTCTCCATAAAGTGAAAAAGTAACAACTGCAGTTAAGTTAGGCTTAGAAGAATTACATCAATGGTGAATCAATGCAGTTAGTTTTCAACAAATCCAGGTTTAGAAATTAAAGAACGAAGTTCTTGGGCTTTTTCACTATTGAAACCAAGGGTAGCCAGTATCTTGTAACCAGGCGATTCCTCTTCAGACCATACTCCAAGAAGCAGATGCAAAGTTGTGATTTCCCCGTCCTCACCTGCATTTATAAACAAAATTAAACATCAAGTACGTTACATATTAAAATCATAACATATTGTCATGGCATTTCATCATAATTTATATTTGGTTTGCTAAAGATGGTACTGTAAGAATATTGATCACACAAATTTGAAGTGAAAAAGTCGCATCACATGCTATTTTGGTAACAGTGCACAAACTATTATCCAGTATAATGCACATTACATCCATTTCCTAATGTAACAAAACTGACAAAATAGGACTATGAGCAAAAGTACTAATTTACATAGGGCAACCCAACCATCTAAAATATCAGTACGGTGTAACTATTAACTACCCACTTGAAATACACTCCTAGTACGTTGATGTTAACCTGAAGAAAAAACCGGCAAGTGTTTGTTTTCTCTGACCGCTTAACAATTATGACAGAGATGCAAAGGTAAGAAATTTATTTTAAATGCAATTCCCCTTAAATATACTAAATATTACTTTCTTAGTTATGCTGTAGAAATTACATTACGCAAGTCATAAAGTAATTGTTTCATTACATTTTTTTATGATGAAATGAAAAATAACAAAACTACCTTAATACGACTACCTAATGATCTAATACACTACCGAACACCAAAAATGTCATTAGCATGTGAAAAGTCATTCAGTAATGACCATATAACATTGATGTGACCCGAACTTAACTACTCCCGGATGAGAAGGTAAGAAATTCTATTATGCACAACAGATATACAAATAAGATTATGGTTTAAAGATTTCTAGAGTAGAATCAGGCTTTGTGTTGTGGAGTAAGGGGACTATTAACACCACTGCAGGTATATGATATGATGGTTAATAACAGCTTTGGTATTTTTCAGTTAAATCATTTTTTTGTGGCAGTTAGTTTTTCCCATCAGAGATTACGTTATTATTATTTATTTATTTTGTTTGGTACAGAGGAAATATATAAAATAATTGTTAATAATGTCTCTCAAAGGCCACACCACTCACCAAAACCAGACCATTGCATAATTAAAACGCACCATGAATCCACCATTTACTCTGCATTATCATCACGCACTATAAATCTACCACTAGTTACACTATCTCCAGTATAACCTTAGTTGCCTGTCAGAAAAAAGCCCCTTTTTAAGGAAATGGTTAAACTTGGAATGCAGCCAAAATATATTTGTCCTGTTTCTAGTGCACACAATACTCATATTTCCTTGAGGTAAAAAAAAACTTTTATTTAGAGACAAATCCATTATCCTTCGTACTTGATCATTACTTCAACGAAAAATCCTAGATTGGAAGAAAAACCAGTACTCTTAATCAATCCTATGCCATCTTCACCCCAACTTGCTCCACAGAGCTGGCCTGCAAACTTTCTCCACAGAGCTGGCCTACAGTTCCATTGGAGGCAATGAATTTGATGTGGTTTGCTAGGATTGCCGTCACCACTGCATTTCTTGGCCGGCTTGAAGAGCTTCAGTTGGTCGGTGGCACACTTGGCTTCACATTTGCAAATGTCACTGGGTTCTCTGTCTTGAACGGGCTCTGTAGTGCCATGGAAGTAATATGCGGGTAGGCTTTTAGCGCTAAAAACTTTAGACTCCTACATAAGACCCTCGTCATCTCTTTCTTGTGGCTTTATGTTGATAAGATCCTTCTCCAATTTGGCCGACGAGAAGATATTTCCATAGTTGCAAAGAAATATCTCTTTTATCTGCTTCCGGATTTGGTAATTAGGTCATTCCTAAGCCCTCTTAAAGAATACTTGAACTCACAAAGCCTAACAATCCCAATTATGTTACGCTTGGCTCTAGCAGTAGCTACTTACTTTCAAAAGCCAAAGGTCTTGAGGGGGTTTCAATGGCTGTCTGGATTAGTGATTTAATAGTTGTTATTCTACTCACCATTTATGCATTGATAGCAGAATGTAGAAACACTGAAACAGAGAGATATGGAATGAAGGAGGGTGGTGGGAACAAGGAGTCCGCGACTGGATAAGGTTCCTCAAACTTTCTGGGCCATGTTGCCTCACCGCCTGCCTTGAATGGTGGTGCTACAAGATCCTAGTCTTGCTAACCGGGAGGCTTTCGAATGCCAAACAAGCAGTTGGGGTGTTAGCAATTGTACTAAACTTTGACTACTTGCTTTACTCTGTCAATATCTCACTGGCAACAAGTGTATCCATTCATGTTTCAAATGAGCTTGGCACAAACCAACCAGGACCTACCCATCAATCAGCGTGTGTCATTGGCAGCAAGACTGTCTTTAGCTGCATCGGCAGTGTGCTGACAGTAGCAGCCAGAGGAACTTGGGAACCTTTCTTCTCCCATGAAAAGAGAATTATAAGAGGTGTAAAGAATACGATGTTGTTAATGACTTTGGTAAAAGTCATAAATTTCCCATTAGTTGTTTGTGGAGGAATAGTGCGTGGAACAGGTAGACCATGGTTCGGAATGTATGCCAATCTCTGCGGGTTCTACTTGCTGGCGTTGCCCTTGGGAATGTTTCTAGCTTTTAAGGCCCATCTTGGGCTTGGGATAGGATTCTTGGGTGGGAACAGTTTCTTGCTTGATTTTGTTATTGGTGGCCATTGCAAGTATTGACTGGGTTGAAGAAGCTGGCAAGGAACAAATACTTACCTCTTGAATGGAAGAGGCTGTTAACGACGATGGAGATCACACAAACTAGAAAACTGTCGAGATGATTGCACTGCTACAATAAATTGTATAGCAACAGCAGGCTTAACACTCTACTACAATAAACTGCGGACCTAAGGTTCAAGGGCAAGAAATTCTTGTACAATTCAATTATCACCAACAATGCATACAAGTGAGTGCAGCTACACACTATATCTCTAAAGGTGTATTCAAAAGGTGTCGAAGATTTGCAATATGAAATTACTCCTGAATCAAAATTAACTTTCTTTCTTCTTCATCAAATAAGTTTTAAATTTTACCTTCCATCAAGGTACAATAATTAGTTATCCTTTAATCTATTTTTGCCAACACAAGTTATCCTCTTTAAAATTAGTTGAAAATGCTAGTTATATTATTGATCCTCTATCCATTCCTACAAGAGAATATAATAAGCTTACAAGACATACAAAAAAGAACTTCTAGCACACCAAAAAAGGATTAATTGAGCTAGTTAATCTTACCATATTTTAACTTTTCATCAATAGCCCAATCAAGAGCCCTTTGAGCTGCTTCAGTTAGGGGAGGATGCTCAGGACTGAAGTAATACATGTCGGCTTTTCCGAGCAACTTGACAGTTTCTTCACGCACTTTGAGAAGTGTGATCCTATTTGCCCGCAAAACTTTTGAAGCCTGATTTGTTCCTGACAATACAGAAGAAGGTTAAGATTAAGGATTGCTTCATATTGATATGTATAGTCATATGTCATAAACACATCCCTCTTCCCCTAATGAAAACAAAGAAAGAAGAAAGAAAGAGAAGATGCAAGAATCAATATTAGTTTTATTTGAACATATATATTTGACTTCATTAGTCTGTGTCTGAATAGAATAATTAATCCTCGTTGGGGGACTTGGAATAGAAACTATGAATTTCAAAACTTGACACCTCAACTTTGCTTCTTTTTTCTATCTCTGACATTGTTATATGTGAAAACTGTAATTCTGGTGCTCACTTTCTTTGTTGGAAAAGCTGGCATGTCCTCTAGAAAGTGTGTAAAAAGATTTTTCATACTCTCCATATAAATATGAAACTTGGGACAGATCTACTACTAATCTCTCATACAGTGCATAATGAACGACAATAGCATGATTTTATTATGAAATAAAACAGTTTCTTCCATTTGGTACTGTGCACAGCTGAAAGGGAACACGTAATATAGTCAGTCACACTTACACTACGTGAATGTTAACACTTAGAAGATACTGAACCCTCCCTCACCTCTATGTCTCCCCTCCTTCTATCTGGAACATCTTTTAAATAACATCCAAGTTGCACAACATGGCAATCCTCCAATTCACTCAGAACTTGGCATATCATTATAAGGTTTGGAAGCCTTTTTAGTTGTCTTTTAAACAAAAAGCTCTGTGTCATCCAACTAAATCCTCTCTCGAATCTTCAAGAAATCATCATATTTTATACATTGTTGCCTTCAATGTCCTAGAAGGAAAGACTAATGAGTTATTAGTCAACTTCTTGAGACAATGTCAATCCAATACAAGTTCTCTGTCTTTCCACCTTCAATGCCATGCTTGCAATTCCAATGGTTTAAGCCAAAAGATTGCAAAAATGGGTAATGTAGCGAGTCTAGTGACACCATGTGTGTTACCAAGGGAAGCAGTACAACGGTTGCTGCATCACCAATACCTGACATTGGAAAGTTCCAGCATCCATCTAGTACCAGTTTGTGCACCAACTTCGTGAAAAGCTAAAGAACTGTATATATACACGTGTGTGTATGCATGAATGTGCGTGCGTGTGTGTCTATATAATGCTCTATAAAATTGGACGCAAGTTGGACCTTGAGTCCTTGTCCTTGCAGGAGGTTGTAAAACTTTGTGTACGGTCAAAGAAAAGATACATACATACATACATATATATATATATATATATATATATATATATATATGCTCAATATAATTGGACACAATTTGATCCTTGGGTCCTTATCCTTGCGGGAGGCTGTACTATATAGCTTGTTCATATCGCAATTTCGTTCTCCAAATAAGGGGAAGAAAATTATATCTTTTTTTGGCTTCTTGTTACATTAATTTTACCTATTTGTAGGCAGATTCCTTGGTAAACTATGATCAAGCTTCGGTCAACTACTAGTTGCAACTACGACTATACACAATGTGCATTATGCAGATAGAGACATATCCAAGTAACACACGAAATTATATAGGAAGGCAAAATGAAACTAACCCTCAATCAAAAATCCCATAATAAATGCTTCTGTCCCAGTAGTTCCATACTTGAGTTTTCTAGCCTCCAATTCTCCCATAGCAAATGACTTTATCACCTTCGAAGACCATCTAAATTTCAGTCAACCAAGTTCAGTTATCATAATCCCCATTGACCCAAAAAAAACAAAACATCAAACCAAATGCAATATAAAAACATTCAATTAATTCAAGAAAACTCACTTGGGAACCTTCTCAGTAGAAGAAACCCTCTCTGGCTTTCTGCAGATTACATCGTAAAGATAAAAACTTTATGGCCTAAATCCTCTTCAGATGAAAACGCTTAAACATATATATATATATATATATATATATATATATATATATATATATAAATACTTACGCAGTTGGGAGGCTAAACACAACAGTGGCCGTGATAGGTAAGTATTTAGGAAGTACAGGTCTGAGAATTGAGGAGCGAAGGGAGAGCATTGAGGTGCCTAGCCACGGACTCTTTAAACTCTGGGGTTTAGCACTTTGAGTTCGAGTTGAAGAAAACGGGTGGGTTTTTCTGCAATCGGGTTGCGGAGCTTGGGTGGAATTTGGGGGCTTGGAGAAAGATTGAGCAGCCATTTCCGGGCAAAGTAGTTCTCTTTTGGGTGAGAATTATTTGGATAGGAGAAAGAATATGGCAGTTGGAACGACGTCGTTAACATGTGGAATATCAATACATATATATATGAATTGGGCTTTCTGAAAAATCCACGAAGTTAAGTTGGGCCAGCACTTACTAAGCTTGGTCTATACCGAGATTTTCAAAATTCTTTAAGCAGACTCCAATTACTTTGTCTCTAGAATGAGAAAGCCTTCTTCCAGAAGAATGTGGCATTCAGACATCTCCACCATATTTCCCAGATAAAACATGTGTTAATAAAAAAAAAAAGGTGAAAATAAAAAAGAAGGTGCTGATTATCAGTGGGGGCCCATTCATCAAACAACAGCTATAGTAAGTACCAAGGCCTTTTCATCCCTATAGTAACATACTACTTTCAAGGTTGAAAGAGGTGACAAATGCTGTGTCTTACCCTCAGATCCACTCCATAGATAACTGTCATAGTATGTTCTAAATGGATGCAGAATAAGTGGCACAGAAGGGGGTCACACCCAGCAATTCCTCTCCATTATTTTTGAAGGTAGGCAATGGAGCAAAGAATTATAAAACTGAAGAGCAGCCAAATATGGTCGGAGTAATAGCAGCCAAATATGGTAGGAGGAATAGCTATTAACTGTATGAACAAAGTCAACAGTTTTTCAATTGGGGCCCATCCAGAAAGTCCATTATGGCTCACTAAATTAGGTAGGCTTTGACAAAGTGAAAAGAGCTCGAACCACCTCCACCTTCCTTTCCAAACAGACCAAAAATAGTATGGATTTGGACATTCCAATTAGAGGGGTAAAAGGAACAGCTAGCAAGGTACAAATGAAAAATTTTGTAGAATGTTCAGAGCCATGTGAGAGAGAGAGAGAGAGAAGGGCAAACGCGTACATTTTAATTTTTCTTTCCTGTGATCATTATTCATATATGCAAGAAGTGAAGAAACTTTGTTTAATTAATTTCCCTTTCCTTTCCTTGCTACGTACCCGTTAGTTAATTAGATTAGCAAGATCTTCAAAATGTAATTCAATTTCTGCTGCCTTGGTGGGCATGCATGATTACGGAAATAGTAGTATTAATTAAGGGAATTGATATTTCCACAAGAGAATCGTCGCTATAGACATACAACAACAATTAAAAATGTTGGTATAAACTATAGCGACGATTTTCTTGTGGAAATATCAAATTTTCTTGTGGAAATATCAATTCTCATAATTAATTGGATTAAATTTATACTTTACTTCTTTTTAAAGATTTCAAAATGAGAATCCATTGTCAAAATCACTGCATTAATTTACAACATATATAAAATGTTGCTATTTTTTTCTATCTATCTATCTAATAATGGTGAGTAGTCTGCTTTTTATTTTAAAAAGGTCCACTATGCACCAACTAACATATATATTATGCACACATGCATCAACAAACTGAGTTTTCAATTTAATTTAATACTATTTTTTTCTTTGTTGGTCATTGTAAAAACATTTAGTATAATTTATATGAGTTCATGGCCAGAAGTTGCATTATGGCTGGAGACCCATGCCTCCCGTATCTCCATCTTTTCAGCAATTCTAAATATTATATTATATGCTTCTTAATTAAACTTGAAGAAATTAAAAGAAAGAGATGTAGATATAATTAAAAGAAAGAGATGTAGAAATTATAGATATAGTAATAAAGTTTAAAATTTAAACTTTATATAATCAATCAATATACTGGTGGTACAATTATCCCGTACGTAGCATGTGCTACACATGCCGTACGTATCAAATTAATTCTTGAGCCCCTGGCACATATATGTCATTGAGGACAAATCTACATACATAATATTTAAAAATAAAATTAAATATTATATTCATTTAAATTATTAAAAAATAAAGTATGATACGAATTTCAATTTCATCATTGGCACGTGTCATGCGTGCACTTTCAAAGTCATTATAGTTGTAATTATTTGATACGTGCAAAATTACGCATATATCTGAGTTGACGGTATAATCATAAATCTCATGCAACATATTCACTGAAGTAGAGAAAAGTTAAAATGTGTCGTAGAATTATGGTAGCTAGCTAGGACTTGCATGAATTAAGATTCCTAGTTTCACCTTTTTCATAAGGGTATTGATATTTCTATAAAATATATATATATATATATATATTTGCAAGACTTTATTTGTATTAAGGTGAACCTCACTTACTGTTTATGTGAGTAAAGTCTTACGAATATATTAATTTCTCTTGTAAAAATATTAATCTTCTTTTCATAAATATCTAATCGATCTAAAGAATGTTCGATTCTTCACATTCTTTGAAACTTGAAAGAATGCCAAAATGGACTTGAAATTGGGCAAACCTTCTCATTTTCAAGTTCGAAAAACATGTAAGTGACAATCTTTGATACTCACTCAGCACACTAGTATGGTTTGGTTTCGTTTGGTTTGGTAGTTGACTAGTGTTAGTAGTACTGCTACACCTTCAACAACTACAATAAAATATTGATAAATGAATGTTTGATAAAATCATAATCTCACTTAGATAATAATTTATTTATGTCCCAACTTAGGCATATATACTAAAGTAATAATATCACTAAATACATTAAGTAATAAAAAAATTTGAATTCTTAAAGGCCTAATGAAAATATAAATTAACAATTACTAAATTCCATACAAAAATTTGTATATATAATCCATATAATCTTGAACTTTTTTTAGTAACATCTATACAATAGACTTAAAAAATTAAGTCAATCAACAATATCCATACAAAAAGTTATTTTTTTTGAAACTATGCATCTAAAGTTACGTGTTTTTTTCACTCACATATTTTTTTTCACTCACATATTCTTCTCCTCATTTCATCAGTTAATGTTGATTTCTTTACTCCTTTCAAATGATGAGAAGCCATGTTAGAAAAAAAAAATTATAACTTGTTGAAATATATCTTCTATACATCTAACTTATATTGTATAGCCAAAGTCTTGAATCTTTTCATTTGCTATGTACATTAACTTAAAATATTTTATTTTTCAAGACATTATAAGTTTCACTAATTCTTTTTAACTTCTATAGACATCAATTAATACATTAATTGTTGTCTCTTGATTTTTTTTATCACATACATAAATTGAAAAACTCCATCTAAAATAATAAATATTAATTTATTGATAAATGAATAAATTATTTATTTATCGATAAATAAAATATCTCACTAAAGTAATATATTTTTTTCGGTCCCAAGCGTATTCATTTCTCAAGATTTTACTGTATCCAATTGCAAAACTAGCTTCCTATTTAGTGACATTGTTCAAATGTCCATCAACCAAACTCTATTGTTCGACTCAAATCTCATCCCATTGGAAATTAAGTCAATGCAAACTAAATAATATAAAATAAAAAGAGAAGAATAATACAATATTTAATATGAAAAACTCTTAAAAGAAAAAATTATAAGTCAAACTCCAAATCTTCACTATCACAATAATAATGGACTTATAAATTTCTCTCAAGTTTTATGCTCTAAAATTTGAGGTTACACAATACTACGACACAACTTTTTACACGGAATAAAAGTTATAATACCCTCTCCTACAATACAACTTTTTTGCACCGAATATAAAAGTTGCAAAAACAAATTCCCTCACACAAATCAAAAATCCTCTCACACCTACTCTCAACCCTTAATATGTTATATGACTTTTGATTGTGTTACTCTCCAACAACTAAACATAATACTCTATTTATAAACTACCCACGACTTTCATCTTCTTATTAAAAATAAGACACTTCTTTTTTATAATAACAATTATTCCTAAATACGATTCGAGGAGTAATCTAATAATTCCTCCATCGATTCGAATCCCCAAACTAATTCAATTTCATGTCTAAATAAGATTTGAGGAGTATTCAACAATTTCTCCCTCGACTCAAATCCCCAAACACTTCAATTTTATCGTTTTCATCATTGTCACCGTTGTAGCAGTTGCCACCATCATCGATACCATCCGTAACATCCGCATTATCTACATAATCCACAATATTCAGATTATCCGCAACATCTACATTATTCTTATCCACATTTTCATCCGCATAATTCGCATCATCTGTATCGCCCTCACTGTCTGCAACATCTACATCATTACCATCACTTGCACTATTCGCATTATTTGTGTCATCCGCATCATTTTCATCTTCATCAACATCTTTATCATCTTCATCATCTAACAATCGCAACAGTGATATTTCATAACCATAAAATCGCCTGTTCATCAACATCACAACGAATATCGAATCCAACTCCTTCAATCTTCTTTCTCTTTATTTATCATACCAGTGTGACTAATTCTCTTTTATCTTGGATCTAATCAACCTTGCTATGATACTGTAAGACCCCGAATTTATAAAATACAAAATTTAATTTTTCTTCATATATATTTTTCCTGAAACAGTAAATGGTTAAATTGACAAAATTGAAAGTTAAGGATGTTATGTGTAAATTTTATTTTGTCGGACAATATTCTTTTTGTCGGGGAATATTCGGGCCGTACGACGGCGCCGAAATAACTAATTATTGGTGGAGCCCACAACGGAATAATTGTCGGATATAGAAAACGACAGAAGTAACCTTTTTAAATAAAAATAGTCAACGGTGTTAACTATTAAAATACCGGTGATAAAAGAATAGTAGCATACGGTAATTTATGGTATTTTATTGTGGCACACGGTATTCTACAGTAGCACACGGTATTGCACAGTATCTCATATTATTGACACCGTAACTGTTACGCATCATTTCATCAATAATTGTCACTGCATAATATTTTATATTATCAATTCAATTATTGTTGCTACAAAGTATTTTGCATTATTGATTCAATAATTGTCATTACACTGTATTTCATATCATCGAGTCAATAATTGTTGGTGCACTGTAGTTTAAAATTATTGAATCTAATAATTGTCACAGTAGCAAATATACTGTAATTTATATTATTAAATTAATAAAAATATGTAACGTGTTTCTTACATTATTATGGTAACATTATTTTATATGTTGGACTCACAGGAAGAATAAATAAATAAATAAATAAAATAAAATAATTAATTTTACTATTTGAAATAGTGACGTGAATAGTGACGTGAATAGTAACGTGAATAGTAAGTGAATAGTAAGAAACATGTGGGACCCACTGTGGGGCCCACACAAAATGTGAGAAATGTGTTTGCTGGGAATGGGTTGGTGGAGGCTGCGCAGCAGCCTCTGCTGAATTTTTTTTCTGTTCACCTACCACGCATAGTGCCTTATTTTCTCCTATAAATAGCTTGTTCAGCTAAATAGAAAAATCACACCTAAAACATAAAATTTTTCTATAAGAATTTTATGAGTTTTCTCTGAGAATAGTAAGGTTATTTTGAGAGTTTGAAAGCCAAAAGGAGTGCAGGAATTTTTCAAGTAAGTCTTTTATTAAAGAGTAATAATTTCATAAATTTCTATTTTTCACGGTATTCACAAATCTTCCCTTAGAAGACTCTTATTTGAGAAGATTCATTTTTAAAAGCTTTCTTTGGAAGATTTATTTTGGAATATTATTTTAAAAACTATTTTAAAGTAGTTATATTATACTACAAAAATTATGTTAAATATATATAATTTTGATAGTTCATATTATACGAGTTATCATACACTTTGAAATTTATATGTGGTAATTACTAATTATATTAAAAATATATAGGTTGATCAATCTCATTTAAATCAATATCCAGTCACGTGTTAAGGTAAGAAATATTATCTTCTTTCATATTCTAACTTACTATGGTAAAGAATATTATTCTTTTCACACTCTTAAATTTACTGTGGTAAGGAATATCATCTTCTTTCATATTCTATTATTGAAACTTACTACGGTAAGGGGTATCATTCTTTTCATCATCATAAATGGATATTATTTTCTTTCTTACTTGAAGGGATTATCATTCTTTGATTCTCGAAAATAATATCGTTTCTTTCTTGTGCCATTTACTTCCATGTATTAAATTGTGGGAATAACCTTACGGCGCGGTTTACCGCCTGTTGGTGAATAACATTTTGTATTCATTCCTTATTAATCTTTGAGAATAACCTTATGGTGCGGATTATCGCCTGTTTGGTGAATAACTCTTCGTATTCAAATTGATGGGAATAACCTTACGGCGCGGATTATCGCCTGTTTGGTGAATAACTATTCGTATTCAAATTGATGGGAATAACCTTACGGTGCGGATTATCGCCTGTTGGTGAATAACCCTTTTTATTTGTCTCGTGTGGAAATAATTTGTCTACACGAATTATCACATGACACTTTTATTCCATATTCGTAAGTGATATCATTTTCCTTTATACTCATAAGGGATACCATCTTTTTCATCTTCCATTATTCAAACTTACTATGGTAAGGGATATTAATTTCCTTCACCTTTTGTTAATCAAACCCGCTACGGTAAGGGATATTATTTTCTTTCATACACCTAAATCGAAACTTATTATGGAACTATTGCTTCTATAATTCCTGAAAATATTATATGTTCCATAATAGTTGAATTTCATTATTTCAACTGAACCTTCCTATTTTCTGAACATTTCTATTGAACTGTAATCGTTATTCTGAACTGTGGATCTTGAATATCATTTTTAAATTTCATTCCACATCATGTTGACAATTTGGACATTATTTGAATCTGCACAAAGTAAACTTCTGATACTTATTGTTTATCCTGTTCTTCTGTTCATCATTTGTATCACTGTTATTTGTATTAATCATCAAGAATCAAGCTGTTGTGAATATATGTGGCCGGGGGCACAGATGTGATATAATTGTTGAACAGATGATAGGTTAAAGGCGATATACTAGGTTAAAGGCGATACATCTGTTCGGTGTCTATTATGGCACGTGGTGAATGTTCTCTTTGGCCCGTAGTGCAAAGATGAACTGTTGGTTGGTATGATTATGACCAAAGGCTGAATCTGGTATAATCATGACCGTTGGTGCTTTATTGAATATCTTTGGCCCGTAGTGCAAAGATGAACTGTTGATTGGTATGATTATGACCAAAGGCTGAATCTGGTATAATCATGACCGTTGGTGTTATATTAAATGTCTTTGGCCCGTAGTGCAAATATGAACTGTTGATCTGCATGATTATGATCAGGAACTGTGAATTTTTATTATCATGACTAATAGAATTTCAGATGATAAAAGTTGATGATATTTTTACAAAAAAGAGAAGCGAGTGGACATTATAGTCTGCATTATTCTTCTAATAAATTGCTCATTCCGCTGCTATTATTGATCTGAACGTTGTTTAAGAATTTAACTACAGTTTTTGATATAAACCTTGTAGTCTATTGTATTCTATCAAGAACTCAACTGTTGAAGGCTAATGATAATTTATTCGTCATTATCTTAGTCATGATATTTCTTACTGGGCTATTTGAGCTCACCCTTTCTTTTGTTCCATTACAGGAGATGAAAACGTAACATGGTCTAGCCGGGGAATGGAGTGAGAGTCTGAGGAATAGCTGTCGTAGTCTTCACGTGTTGTAAAATAGTGTGGCAATAATAGTAAAGACTTAGTTGTGTATTATTATACACTGTATTGTTGTACGTTGTGCTTTGTTGTAATAATTTTGTTGTAGTCTTTTGACGACTCAAGTTTGGGCTGTGTGGGCTCAGATTTGGGGGCGTCACAGATACCACTTGTTGGGAATTAAATCGATGCAAATCAAACAATATATAATAAAAAGAGAAGAATAACACAAGATTTAATTTGAAAAATCCTAAAGAAAGTCAAACTTCGAATATCTACTATCACAACAATAATGGACTTACAAATTTTTCCTAAGTTTTAGGCCCTAAAATTTGAAGTTACACAATACTATGACACAACTTTTTGCACGGAATAAAGGTTGCAAAACCCCTCTCCCACAATATAACTTTTTTACACGAAATATAAAACTGCAAAAACTCTCTCCCTCACACAAACCAAAAATCATCTCATACCTTCTCTCAACTCTTAAGATATTACATGATTTTTGATTGTGTTACATTTCAACAACTAAACATAACACTCTATTTATAGAGTATCCATAATTTTTATCTTTTTATTAAAAATAAGACACTTCTTTTTTGTAACAGTAATTTTTGTCTAAATATGATACGAGAAATATTCTAACAATTTATTATTCGACTAAAATTCTCAACTATTTCAACTTCATATCTAAACAGAATTTAAGGAATATGCCAACACTTTCGCATGCATTTTAATTTGTTTCATCTCGCATTAACGTCTGTCGTCCCACCTTAAGATATTAATTGTACTTCACATCTGTTCTGTATCTGGCTTGCGGCTATACCAGAAAAGAGAAAGTTATCTAAAACAATTTAATAGAATTACTAAAAAAATCTTAACAAAATATAAATGAGAATTTAAATATTCTTAAAGCCTATAGTTTTGCACATGCTCAAGCTCAACTCAATAGTGGTAGGTTACTGCTTTACTTCAACAATATATGTTCGACTTAGACTTGACGTGCTAATGCCTTGACCATCCAGAGATTTGAAATTTGCACTGCCATGATAATATTAATAAGATTTTTTTAACTTTTAAGAATCTCATGTTCAGACCATTTACAAACACGACTCAGTCATCTAATTGATTTATGTAAGTATTTATTAAGACGATTGTCAACTTCGATGTATCCAACAATTTTGATAATTTTAATTGATAGTTGGCAGCATTCAAGATATTTTGAAAATTATAACTTTTGATAAATAAATATATAACTGACAATTCACTTACTATAGTAATTACCTTAATATGAGTACAAATAAAAAAAAATGTTTTACAAAACATCGATCTTGACCTTTTTTTGGTGTGCTGTAAGACTCTCTCTCTCTCTCTCTCTCTCTCTCTCTCTCTCTCTATATATATATATATATATATATATATATATATATAACCCTTAATTCTGTAATTATTTCAACTACGTAGGGGGCACAAAAAGAGCCCGGGAAAACAAAGCACAACGGAAAGAGGAAAAAGAAGTTAAGAGTGCTTCAAAGTTTGAGAATCTTCGATTAATATCTCTGAGTATTAAAAAATAACAGTAGGGTTCCCTTTTTGCTTTCAATCAAATAATTTGTCGGAGATAGACAAATATCATTAAATTGTGAATTGACTATAAAATTGAAGTATCGTATATTTTTGACTACCTTTGAAGTATTTTGACTTTATAAATATATTTTTCACTCGTATTTCATTTGTAATTAACTAGTTATTGCTCAAATAAAAATATTTTTCATTTTTTCCATCAACTTTTAAAGTTCAAAAATAAATAATAAATCTCTAACAAACTAAAATTTTCTTTACACATCAATGACGAAATAAATAAATACATATTTAATTACAAAATCCTTAACAAAACTAGAAACAAGAAAAAAACAAACAAAAAAAACTCAAAAACAAAATAAAAAAACAAAGTACATAGGCTCATCTTCTTCTTCACGTCAATTCAGATCCAAATCATCACTCAAGAATAGATAGTCACTGGAACCGCCGGAAACAACAACGGGAATCACCATGACAGGAACCACCACACGATTTTTTCCCTTGATGGGTGCAGTGGACTTTCTTCCCACATCACTAACACACTCGTTTATATCCATAATATTATTATATTTATAATCAGTGGTGTATCTAAGATTTTTGTCATGGGTGATAACCCTTATAACTAAAGATAATTAAAAAAAATTAACAGGTAATAATAATAATAATAATAAGGGTTAATGACAAAACTGTCCCCTTAAGTTTGGTTGAAAATCAATTTCTCTCAAATTGGGCTTCCAAACAAAATCAATTTAATATTAACTGAGATTTGCTAGAAATTATTCTCATTGTTTAATAGATTTTGGGAAGCATGTTTAGTCATATTTTAGAGGAAAACATGTTTTTATATTACGTTTGGATTAAAAGAATAGAATGAAAGAAAGAATGAAATGATTTTAAGGTATTTTAAGTATATATTTAATTGTTAGTAATAGTGAGTGGTCTAATATGATAATAAAATTATTATACATATTCATTCTATTATAATAAATTTTATTCCATCACCTTTCACATGTAATAAAAATCAAATTAATAGAATAATTCATTCTATCAACTAGAATGATTTATTCTCTAAAATAATTATTTAATATACTATTTTTTAATATATATATATATATTTATTTATTTTTTTAATCTACGAGTGCGGCGGCACTGTGTACAATTACAAAGCTATTCCTTTGCCCAAACTCCGCCCACCGTAACGCCGTTTTATTTCAAAATTGGCGCCATGATTTAAGCGGTCAAAAAAACCAAAATCTCCAGAAACTTGTCGGAATTTCAAAGACATGCCTAAGGCTGCCAAGTGCCAACTACGTGTACAAATGTCCTTTTCGCATGTACATATATGACCTTTCGACTCTCCATACGCCACTCGAAAATTATTCATTCCCACAAAAAAAATGGTTTTAGCTGATTATTTTTTATTTAATTTATAAAATTTATAATTAAAACATTTGTATTTAATTTTTATTAATAAAATAATTAATGTCATAAATTGCTCTTATTGTTCTAATATTTTAAAAATGATGTATCTTGAAATTTTATATATCTAATTTTTTGTTGCGAATTATATAAATAATTATAATTGATAATATTTATCGAGATATTTCATATAGTGAACTAACTTTATAATACTATATATTGATATATATATCGTTATCATAATTCAACAAGATAACTCATTAACTTTTAGATGTAATTCGGTAGAAAAAATATAGTGTATACTTAGTTACTCAACGTTTAGTACATTTGTTTAGAGTGTTTCAAAATTTAAACGTACCTAAAAATTTTGTTCATTTATTAAAATTTTATTTATCTAACAAACACAATATTTGAATCTCAAATATAAAACACTAAAATTAATATAATATTTTTAAATTTATAAATATTATCAACGCTGATAATCGAAGAAATCCATAGTTAAATACTCCCTCCGTCTCATAATAAATATTTTAATTTGATTTTATTGGTCAAATTGATTATTTTTAATATACATAATTAAAAATATTTATATATAATTTTTTAATTATTCAACTTAATATTAGTAATATATTCTTTATAATTATAATTTTTTGAAGTATATTTTAATTTTTATAAAAATTTAGTGATCTTAAAAATTATTAATTTGATCATGAAAATTAAATTAAGACGGGAGAGGGGAGTAGATATTTTGCATGTCAACATCGCTTTGAGGGTAAATTTTCCACTAGGGTTCCGATGCGACCCCAGCCGCAAGATTTGGCGGGAGAACATGCCACCATATTCCTGCCAAGCCATTCAAATTGTGAACTGTCACCGCAACTGCAGGCTTGAGCGGTCCACTGTTTGGACACATGGCTAGATTTTTGAATAGTAAGGCGAGGATAGTGCGGCCAGGAAAGAGTATTATTGTGTCGGACGGTTGGCGGGTGATGGTGCCACGTAGGAGTAGTTGGCAGAGACAACAACCAACAGACGACGATCGTGTTTTTTGCGAAGCTCGCACGTGATTGACAGACGACGGAGAGAAGGGTCCCACTTTAGTTATAATAGTCATGTATCAAAAAAATTATTAGATATTTCGAAGGCATTTAACACGTAATGTTTAACATCATTCGTGTGTTATAATTTCAATACTTAAAATAGATTATTTTATTTTAAATATTAAAATAACAGTACGTAAATAATATAATATAACATGTGATAAATATTTTAGAAGCACTAAATAATTATTTGTGACTGAGAATTAGAAAAAAAAAAGTCCGAGAGCGTGATTACACGACCAGGTCCAAAATCATGTTAGAACTAGAAAAATGGTTGCAAGTCATGCTGAAAATACAAGTTAGTTAATGTCATCATATTCATGCTTTGCTGCCACTTCCTTGCATTTTGTCTTTCATTTTAATTTCTTCAATCTAATGAATGATCATTCATTTCAATGGAGTAGAATATTCGAATGTGTTTTCATATTAATTGTAGCCTTATCTTATAATTACAACTTCTTTATCCATGATGGTGATGCTCCCTGATGGAACATTCCACCAAACTAGTAGCTACTTCACCAAATTTATAGTATTTGACATTTGACAAGATCTTCCCTCGTATACAAATCAAATATTGAAACGATGATAATTTCACGCGCAGTAAAAAGATAGATCGATGACAGCTGAATTATTAATATGGGAAAATAGATAGATTCAATATTAAGCAGTCTTATCAACCACAAAACACACACATATATCACATACCGTGACAAAACACACACAAATATCACCCACAACAGCGTATTTTAATTATAATTTATTTAAAGAATTAATATTTTTATATTATTTTTATGCGGTGAACTCTACATATATGATCTATAACGATAATTAATCGTCATTATACATTTATAACGATATTTTTTGTGGAATTTATCGTATAAAAATATCAAAAAATAATATAAAAATATCAATTTTCTTTATTTACTATACATAATTATATATTTGAGTTTATCTCGCAACACAATTTAATAATCACTATGTGACAAGTATAAATTACTCCATCCTTTTATAACTTTCCTTTTAACCGCTTTTCCGAAGTTGTACTAAGGCTCTAAGATTAAAATTTACTAGTATATGTTTATTAATTATTCTCAAAAATAAAAATTAGAAAGAAAAAAAAAACTCATATGAAGAGTAGTGACCGCGCCATGAATTTTAAGTGGATAAGATACGACGAGCAAATCAACAACATTTTCTATAAATATATCAGTGGCTTCATAGATCCAAATAGATAATAACAGTAACAACATTTGTAAAAATAAAAAGAATAAATATAAATATATATACAAAAATCAAATATAATATTAATTATAATTATTAAAAATATGTGTATGACATAAATTTTAATATAAATATATATTTTTTAATAACTAAGATTAATATAATATTTAATTTTTGTAAACATAGAAAAGGATCGGGAGTGGAAAAGTGTAGCTAAAGCTAATTGATAAGGAACAGCAATGATCATATACACGACGAGAAAACCGGCCATAAGATAAATTTGACAACGGAAAATCTAAGCGGAATGTTCAGTCATGGAGCTCATAATTTCTGTCTGCACTCGGCAGATCTCACCTTAATTTACAAGCCTTTTAATTTTACCTTCTGACGGCCCCCACAATATGCCACGTGGATTTACCATGAGTCCAAGTGAAGCAAAGGACACAAGCCTAACCACGTCGTTTTGTGGGTCAAGTTTAAAGTTATTTTAAATTAACTAAGCATTTGTTACATGTTATTTAAAATAGGCATTTTAAATACCCAATAATTGAAAATGACAATAGAGCACGGCGGAAAGGGAATTAAATATCCCACCCCCCATCCTTGATTTTAAAAAATTTCTCACACTTGTATCACATCATCACCGAAGTTAAAACTTAAATAACTGTTCTCATCACTGCTAAAAATTTAAATCCCTACGAAAATTTTATATCACCATAAGAATATTAATATTTTATATATTTTTTAAATAAACAATTTAATTTTAATTATATTTATAATACATATATGAAAATTAATCATATTTTAACTTATATGTGATAAAATTAATAAATAATAAATAATAATAATATATACCCACACAAGAATATATCTTTTAATTATGTAATATATAATAATATAAATATTAAACAATAACTATTCAGGGGAAGGGTGGCGAGCGACTTAGAGTATCTCCAGCAATGACTAGAAATAAAATTCTAGACTAAATATAGTCTAAGATTTATATTAGAGCTCCAGCAGTCAGACTATATATAATCTGTGACTATATTTGATGGAAGAGAAAGACTAAATCAAGGAATGGGATAGTCCATGCACTATAATTTTAATAATATTTAAATGGGATGGTAGAAGATGATTGTTGTGACGCCCCCAAATCTGGGCCCACACAGCCCAAACTTGAGTCGTCAAAAGACTACAACAAAATTATTACAACAAAGCACAACGTACAACAATACAGTGTATAATAATACACAACTAAGTCTTCACTATTATTGCCACACTATTTTACAAAACGTGAAGACTATGATAACTATTCCTCGGACCCTCACTCCATTCCCCGGCTAGACCCTGTTATGTTTTCATCTCCTGTTGAAAAACAATGGAACAAAAGAAAGGGTGAGCTCAAATAGCCCAGTAAAGAATATCATGACTAAGATAATGACGAATAAATTATCATTAGTCTTCAACAGTTGAGTTCTTGATAGAATACAATAGACTACAAGGTTTATATCAAAAACTGCAGTTAAATTCTTAAACAACGTTCAGATCAATAATAGCAGCGGAATGAGTAATCTATTAGAAGAATAATGCAGACTATAATGTCCACTCGGTTCTCTTTTTAGGAAAAACATCATCAACTTTTATCATCTGAAATATCATTAGTCAAGATAATACAAATTCACAGTTCCTGATCATAATCATGCAGATCAACAGTTCATCTTTGCACTACGGGCCAAAGACATTCAATATAACACCAACGGTCATGATTATACCAGATTCAGCCTTTGGTCATAATCATACCAAACAACAGTTCATCTTTGCACTACGGGCCAAAGAGAACATTCACCACGTGCCATAAAAGACACCGAACAGATGTATCGCCTTTAACCTATTATATCGCCTTTAACCTATCATCTGTTCAACAAATATATCACATCTGTGCCCCCGGCCACAGATATTCACAACAGCTTGATTTTTGGATGATTAGAATGATATAAATGATGAACAGAAGAAATAGGATAACAATAAGTATCGGAAGTTTACTTTGTACAGATTCAAATAATGTCCAAATTGTCAACATGATGTGGAGTGAAATTCAAGATCCACAGTTCAGAATAACGGTTACAATTCAATAGAAAGGTTCACGTAAATAGGAAGGTTCAGTTGAAATAATGAAGTTCAACTATTATGGAACATATAATATTTTCAGGAATTATAGAAGCAATAGTTCCATAATAAATTTCGATTTAGGAGTATGAAAGAAAATAATATTCCTTACCGTAGCAGGTTTGATTAACAAAAGGTGAAGGAAATTAATACAAAGGGTTATTCACCAACAGGCGGCAATCCGCTCCGTAAGGTTATTCCCACAATTTAATAGAATTTGAGTACAAAGAGTTATTCACCAAACAGGCGGCAATCCGCTCCGTAAGGTTATTCCCACAATTTAATAGAATTTGAGTACAAAGAGTTATTCACCAAACAGGCGGCAATCCGCTCCGTAAGGTTATTCTCAGAGATTAATAATGAATGAATACGAAAGGTTATTCACCAACAGGCGGCAATCCGCTCCGTAAGGTTATTCCCACAATTTAATACATGGAAATAAAAGGCACGTCTTATGAGTAAGGAAGAAACAATATTATTATCGAGAATCAAATAATGATAATCCCTTACCATAGTACGTTTGAATAATGGAAGATGAAAAAGATGGTATCCCTTACCGTAACACGTGACTGGATATTGATTTAAATGAGGTTGATTAACTTGAACAGTACACGTATACTTATAGATCTTCACAAATACTCAAGATGACTTAAGCACACTTAGAGAGAACTTTCACAAGAAGTATTTAGAGAGAGAAAGAAAGAACAAGTAAGGAAGTTTATGAAAAATCCTTAAGTTAAGGCTTCTATTTATAGCCAAAAATCTTATCATTCATTTAATCTAAACCATTCATTTAAAGATCACCTTTTAATCTACACCATCCATTTCAAATATTATATTATCTTTAATCTACACCATTCATTTCATATCACCTAATAATCACCTAACTTTATATTATAAACAAATCAATTTAATTATTCAACAATAATTCACACTTTAATCTACACCATTTATTTCATATCACCTAATAATCACCTAACTTTATATTATAAACAAATAACTTTATCAATTCAATTATTATGACTAATTGTTATAAATACAGTATAGTTAGCTCTTAGATATCAAGTCAATAAATTAATGAAATACAACTGTTTAAATAACATCATAATAGAGATAACAATAATGTAAAATAAAGCATACGTTACTGTGTAATGACAATTATTGATTCAATAATGTGAATTACTGTGCATATGTTACTGTGACAATTATTAGGTTCAATAATTTTAAAAACAGTGCAACAACAATTATTGACTCAATGATATAAAATACAGTGTAATGACAATTATTAAATCAATAATGCAAAATACTGTGTAACAACAATTATTGAATTGATAATATAAAATATTATGCAGTGACAATTATCGATGAAATGATGCGTAACAGTTACGGTGTCAATTATCAGACTAATAATATGAGACACTATGCAATACCGTGTGTTACTGTAGAGTACCGTGTGCTACAGAAAATACCATAAACTACCGTATGCTACTATTCTTTTATCACCGGTATTTTAACAGTTCCGTTGACTATTTTTATTTAAAAAGGTTACTTCTGTCGTTTTCTATATCCGACAAATATTCCGTTGTGGGGTCCACCAATAATTTATTATTTCGGCGCCGTCGTACGACACGAATATTCCCCGACCAAACGAATATTCCCCGACAAAGCGAATATTGTCCGACAAAATAAAATTTGCACATAACATCCTTAACTTTCAATTTTGTTAATTTAACCACTTACTGTTTCAAAAAAATATATATGAAGAAAAATTAAATTTTGTATTTCATAAAATTCGGGGTCTTACAATTGTAGCTTTTTTGAATTCATTGATTATTTTAATTTTTTTATATTATAATCTACATGATAGTCCATCTGCTGGAATGATTGAAGACTAAAGGACATTTGATGATGTCATATGAATTAAATATAGCCCATGAAATAGTCCATCTGTTGGAGATGCTCTTAGGGAGGGACAAGTGAATACCATTCCCTTCTCATTCTGGACAGCGCGTGGGAATTACTGTAGGGACGTGATAAATTGTCATCTCTGTCAGTAATGTGAGTTGATCATGTTTATAGATCCTATTTATTATACTGATAATCTTATATTCTTGATATTCTAATATTTGTTAAAGTGTTAAAATTTTCGATAATTAGATGATCAAAAAATATGTGATAATCTGACATTATTACGTACTAGTCATCTTAATTTTTTTGTGTAGAAAAAAATATTCTTTATATTTAATAGATTAGACATAAATATCCTTATTATTCACATAATTTATATTTTTTTTGTTTTTTTTTTAATTTTTCGACATGTTTAATTTAACTAAAAAAATTTATTACCCATATAAAGCATGTGGTGTTGTTTGTTATTTATTATTATAAGTTTAAATTATTATTAGCGACATACTTGAAAATTTTGTGTTTAATAATTAAATAAATCATGAATTATTATTTTCTAAACATATTAAAAAATTCAGCACAATTTACTAAGTAATACAAAATTAATTAGTTCAATAGTTCTTTGATGATTGTTAATTACATTTGGCAATAATTATATGATTGAATCATTCAATTAAAATTAATATAAATATATTTTAATAAAAGATCAATATTAGAAAAAATATATTCAATAATTTTGAATTCATACCAAATATTTACTATAGTAATTACCACTAGTCACATATCTTCTATCAAACAAAAATGACATAATATGACCATTTTTTATTGATGATAATCAGATACCCAGTAATCTTTATTTATATAAGTATTTATCATGATCTGCAATAAACAACCCCTAAAATTTATTCTTGTTACAAATTGCAGTTTAAATTAACATTAGCAACATTATAATTTATTGTTTTCAATATTTGATCTCAATATTTTTACATATAATTATTATATATTGTTATGAAATTGATAGAAGTGACCACTTTAAAGAAAATATGATACTCATTCCGTTTTAAATTTTAAGATTAATATTGACTTTTGAAAAATTAATTTCAAAAATAAAATTAAAATGAATTTATTTAGTTTATGTCAATACAATTATGAATATCATAAATTAATTAAAAAATACTACTAGTTATAAGATTTATTATTTTTAAAACTTTAATGAATTATGTCTTTAAATTTAAAAATATCTCAAATTAACTTTGAGAAAGTCAATAATAATCTTTTAATTTGAAACGGAGAAAATATTTAATTATTAATTGAGCCAAAAAGGTATCATATAAGATTGTAATTTGAAATATAAATACATCTACAATTATATGTTTTACTTTCTCAACATTGTAATTCAGCTGGGCCGAATAAATTTTTAATCAAATTTAGTCTGAATTTTAATTTGAGTTTGAATTTTTAATTTCCCGTTAAATTAAATTTGAGCAAACTTTAAAGGTTTGGCGAATGAGTTTCAGGTTTGATGGAATCAATTGACAATCTTACATTCTTTGTCCACGTGGCATCGAAACCCTCCAAATAGGAAGGCCTCACCAGATGGACGTGTGTAATTAGCAATGTTTAAAAATTTGGATCGGATCGACTGTCCGATCGGAATCAATCGGCTCTCCAGTTTTGTTAGCCCAGAAAATCAATTTGATAATAACTCGGTTGACCACTGGTTCAACCTGTAAAAACCAGTTAATTGATTCAGTGAACCGGTCGACTAAATATTTTTTTGTACAAAAATATTTTTATTTTTAAAATTAGATATTTTTAATAATATTGTAATATAATTTTACTATATTTTATCTTATAAAAAAATATATTAATTATTAATAATATATATTTTTATATATTTATGACATTATCAGTTCAACTATTAATTAAATCAGTGATTCATCCATCCCGTATTTTTTCTCATTTGCTAATCGATTTGATTTTTAAAACATCGGTAATTAGGAGTAGTTGACTTGGACAAGAAATTTAGGTCATACCGGGTAGTATATCCGGGCAGCGGAGGCATTACTCGCAGCATGTGAGCGTTACCCCACTTACCTTTGCGTATAGACCGCTGTAGCCTGTACTACTAGTATAAAAGCACGATCCAAATAACTAGAAGAGTAGACTGAGGGTAAAATAAAATCTGGCGTGCTTAGTACTTTTTAGAGTGTAGAGAGAGAAAATACAAGCGAGAAAAATAAACGCCTCAGAAGTCAGAACTACTCTGTTTGATTTACCTATTGCTGAAGAAATCGAAGGAAGAAGAAGATGGAGTGGCCTTCTTATTTGGATGAATACGAAAAGCTTGTCATCAGAATGACCACCCCAAGGTTGGTTTGTTTTTCAAAGCACCACCTCTCTGTCTCCAGTTTTTTCAAACACTAATCATTCAGTTTTTCTGTTGATCTGTTCAATTGCTGTTGGTTTGAAGATTATATGAAGCTAATTATGATTTCTGCAACTTCTCTTTGAAATTTTTCATGGAGTTTTTTCGTTCCAGTTTTCTCTGTTTTGGTTTGATTGCAAAAGATAATTATGGAAAATTTACTTATATCTCTTATGATCTACTATTCTAGAGCAGTTTTTTCGTTAAGAAAATATTTGATATGATGTTTCCAAATTTACTGATAATCCGAATATTTTCCTTATTAATGACAATATTTGGTACTAAATAGTAGTTCCTACTTTAAACTTGTTACCATTATTATAATATATTACTTACTACAATTAATTAATTTAATTAGTCTTAGTTAGTTGGTTTGGTTTCACAAGTTTGAAGTTTCTCCAACTCTTTCTTCCATAATTTTCCACAACTGATCACCTATTTATTATGCTCGACTTTATGCATACACAACCGGCCTCACTTTCAATTATTTTCTCCTCTTTTTTTTACAACAATTTCAAAATTCTTCAAATTCAAATATTTTGAATTTCCCCCAAAGTCTAACTTGTCTCCAACACTGATGTTGTTTGCAGGGTCATGGTCGACAATGCCGGTTGTGCCAACACCACTCGCGTAATGGTAAGCTGCACCTCTCAGAAGTCAGAACGACCCAAAAAAATACTTGATGTATTTACTAATTTTCCCATTATTTTCTACAGATTGATAGTGCTAGAAAACATGGAATTCTTCTAGAAGCCATTCAAGTTCTCACAGATCTGGACTTGTCGATTAAGAAAGCTTACATTTCTTGCGATGGAAGATGGTTCATGGATGGTAATTTGCGTTTCCTTGAAGACTCATGTTATCAAAATAATCAGTTTTAGCTGAATATTTCTGGATTTTTTTTACTGATTATGAGCTTTTTACAGTTTTTCATGTGACCGATTTAGACGGAAACAAATTAACAGACGAAAGTGTTATCAATTACATTGAACAGGTTAATAATCTCTTTTAACTTGATCTGTTTGAGTCTGGTATTAATTAAACTAAACTATTATGTTGACATAGTTTATTACTTGTTCGTTTTTTACAGTCTCTTGGTACAATTCATCATGTGCCATCAAAAAGTATTGATGGCATGACAGCATTAGAATTAACAGGAACTGATAGGGTCGGGTTACTCTCGGAGGTTTTTGCTGTATTAGCTGATTTGCAAGTCAACGTGGTTGAGTCTAAGGTGTGGACACACAATGGCCGAATTGCTTCACTAATCTATGTTAAAGATTGCGATTCGGGGACTCCGATTGAGGACGAACTGAAGATTGACAGGATTGAAGCACGGTTGAGGAACGTGCTTAAGGGGGATAATGATATCAGAAGTGCCAAAACTTCAGTTTCTTCAGCAGTTACTCATACAGAAAGAAGGCTTCACCAAATGATGTTTGTGGATTGTGATTATGAAAGAAAGCCGATAATTAGGACTAATGGTGATTCCCCAATTGTCTCGGTTCAGAATTGCTTGGAGCGTGGTTATTCTGGTGTAAATATTCACTGCAAGGATCGAACCAAGCTTCTCTTTGATGTTGTTTGCACTTTGACCGATATGGAGTATGTTGTCTTCCATGCCACTGTCAACACAACAGGGGACAGAGCTTATCTGGTATATATTTGTGCAATTTTGCTTCACAATAGCCCGTTCCGAGCTTTGTGGCACTTAATTAATGTAAATTTGTTTAATTTTTTTTCAGGAGTTCTTCATTAGACATCAAGATGGAACACCCATTAGTTCAGAAGCCGAAAAGCAACGCTTGATTCAGTGCATACGTGCAGCCATTGAAAGAAGAGCATCTGAGGTAGTATTTTTTTTTTGTCTAATGCTATCTTATAGTGTGCACTTTTGCTGTTTAGGATGAATAAATTGATGATTCACGGGGTAGCCAATTTCACTGATGGTTTAGTTATTTAATCACAGGGTGTGAGGTTAGAGCTTTGTACAGCCGACAAGCCAGGATTATTGGCAGAAGTGACAAGGACCTTTCGAGAAAATGGTCTCAATGTGACAAGGGCGGAGATATCCACTAGATGTGACACGGCTCAGAATGTTTTTTATGTAACTGATGCTATTGGGAACACAGCTAACACAATGATTATCGAATCAGTTAGACAGAAAATCGGATTGAGTAAATTAAAAGTGAAGGAACTGGCGTTGATATATCATCAAAAGGCAGAAAGGGATGATGATGAACCCCCAGTGGGTGTTGGTGGGGCAGTGTTGGTATCACTTGGAAGCCTAGTTAGAAGGAATCTATACAACTTGGGATTGATCAGATCATATTCCTAGTGTGAAAAAGGCAACTTGTTGGCATATACTTTGCTTCAGGAATGGGCATGTGTGAATAGGTAAGGATTATAGTTGGGTTTGGTTGGTTGAATAGGCAGACGCATACGCATAGCTAATACTTGGTAGAAGATTGATGTTTGGATTGAGAAGAGTTTTAAATGGTAGAGAGAAAATAGTTAGAAAATTTAAAGATTATTATTAAGTTCTTTGCTGCTGGCTGCCTGATAGAGAAGAAGATTACAAGAAATTCGTTTTCACACTATAGCCCATTGCATCATCATAACGACCCTTTTAAATACTATTAATTATAATGGTTCACTTTAATTTTTCATCTATATTTCTCGAATTCAACTGTGTTATTCCATCTCCTCTTTCGTCTATTATCCCTTTGTTTTTCATGTAATCTTAATTTCAAATACAAATTATTACAGATGCATATATAAAAATTAGATGACAAGAATATATATAAGTTAAATAATAAATACGACACGACAATGGGACAGTAAAATTAAATTCATATTTATGTGGTGGGGTGTTAATAGTCACGGCGGTTTAAATTTCTGTTGCAGCCGACTGAACTGAATTTGTATTGGCGATGGGTTCCAAGCTGCGTATGGATCAACTTGGCATTGATTTTCTAAATTACTCGTAACAGTAATACTCTGGTTCCAATGACCGGATAGATTGTTTATATATTACTCCAAAGGAAACAGTAGCCAAATAAGAGAGCGGAATTGAAAGTGGTCAAACAGAGGAGAGAAAGCAGAGGCGGCTAGTTGTCTTTCTTGTCTTCATGCATCCAAGATTAATCAATCAATTCCTAAAGTAAGGAAAACAAGTAGCTTTTGCTATATATCTTTATATTATAAAATCTTGTAAATTCATAACATGTCACACTATATTAGATAGATCGAGTGTTGCACCGTCATCACTGTACTTTTAGTAAATGTTAATAATAAATTTTAAAATATAAAATTTTCTTAAAAGTTGCTTTAAAAATGTTTCTAATTTTGGAAGTGCCCCAATAAGAATTTAATAATAATAACATAGAGTATAGTCAATCATATAAGATTTACTTAACTAATATTATGATAATACATCATTTGAGACACTTTTTGAGATAAAAATTAAAATCCCTAACATCACCCTTACTAATATTAATACTGGTGGAATTCAAATAACTTGTCTCATCACTTGTTCCATCTTGTTAGATTTAAGATCAAATATAGCAAACAATCTCACAAAAATTAAAAAAGAACGGAAAATAAATGGCATACTATATATATTTAGGTTCACCAAATTTTGACTAATCTTGCTTAGCTGATATATTTATATGTTTGTCTATCACACTCTACAATAATTCAGATACTAAATAGTATTAAGTATTTATATAAAACTAAAAAATTCTAGGTCTTACAAAATGGGTTCAAACCCATGAGGTCAAAACATCAATTAAACTCAAGATCGGACTATTAACAAATTCTCAAACTCCAAACTAACTTATATTAATTGCCATTGATTGAACCCATTAAAATATAAGACAATCTCAACATATCTTGTGGCAAGTTCACAACTCAAAACAATTATTCCCCAACAATATTCTTCTCTTGTTGCTATTTCATCATTCGTCCAAAATGTACACCTCATCTATCGATTATGCATCAGATATGATTAATTATACTCGTTCTTGATTGTCTTTGCTACTTTTCATTGCTTTAATTTATCTTCTTTTTTCTATATATATATAGCTACATATGATTATGCTACTAATAGAGATTCAATAAATACTAGCTATCTAATTGCTATAATATCAAGCATTTAGTGGTACTTGAAGGTAATAAAGGTTCCAACCAAGAAATGAGTAATGAAAACAAAAGGCAGCCATGGAGGCTTAAAGTTATCTTAATAAAAGTAAAAGCAACTACACAGTGCCACGTACTTAAGAATATATATATATATATATGGGGTTTTATAATGTTAAATTCTCATCATGTCATTTGCTGCATAGTTCTCAAAGAACCTTTTGTACTAGATATCAAAGAGAATGCTTTTGAGATCAGCATCTTAATTATGGCGGTGCCAATTAGTGGCCGGGAGCCTTTTGGTGTTTTGTGTTCATACAACTTTTGGAATTTGCGGCTAATACCAAAACTGCGTGTGTTGCAAGGTATACGTTTAGTAATCTGAATTTCCAAAGCACGATTTATTCGAGTATAATATTACCTTGCTTTATTTAAAATGCAACATTTAAGTATCATAATTAGTATTGTGGTAATGGGTGTCTATCTATATATATATATATATATATATATATATATATATATATATATATATATATATGCGTGAGTAATACTCGTGTTATTCTTTGATTCCATTGCATCTGCATCTTACACGATGATTTCATTTGCTTTGTAAGGGATACAAAGTACGTGGGTATATAAGATGAGAAAGGTGTTTATATTACGTGGAGTAAATCCTGTTTGAACACAAGAATCATGTTGCTGCATGTGTCTCATGTTCACGATTTAATTACAGTAGTATTCTCAAAGTTCTTTGGAAAACTATCATTAATAAAAAATGCACTTGATGAAAAACTTTTGAGAAACAAAATACTACTGCCTCCGATTTCATGAAAAGAGATTCATTTATGAATAGTAAAAATGCATTTTAATTATATATTTATCCCAAAAAATATTAGGTTGTTAGTTTAATAGTAGTGAATCTTATATTGAGATTATGATGGCAAAATCGAGTACGTTCATAATGTTAAAATTAATAAAATAAAGCCTTTAATTTGTGAAAAATAAAATTGACATATGAGACATTTTTTTTGCAGAGTAGAGGGAGAGTACTGAATATTGGTGCATGCCACTATGATGAAAGTTATGCCTTGCAATCTTTGATATGCTAAATAGGTTGAAATTAAATGAACCCTCTTTGCAGGCCCTGCCACCACTTTGCTTCTTTGGTAAATAATTATAGCATTACAAAATAACAATAATAATATTAACCCCCTGCAACGGGAAAGGGAGCAAAGAAAGTGATAGAGATAACGAGATACTACTACTACCTAACAGGAGAAATTAAGCCGTGTCACAAATAATTAAGTAATTAGTGGTGTTACGATACATATTTAACTCTAATGTTAAGATATTTATTAGTATAAATCATAACAGCCTAAAATAATTACTTCGTATAACCGGCTACTCAGTACGTATACTAAGGAATTAATTGAAGTTGTCGAGATATATATGGCTGCATACGATACGGGGAACAATTTCTTGTAGGAGAAAAGTGCACATCAAGGAGGAAAAAACAATGTTTTCAGTCCATGTAAAGCTATTACTTGACTTTTATACTTGACCGTATTCTTTTGTTTATGGATATTTCATTCGATATTTTCTTGATTATGAAGCCTGCCAAGAGTTTGACCAAATTATGCATTCATACAAATAATAGAGCCGAAATATCATCAATTTGGCAGTTAGTTTTACAGCTTCTTTTCTTCTTGTAGGGTGGAATCTATGAAGCCTGCCTGTGTTGGGCGATAATTGGTCGTTAAAATTTAGGCTTTCACTGCAAGAAAATCTACTCATTCCAGCGATAATAATTAATTATAATATAATTTTTGATAAAATTATTTTAAACAAGATAATTTTGATCGAATTTACGACATACTATAATTAATTATAATATAATTTTTGACGAAATTATTTTCATTCAAAATAATTTCGATCGAATTTACGACAGAGAATAAATTACTTGTTTTTATATTGACACAGAAAACAAACCTATATTGTGAACTAATTTAGGATAGATGCCTCAAATTTGCAGTGCACATTTATGTAAATTTATCCCATGCATGTTGGATCGTCTCTTTATTCAAAAAGTTAACCTGTTAAGTTAAGATTCTACTATACTTATTAACCCATCTACACTCTTAAATTTATCTAATGTGAATTCATGTAAAATATCCAAACAATTTATTCACCCAACACATGCGGGGGAAATCCCTCATGTAAGATCAATGATAATTAGGATTAAAATAGTTTGATGTTACTTTTCTTAATTTCTTTTAATATTAAGATTCTTCAAGTGAGAGACTATTTAATATTTGGGGGAAATTATACTATTCGGACTAAACAATCATATCACATTAATAATTCTTACAGACAAATATAATTTAGAAGAACCAATCTCTTCCAACCCTATTTTTAGTATAGCCAAAGAAAAGGAAGAATTTTTTTTAATTAACGCATTACTTCCAGGGTGCAACGAAAATGGTAGAAGATAACAACATATCTGGGGAGGATAAAACAATGTCACATTTTGTTTTATTAATAAGTATAAGTTTTATTTTTATTTTAATGTCATTAGTTGTAAATCGCACTAACTACTAAGAAGAAAGTACTTGGTCAAGGCAACCACCTCAGCAGGGTGGCGGCTACTATTCGTAGAAAGTTTGTATGCAATACAAATAGGGGAACAAAATTGGAAGGGAGGAGAAATTTAGGAAAATTTAAGGGGGAAAAGGATAAAATAAATTGTTAAAGAGTTCAAGTGAATCATGCAAGTTTTCTTGTCACCTCTATTTCATTTGTTGTCTATGATACATACAAATCTTATTCACCAGATCGTTATACTTTTTAATTTAAATTAGAGATTGTGTGTACAACTATAAGTTTTTTTTTTTTTTTTATTTGGTAATTTGAGCAGAGACCTCATGCACTTAAAGTCTTATGAGTAGTTGTTTTACCATTAAGCCATGAGGGGCTTGGTTACAACTATAAGTTGTCCTTAATTATATAGGCATCTGTTCATATATGTTTTACTATTATATATTACAATATAATATATAGTATAATAAAATAAAAGAAGGAGGTTTTTCAACGCGAGATATAGGAGGGTCATGCTAGAGTTTGACCAAAGAAAATTAATATTGGTTGTTTCTTAATTCTCAGGCCATGTTAATTGGAACCTTAAAGAGGCTAACTTTTGTCATTTTATGAACATATAAGTACTTGAATTTATTTAGATAATTTTCACCAAGTATAATCATAATAATGTATTATGTATTATCTTAACCGAATGTTCCGAAAGCATGCTTTGGTTTGATCCTCTCTAATTAAATTTGTGTGGGAGATAAGACTTCCAAGTATATTTCTACTAGTAGTTGTGCATTTTGATGCTCTAGTCTTCGTTATTTTTTCTTATAATAGTTCATGTTATTCTTATAAGTAAATATATAGACACATGTACTCAATAATTCACGTTTAAAATTTTTTTTTTTTTATAATTTAAAATAGAGAGAATACTAAATTTTCTTTAAAGAAAAGTTTCAACGTGTATAGAGAGAGCTATTCAACTTTCGGAAAAAGGTCAATTCTATCTTTATTTTTCCAAATACATGAGCTTTTCTCAAATGATTATTGGGAATTCTAGATGTAATTTTAGTTGGTGGTTGACAAAATTGGGTTGGGTCATATTTACTGACCTCCAGCTGGATGAGCCCATACGTTTAGATGAGTCTTAAGGAGTTTGAAAGCCCAGGAGAAAAAGCATGGGAAACTTAAAGCATTTAAGGACCCAAGTTCCAACCCCACTAGTTTGCTACATTTCATTTTCATCTAACATTAGGGTAGCCCAACCTTGCTATTTGATTAGGCTTTTGATCAGCGTCTTTGGGCTTTCTCATGATGCTGGACTTACAAAGAGGCACAAATAGCAGCAAATCATATATATATATAAAATAAAATTACCCATTTTATGTAATTTATCTCCATACATAATAGCAAATCATATATATACCCACCCTATCTATCTCTATATATACACTCACCACTCATTACTATCTATCTCTATTATAAAGGGAGGCAAAAAGAGGCGGTGATTATTTTTTAGATTGTGTCACCAATCACTATTTTACTTACATTTTATCCTATAATTGTAATAATATTTTTATTTTATTCTCAAAATTAAAATGTTAGATTTTTAAATTATTTATAAGCAAAATATGAATTATACACGGTACACAATAATGCATTACATTTGTAGTAACATGAGATTTGCACAAGGAGTATTTATTAATCATTTTTCATTCCATTGAAAAGCAGTAAATAAATATATTCGTTAACTGGAGTTGTTGTGATTGTGTTATAGGATGGTAATGTTTCCAATTGATAGTGGAGTTTGAACATATATAAATCAATTTAATAAAACATCACAATTGCTTGTTGATGTCAGAAAAATAATATTTACATATAAACACCACCAGCTAGCTATAATATTTATATATGCTTAAAATATTACAAAAATTGATCGTTCTTATCTAAATTCTAACCCTTTGTATATTTTATTTTGTGTTTTTTGTTTTTCTTGCTAACTTATTGAAAATTAAATTCACCAAAGAGCCTTTACTTTTATTTATCAATTTTATATTTAGCCTTGCATTTCCATGGTCAATGCTTGTGGTCCAGAAGCTGCTTTAAAATATTATTTTTTATTATCAAGTTGAGATGTGAGATTTATTATTTTAACATAATTCCTAAATTATATTTTAAATAGTAAAATATATCTTAATGTTCCAAATTTAGTTTTCCATGCATACTACACGCTATTCTTGGTTTTTAAACGTTGCGGAAGATAGTTATAATATTATCAGATAATTCAAAAAATAATAATTTTATTTTATTAATTTAATTAGGTCTTCTCTGGTATAAATAATTAATAGGGTTAAGTCGCAAGAAAAAACGTTTTAAATTTAAAATGGAAATATGTCCTTGGACTAAAATGTAATTCTCACATTTCATGATTAACACCAGGGATGATTGCATAATCAATATCTTAAGATATTGAGCTGATTAGTCGAGTATGAATTTCGATTTAAGCTTGAGGAACTGAAATTTGGACCAAATTTGAGCACTTGGTAATTTGACTCCGTTATAGGCCCCACCAAACAGTAATGCTAAAAGAATATAAATAAATAATTGATTATTACATATTTACATTTTAAATATTATTCTCTATGTATAAGATCTTTTAAGTTACTTATAAATTATTAACATGTATATTGAGATGAAATTTTGAAATAATAAATAATCAAGTATTTATCAAATGGTTCACTAATATTAATTTAAATCATAAATTACGGTTAATAAAAAAA
Organism: Hedera helix; assembly: GCA_947179155.2. Classification (NCBI taxonomy): domain Eukaryota; kingdom Viridiplantae; phylum Streptophyta; class Magnoliopsida; order Apiales; family Araliaceae; genus Hedera; species Hedera helix. The sequence goes on from OX359273.1 coordinate 46,331,390, forward strand.
ATGATTGTTTATTGAACATTTAAAGTGAGTTACTTAAGATTATATTTTTTATTTTTTGGCCAAAAAATAAATCATAATTGTGCTAACGTTTTATACCTCCTCGACCAAAATTAGCTCAATTATAAATTTAAACGCAACGAGCCTAAATTTAAACCTGAACATTTAGGTCGAGCAATATCAAACCCGCACATGATTAATTGTGATGTCTCGATTAAACGAAATGGGTTTGTTGGTATTGACTTTGTGTTTTGAGATGAGAAGGGACAAGTGTTAAGATTTAGTGTAAATATGAGTTTCGATAATTTAAATGTTGATTGTACTAAAACTTTGGCGACAAGGGGTGGTGGTGCACTTATGATTTTAATTTATTTTTTTTTTGTTCTTAAAAAATAATCGTTTAGAGTGACAATAGTAGAATTATTGAACGTTTTATAAAAAGTCGTTTAGATAATTCTTATCTTATTGATATCATAGGATATTGTCATTTGATGTGTAATATTTTTGAGGAGATCTGCTCAAAACATGTTGGTTGGTAATAAGATAGTCTATAATCTTGCAAAACTTGCTCAATAGACGAAATTTAGTGTTCTTTTATTTTGGTTAGATGATATTCCTTTTGGTGACCTTCCTTTCGTTACAAGTCATGATATTGAAAGATACAATCTTTCGATTATTGTTTCAAAGATAATTTCTCCGCCACTTTCAGAATCTAATTACACGTGTATTGTATAGTGAGTGTAGCATCGTGAACAACTAGTCTACCGTGTCCTAAATGATTATACCTCTCCGTTCGGAAAGAGAATATTATTTTATCTGTTGGTATTCTTTTTATAATATTAAGATTTTCATGCCACACAATCAAACACATTTTTCAATGATTATTTTTCTTCTAAAAATAAATAAGTTTAAAGAATAAAGTTATTATACGATAATTATATTTAAAAGTAACCTAAACAAATAAAGCTTAATATTTATAAAATAAAGCTGATAAAATAAATAAGCTTATAAGTTTAGGATAGAGACAATACATTTTAATATATAATTTATTTATTTTTACTTATAACAAAACACTCGTGATGCATATAGACAAATGATAAAAAAAAAAAAATTATAAAAACAAAAATACATGTGCAAGCATAAATTTTTAAAAAAAATCATGTTTAATTACACGTCAAATACATATGCAGTTAACTGGGAATATGACAAGATGTTTTCATCTTATACATATGATTAGCAATTTATGCACTTTAATGGCACATAAACTCGTATAAGAATTAAGGTGAGACTTTAATTTCATGCTACACATGTTTTATATTTTCTATATTTTATGTCAAATTTGAGCATGACTAATGGATTCATTTTTTAGTTAAAATATTAATCTTTTAGCTCTCTTATTTGACACAAAATATTTTTATTACTATGTTATATATATTTGTTTAAATATCAGAGTTAAATTTATAATAAATATAAATACATAATATTTAAATATTATATTTATTTTATATTTAAATATTATATATATAAATTTGTCCTTAAATTTAACAATATATAACTACGAGAAGGGAAGAGATTTGAAAATTTATAATATTCGTCATTTTAAGGATGCTAGTACAAATGGGGGTATATACATGAAACGTTTGTTTTTTCGTTGGAGGTAGTAAATACCAGTTGGTATGTTCATTAATGCCGGAACCTAGGAGTACCACTTTAAAATGACTGGTGAAGAGGGCAATGTTTTGAAAAAAAGCAAATAATGTTTCCTTTATTTTAATCTTTTGTTTGTATTTGGTACTACTATATTAGCCTTGTAGTATATATAAGTATAATACATGTATAGGTTGGTGAGGAGATATATATACATATATTATTTAATTGTATAATAATTATTATTATCTTTTGCAAGGGGAAGGGTGTCTTCATGCCTTGGCAACCTAATTTCACTTTTCCCAACTATAATTATTTTTTTAATTTCCTTTCCACCGGACTCCAACCATTTCTTAACTAAAACACATAATTTCTCTACTTTAATACTAGTTGATAATTAAAGACTCAATATTTTATACCTATTTTTTTCTTTTACCAAAATTTTGTTGATTTAATAATTCGGACAGGCTGAGGAAAGTTAGGAACCAAATTGGCTTTCACACCAAAAGCTCCAAATTTCCTCCTTTTTCTTATCAACAGAGTAAAATAAAATTCAAATCCTTTTCTTCTCCTGCTCACTCCTTTCTCAAAATAATTAAGATAATATTCTCTTAATTTCAGATCAACACCATTAAAGCTCTGTCTTTGGTTTATTCTGCTCTCTAACATCCACAAATTTGAAAATGAACAGTGTCAGCTTTTTCCTAGTTTGATTTTTTTTTTGGGGGGCAAGTTAGTTTGATCTTTTCTTTACTTAAATTTTCATTTTAAAATCCCTGTCCAACTTTCTCAGCTTTGACAATACATGCTAAGCTTCCTTGGCTAGAATTCAAGCTCTTCTTTTTATTTATTATTTTCTGGGTTTTATGCTCTGAGGAGTTTACTAATTTTTTACCAGAAATTTTCTCGGACTTCTTATTTTTTAGAATCTTGAAGTTTTGGGTGTTTCATATCGTAGAAAATGATGGGGTTTTGAGAAATAAGTTGAAAATTTTATTTATTTATTTATTTTTTAACTTTTGTTGGGTTTTGAGTATGGAAGGTATGAATAGTAGTGGGGTTACAGTAGTTGGATCAGATGCTCCGTCGGACTACCATGTAGCTCCAAGAACTGAAATCCCTAGCCAGGTCACTGGATCAACCCCAGTTGTGACCCCCCAGGTGGGTCTCTCCCCTCCGCCGGTTGCGCCTCCGGGGATGGTAACGCCGCCGGGAATGGTGGCGAAGAAGAAGAGAGGTAGGCCGAGGAAGTATGGCCCGGATGGGTCAGTGACCAAGGCCTTGTCTCCGAAGCCCATTTCTTCTTCGGCACCGCCTCCGGTGATTGACTTCTCGACGGGGAAGAAGGGAAAAGTGCGGCCTGTTGGGTCAGCTAGTAAGCATCATCTACCTAAGATGGAGATGGAGAGTTTAGGTAACTGTAAATACCATTTGCTTTGTTTTTTGTGAGATTTTAAATGATGATTCATTGGTTTAGTATGTTGAAAGTTTTGATTTTTCTGCATGCATGTTTATGGTTTTTGTTTTGAAGCTGTGGGAGTTTGGAGTTATGTTTGATCTGATTTTGTAGTGGAAGTGATGTTTGGTGTTTGAATTTAAGTGATTAATTAGATGTGGGACCTGTGAATATATGAATAGACGCCCTAACTTAGATCTTGATGTTAATGGTTGTTCAAAAGTCACAGTTAGGATTCTCGAATTGGTATGGAAATGAGGAAAACTCGAACTTGTGAGTTGTGGCAGTCATTTGGCACTTGCCAGTTCTCACCACCCTTAGGTAGATATAGGAAGAAGACAGGAAGAGTGTAAACCGTGGAATGTCTCATCTTGGGGCAACTGGTTCACCTCTGCGGGTTATTATTTGGGAAAAGGGGGAAATTGTTACTTGCTGTTTTTGGTTGTTATACAGCTAGCTGATAGAGACTAAATTAGCAAAAGTTCACTGTTATGATATTTTGTGTCTAACAACTCATGTTGATGCCTTATGGCAATCTCAAGGGTAAGATTTATGTTGTTACGTATCTTGTATTGTATCTTAGCTGGTTTTCAATGAGAGGACCAATCCTTGTGCTTTTGCCTCTGAATTTCTGTTTCTCACAGTTTGTGATATTTATTTATTTATTATTTTTTTTTTTTGTATTTTGCTGAACAACGTCTCGTTTAGCGGTGGGTTTCCTGCACTTTATTGTGGGAAGAGCAGAGTGAATGTTATCTGGATCTCGATTCAATATGGTACGGGAAACGAAAATTGGAACGAAAAACGTTATGGTACAGAGTTCGTTAGGGGTAGATTTCTTCAAGTCATTTTGGTACAAATACGTTTGTCCGAAATGTAGTACATTAGGATAACTTTGTTAAATGTATAGTTAAAATCCAGTTAATTTAGTGTCACAACTTGCACATTTTCAAAAAACTACATCATGTTACCCTTATTCGACACCCACAAGGTTTTCACTTGGTAACACTGGTTGATGTTTTTTAGACTTTACTTATAAACACTTGGGTGTTTGGTAGAACATCATACTGTCATAGATTTATGTAGATTTTCTAAATATTTTGGAGGAATGTTATAGATATACGATCTTCCATTAGATTTGATTCTGACCATTATTTCTAAGGCGTAGTGACTATATAGTATATAAAGCCCCCATTTGCAAAATTATAAGACATTGACTATTCATTTTAGAATTTAGCTGTCATGATATTTGGCCCCAGGCTACCACAATAAACCCAGAAGATTTTTTTTATGGTATTCATCTTGTTTGAAAACAAATCATTACTGTGATTATTCTTCAAAAGCAGCTACATAAAGGATGGAGATCTAAAAACTCACCTTCACTCCATATTTTCCATAAACCAGGTGAAACTTGGATCCCCATCTTCTATGTGGAGGATGAGATGACCATACTTAGATTTGGAGCAGCATCCCAATAGGTAGGACTCTTAATTTCCTGGGAAAATTGAAGTACTCTTGACCCCTACTTCTAAATTAAACTCTTTGAATTAGATATAGGATTCGTCATTCAGATACCATTCCATGTCAAGCTAGCTTAAAGAAAGAATGAAAAGAGAGGAATGAAAGTTTTGAATTTGATAATTTAGGAATTTGGTTTCATGCAAAGGGAGCGAAATTCAATCTGGGCAAAATATAGACATTAGAATATTAAATTATATACCTTTTTAACACTTTATATACTAGATACATATGTTAATATGACTATATTTATTTAATTTTCATGATAAGTGATTATGATAAAACAATTGAGGATATTTATATACTATGTTTTCTAACACTATATATGATTAATTTTAAAAATACTGCAATTGACTTTAAAAGTTTAAGAACTCACAAGTCAAAAGTTTTTGTCATTTTGGTTGTACATGTGTGTATGTATATATATAGATGTATGTATGTATTATAATTATAATTAAAACATATCATACACAAACATAACTAGGAACTTAATTTTAATTTTGTTTATTTTTGTACTATATGTTTTATATAAATAAAACAAAATTTTAATTAAATAATTGTTAAACGGGTCGGGCTTAGACGAGCTGGGCTTGGGTCGAGGCCTAAATGAGCCGAGCTCGAGTCAAACACCACATTGTACGAGCTCGACTCGTTTAAGTAAACTGACCAAAGGTCTTGTTCAAGTTCGGCTCGTTAACGAGCTCGAGTCAGGGGCCTAGTCAAGCCGAGCCGAGTCGGGCTTGTGGGCAGAGTCCAGTTCGTTTATAGCCTTACTTTAAACTTCGTTGAGAGTAAGACTTTTCTACTGCTAAACACCATCAATACATCATAATGTCTTGTGTTGTTTAGACTGGTAGAAGTATATTTTAAGCACAAGTGAGAAGGATATGTATCATGTTTACCTATCTTTTTGATGTTTTTGTGTAGGTGAATGGGTTTCATGCTCTGTTGGTGCCAATTTTACACCCCATATCATCACGGTTAATGCTGGAGAGGTAAAATAGTCATAAATTATCATTTGCTTTTTCTGTAACTGTTCATTCTCGGTTTATTGGGCTTCAAAATTTCAAGTGTCCTCCGTTTATACCACTTTTATTTTTATGTAATTTGTAAAATTTCTTGAGTGAAACATTATATTATATTGGTCGTAATTGGCCTTTAATTGAAACATTATATGAAAGACCAAAGTTGTGTTAAGAGGGATAAATTTGGAGGAACCGTAATAATAGTGAAAGATTTTCTTACGAAAACTTGTCACCTTGTGGTGTGGCATCTTTCTTGCTGGGATTTCCCATGTGGAAACCGTAATGATTCGGTACATAATTGTATCCTATGAGATTAATGGATACAGACTGAGTGCTTCAAAAGTGTGTCCATAGCTTGCATCTACTGCCTTTCATCCTTATTAACTGGTATCATCATGTTTTGTGTATCCAACAATTTCACATTAAGCAAACAGTTGTAATTTTCTTTTGGTTATTTAGGATGTCACGATGAAGGTAATATCATTTTCTCAACAAGGACCTCGAGCAATATGCATTCTATCTGCAAATGGTGTAATTTCAAGTGTTACACTTCGTCAACCTGATTCTTCTGGGGGTACATTGACTTATGAGGTACATCATTCCATTAATTCTTATTGCTGATAGTTAATTTTCAGCATTAATTATGTTCAGTGACATGCTTGAAATGCTATAGGTGTAATGTCATAGATCTTAATTGGCCAGAAAACAGAAAATGGATGTTATATGTATAGATCTTCTAGATGATGTTCTGCATCTGATTTTCTCTGCGTCATCTTAAAATAGTTACGGATAATGCCTGTATTAGTTGATTCTTCTGGGATTATTAGTAAACATGGTTTGATATATTTTTTTCACAACTCCTTTGAGATTTGAATAGTTCAAGAAAAAAATATGTATATATTGTCTTTCTTATTTTAGTTAAGGGGATTAGGAAGTTTTGTGACGGGTGTGATGAGACTGTGAAAAATGAAATAAGTTGTACTTTTTCTTTTAGTGTTTTCTGTAATACTAACAAGTAACAACCCTGCGTGTATATACTTTCTTTCATGCTTTCACCTCTCTTATATTCAATTTGCACTGTTACTTTGTTCCTTTGCCCAGAGAAAATTTAAATGTGATGTCTAAATAATCTCTCTCTGAGTATTATGAAGGAGATCCATATACTTGCAGCTGTTTTGAATGCTTGATGTCTTCATAGTTTTACTATAAAATTCCCTTGAGCTTTGAATTTAATTAACATATCAAGAAAAAATCAATGTAACAATGGAGCTAAATGCTTCAAATAGACAATTATTTTAAGTCCAGTCTATATCATACTTTGCTCTTATGTTAATTCTGAAGTTGCTTAAATTTATCTTATTCAGGGGATTGTTTTAAAGATTTGTTTGTAGAAAAGGACAATTGACATTAAAATCACCTTGACGACTTAAAAATCTCAACTGTACAGTTCATATATCTTCAGCATGGTACGTATTTATGCATGTATTTTTATTTCAGGGTCGTTTTGAGATACTTTCCTTGACGGGATCATTTATGCCGTCTGAAAATGGAGGAATAAGGAATAGGTCTGGGGGAATGAGTGTTTCCTTAGCAAGTCCAGATGGACGTGTTGTTGGGGGTGGTGTCGCTGGTCTACTTGTAGCTGCCAGTCCTGTGCAGGTTTAGCTTCTGAGTAATTTATGTCATTATAGAGTTTTATGTCACTTATGAATAATGACTGATGCTAATTTTTAAAGGGCTGCTTTTCTGTGGTCTGTCTCTGCATATATGAAATTTGATTACTTTCCCCTTGATGAAAATCAGATTGTCGTAGGCAGTTTTTTAACTGGGAATCAGCATGAGCAGAAAACAAAGAAACAGAAGATGGACTCTATAACTATTTCTGCACCCACTGCTGCCATTCCCATTTCTAGTAGTGCTGAAATGGAAGATCCTTACGGGCAGCGCACTTCAGCTACCGCGAAACAAAATCTGTCATCCCCTTCCTTCCGTGGGGATAACTGGTCTGCGTACCCCATTGACTCGAGGAATAAGCCAACTGACATTAATGTAACTCTGCCAGGTTAATGTTCAATATGAGGTTTGTTCTGTTACTGACCACATTGGCTCTTGACATCAATTTATGAAAATTCTCACTTCCCCTTGTTTGTTTCTGTAAACTCAGTTATCGGCATGGTCATTTCAGGCAGAGGGTTTAAGTTAAATTTGTGTTATAGTTTGATTAGTTAGTGCAATTAGGTCATCACATTCTTCAGGTGTTGTCTTGTAGATGATTTGGACGTATCATTTATCCCTGAAGTTGCCTTTTAGCCCGAGTTAAATGCATTTTATGGACCCGAGTACTGGTGTTTCGTAATTTTTTTTCTTTTCTCGAAAGTTATTGCTCTCAACCATTTTGTTATATCCCTATTTCCCTAATTTTAAATATTCCAAATTTTTGTCTATTCATCCTGAATGCTCTTGAATCTCTGTGAATTGAAACAGTAGTCTTCTATGTTCAGGGAACCTTGCCTAAAAAGGTTTTAAAAGATTCAGGTTTATCTACTTGAACCAAGCCACAAAAGTGCTCTTTATTTAATGAAACTGGACAGGGTTCGATTGATGCGCTATAGGCCAAGAACCTTGGGTACCCATGTGAGCCCAACTTTATTAAATAATTGTCACTTCTGCTGCCTTCCAATGCCCTACCCATTGGACTTATGAAATTTAATACTATTAGAGTTCATAATACTTTTGGACCATTTTGAAACTGCTGAAATTTAAAGTCTAAATGTCAAGTATATTAACGAAGACTTTTCCCATATTTCTGTCTGACATGTCCCCAACTTTGTTTCAACTTGGAAGGTACAAGGTGCTATTTTCCATGATTGATCCAGGAAACTACATTTTCTCACCATTTGGTATAATTAATATATATATATATATATATATATATATGTATGTGTGCGCGCGCGCCGTGCAATATACAACTGGTTATAGCGATGGTGTTTTTGAATTATGGCGACGGTTTAACAGTCACAATAGTAGTCGACTGTGCATTACACGAGTGTGCACATATTTTTCCCTATATATATATATATTTAAAAGTAAGACTTGAGATCACTTTTCTATTAATTAAAGCGTTAATCGAGTTAATTCAGTAATGATTCATACTATCCAACTTAGTTAATTCGGTAGTATTAAATATTTAATTGGATTAATTTTTTAATTATTTTTTGAATTATCAATGATGGATACGGAAATTTTAGCATGGATAAGATGCTAATGTTTTTTTTTCTTTTCAAGTTTCATAAATATATCAAGTTTTTAAATTGATCAGAATAGATTAAAGTGACAACTGTTTATTAACTAATAAAAAACATGTATGTATCAGTAATACTAATGGTTATTGAATATTTGATTAAAAAAATTCACATTCTAATAATATACTTGAGCAATAATACTATTATTTTTATATAATTTTTTATGATATTTATAAATTGACATGTTATTATTTATTACATATTTAATTATAAAATTTTAAACATTATTATACATAATTTTTTTTTGAATTATCTAATTTTTTTATAAAATGATAAAAAAAAAAAAAACAATATCGGTCCTTCACACGGGCTAATAATAGACTGGTATATAGAAACACACTGTCACCGTCCAAAGTCCATAATTTAATTCGCAATCAGATAACATTACAAGTGGAGTGCTATCCATTGTGTAGCACGACTTCAAATATACAATAAATAAAAATGATTACATCATAAGTGGTTGGCTTAGATATTCGGTTCGGAGAAATGGAGTAATAACTTTTTAAAATTAGAAATAAGATTTTATTTTTTTATTTTTTGTGTTTAACAAATTAGACCATCTTTGTATAATATATATATATATATATATATATATATATATATATATATATATATATATATATATATAAGTTTATTATTGTGGGATTTTTTGTACGTGCTTAACAAATTAAAGCATCGTTGTAGAATGGAAGGAGTAAATATAATTAAACAAAAGAAAAGAACAAAATATTAAAATAAAATGGCTAAAAGGTATAACAAAAAAGAAAGAGAGGGTGGAATAAGTGGCCTTATAGTTTGGAACAAAGAAAGTATATGTATATAATTAAATAGGTTTTTATTTTAAATAAAAGTAAACAGGTATTACTATATTAATTAAAATGATATTGATAGGTTAATAGATTAATAAAAATATATTGTTCTTCAAATTTTCAAGAGTGCAGGTCCCACGCGTAAACAAGCACTAGATCGACCAAACGGTCACGTTGTTGATCCATTCAAAACAAGATATACTAGTAGTATAATACCCATTTTGTAGTTTTCTTTTTTACATAAGATGACTGACTTTTTTTTTTCTCTTTTATAAAGAAATTTCATTATTATGTTTTGAGATATTTTACTTTCTTCGTTTTGAAAATTTTATTTTTTCCGTTTGAAAGTTTTGTTGGTTCATGAGATTTTTTCTGAAAATAAATTATTCAAATTTTGATATGACTCTTTTATAACGGCTTGTTCTTCTATTGCTCATGCTATAGAACAATTTGAATCTGCACATTATATTACTCTCTCTGTCTCAAGATAAAAGTTCTGATTGACTTTTTGAACATATTAAGAAAAATAATAAAGTGATAAAATTATCCATATTTAAATTCTCATTTAATTGTTTAATTTTTTGTACATGACTAGTGATACTCTATAAATATGTATAGAGAATATAAATATGACAATTAATACTAAAAATATTATAGGTAAATTATTATAAAAAATAAATTATTTAAGTAAAATAAATATTTAACTTAAAATTATCTAAAATAGTAATAAAGACTTTTATCATAAAACGAAAAGAATAGTATCAACGATAGTAAAGGTTAAATAATAAGATAAATAATCAAGTTTCTTACCAACGATTCCTTACTTCATTAGTCATTTTTAACAGTCTTGCTACGTTTTGTGAAATTATTTCTAATTTTTTGTCGAATTATAATTACGGAATACATAGATACATAAAATTGGATAAAACTATTTACATGATCTAATATATTATGTGTCTCTAGAAGAATTAACACTAATATTAATCCATATAAGTGGTACCAAAAATACTTGATAAAAAAAAATTGTGAAAGATAAACATATCCTTAATTCCAAAATTACAAAGATTATATTTCTTTTCTATTTTTTTGTGTAATTGAGGGACTATGTAAAACTAAATTTTTTAAAGACTAAATTTAAAGTTCAAGAAAATTTAAAATAATATAGGTTTAAATTAAGAGAACAAATTTTTTTTTTTTTTTTTTGAAGCAAAAAAAAGAAAGGAAGACGAAAGCTGCTATAAAAGCATCCGAGGGAGAGAAAAAGAAAAGAAAAGGAAAGGAAAGAGAAAATGGGCAGGGGCGGATATATAAAGAGGAAAGGAGAGCAGGAGCTAGCGGCCGAGATAAAGTAGCAGGGGAAGGGCACGTGGGCTGATTTATAACTGGGGGCAGGGGGGAAAGGAGACAATAACGGCGTTAATGCGGAGCTGACAGAATTGTAGGGAAAAAACAAACAGCCTTATTCTCTTTTAGACAAGTAATAACTAAGATTTGTTATTAATATTTTATACATAAATTTATTTTGTTTTTGGTAAATAATTTCTATTATTCGCTTACATGACATGACACCGCAAATAAAGAAGAAGGTTTGGACAAAGCAACGTTTACTCTGAACTCTTAAGTTGTTATATGACTTTTGATTGTACTACTCTACAACAACTAGACATAATACTTTATTTATAAAATACCCACAACTTTCATCTTCTTCAAATGCAAGACAATAATAACTTGAAGATTAATAAAAGCTAAGAACAAGCAAAAGTCAATAACATGTCTTATTCTAGAGCAACATTTCTTTTTCACGAGTGTCACAAGACAGCATAACCAAAAAAAAAAGGAAGAAAATTACACGACAGTTTATCGCTTGCGTCATTTGACATCACAAACCTGATCAAGAAACTGATTAAGGGGGGAACCACAAAATCTAGACTTGCACAAACCGATCTAGACAATGATTAACAGGGGAATCGCAAACAAAAGTTGACTATTGCCCGCTTTCCTAGCTAAAGCAAGCAAGCTTCCTTGGCTCTTTCACAATTTGTATATCTTTATATACTCTATAAGGGGGGTCTAAATCTTTCCATGAAATTTCTTATACAATATGTTTGTGTAATAAGGTCAATGGTACAGCCGTATTTCATTACTTACAAATACTTAAATTCTTAGTTAATTTTTTCATCAATCTTTAAGTTTCATAGTAATAGTTTTAACTAAAGACATGAAAGAGAGTTGACAAAGAAAAGCTTGCCTAGATTACCTATAAAATATATACGAGTTTTGTGGGTTTTGCTTACAAGCTTAAGCTTTTAACCAGTCTTTGCCAAAGCAAACTAAGACTTTAGTTAAAAACAACTTTCTTAGAAAACACAAGTATTCCTATTGAATTACTCCAACACAAGTATAAAAGGATATCCATTGCTCCCTAACCTCAAGAAAATATCAACCTTGCCAGCTTGTTTATTATTAACAGGGCATGAAAGCAACCATAACTTCCATACTTCTATTGCTAACTCTATGTGCATCTACTACTCTGGTACTTCTAAATTTCTCTGTGTTACCATCGTATGACAATCTTCTCGGGTTTTCATCTACACGTATTTTTCTATATTCTGTTATTAACAGCATTATATGTGTTATTCTAGCCAAGAGTTTTAGATCATCTGCTGATGAATTTGATGAGTTCTTACCTTTCCTGCAATTTGTTGGCGGAGTAGAGGAAGAGAAAATAGAAGAAATAGGCAATGCTAGAGAGTTCAGCAACAGCCATGGAAGCAGCCGTTCTAATGATGATGACTATTACTATGGCTCAGACGGCTATGAGGAGGACAATGATGATAATGGTAGTGATGGCGAGATTTGGAACGATGATGATGAAGAATTTGACAAAGACTTGGAGAACAAAGTTGAGGAGTTTATCTCTAAGGTCATAAATGGATGGAAGGAAGAATCAAAAAGGGATAAAATCTACTTCAAACAAGTGAACTAGTTGATGGACATAAAAGCATAACCAAAGCAATTTGCAAGTCTCTGAATCGGACTATTAATATGGATGGCTCATAGAGTCTGATTGACAGGTCTATCTCTGAAGTTTGGTAAAATTCCCAAGTTCTATTTTAGACTTTTTAGTATTTGTTGTAAATTGTAGGTAGCGCTCAGTATGTCCCCTCGTTTTAGGTTGGGGATGTTAGTCTTAGCTTTACTACTTTTTGTCATTCAAGGTTTGTCCATTTTATCGATAATCAAATAATTGTTGTGCTTCAAAATTAAACAACACATCTTACAGTAGTATGTGAATTTATTGAGAACAACACTTTATATCCTAAACCAAGAACAAGGATCAATTCTGCCTAGGTGAAGGCCTAAAAGGAATCTCAAAAGAACAAGTTATGTCAATAAAAGAGTTGAATGACCGAGGCTTGCAGTGAGTTTAAAAACCAAAGTATTAGAATGCATCATAACTCAATCACTCAAGATGACTAGATATCATCTAATCTTTTAGATGCTTAATTTATCTTCACCGCCTATGCTAAGGGTGCAAATGCCACTAGCAACAGAAACAAGGCATATTGTAGAAGGTCGATAATAGCACCGACTGAACAATCATCTTCCTTTGATTTTGGTGCTACAAAACATTATGTGTTTAATAAGAGTTCAGCTTCTAGAACTTTAAAAGAACAAACTAAATAAAACAAACACAAAAAACAATATTGTGCAGCCTCATCAGGTGAAAGTGTTCAGATGTTTTAGGGGTGGGAAGTACAAGATAATTAATTATGAACGCTGTCAAGTTTCCAGCTGTAGAGGCTTTGACGCTAGAGAATGGTTAACAATGTAAATCATACTTCAACAAACATGTTCCTATGAAGTTGGCCACGTCAAAAGCTAAGGACAAGATGAGAAGAAAGTAGGCTAAGGTAGTACTATCTTTTGCTAGAAGAGGTTGATGGATGAAAGGATTTTTTGATAATTTCATTTATAGGTAACAAACAAATGACAATGCAGTGAGAGGAAGGATAACAAAAGAAACATTTCAAGGTAATAAGGTAAAAGATATAGAACCCAAGATTTGGAAATACACTAAATCTGGAGTATTAATAAGCCAACCTGAATATTAAACTCATCGAAAGCAGATACCACCATGGATTTTATTTTCTTGCAGTTCTGTTTGTATTCATAAAAATCAAATGCTTGCAAAGATCACTAGGAAACACCATATCAAACTCCCCGCTCACCGCCTCTCTTGACACTTCCAAAGGGAAGGGTAGGATAACTATGATCATTATTCCTAAAAAAGCCTGCAAGCTAGATGGAGTGTTTTTTGCACGTGTTTGTTCCACTCTATGCTGCCCACGAAACTCTCAGTTAAAAGTCTTAACCATTCTTGAGCAACATTGAAGGGGTTGAGGTTTAGGTTCTTCCAAGTGCAGAATATAAGAGTAGCAATGTGTTAACGTGCCAATCCTGAAAGATAACTGCTACGTTTTTTTTTTTGGTAATAGATAATTGCTAGGTTGTCTATATGAGATTATACAACTTCGGAGATGTGGAACACAATCCACAACTTGGCAGTCTAAAATTTTACGGCCAAAAAATTAATCATGCTAGTAGAAGATAAGGTTTCAACCCTGGGATTGAATCAAGAGGTGCCACATTGATTGCCATGAACTTTGAACCTAAGATCCTTATACAACCAATTCTGAGTTTAAATATAAATCCTTCGGAAAAAGGGATGGCTATAATATCAGGCAGATGAAAATTGAGGGCCAACATACTTATATGCATTACTCTTAACTGAAATGTTACCAGCCAATTTGGTATACAAACAACAAACACACTAACCAAGACCGCTTCCAGCATCTTTTTGTGGTGCATCTGCCTTGATTCTGGGAGGCCTAAATATACGACCAATGAACCCATATTCAAGAGCTTCTTGAGCATTAAAGCATTCCATCCGGCTCAAGTCCTTGTGAATCTGCAATATATATTAAGAAATGCTAACATTTTATTCCTACGCATATTTACAAACTGAAGAATCTAGGCATACAGACAGTTTGCAAAATAGAATAATATATAAAAAAGTGTAGGAAGACTCGAAACAATATGCTGTAATATTATTTTTAGTTGGCAAGAATCAAACGGGGAAAATCTCAAGCTTGTGTGAACAGCTGATACTTGTCAAGCTAATAAAACTAGAAATGCAAAGAAGAATTATAGAATTCAGTGAGCATTTACTACACCTTCTCAGCAGGCTGGCTCGTCTTCTGAGACAACACTTTGAAAAGATAATCACTAATTCCAAGAAGGTCCCTCACCCGGTGTTCCGTAAGGCACTCTTGGCATTCCTATGGGCATCATTCCAACACGTGCTTGCGTTGGTATACCATTACAAGTCCTGCAACTTTCTTCCCAGATAAATGCTCAAATAAATTTTACAATAATGTTATCAGATACTACACAGAAAGAAAATTTCAAGGCATATCATTTGAGCATCTGCATCAACCCCATCAAATGGAAACAAAATATGCATTCACTGGTCAAGTAAATGCACTACAAAGATTTAGTCTTTATTTTACCAAAAATTAGAGGAAAAATTAAGAAGTCATATTTTAGCCAGAGAACTCTAATATACCTGGGTGCAATACTTTACTAACACGAACAAAGGGGATAAATGAGAACCCAGAAATTAGAACAAGCAAAACTATACCTTGATTCAATGGTTTTGTGCATCTTGTTGTAGAATTCAACATTCAAGCTAGGTCTTGCAGTTCCAAAAGAATCTGCCAAAATCAAAATATTTCAAATTTAAATGAAATTTGACTATACGAGAGAGCCCATTCATCAAGTAAAGGATAAATGAAAAGTTAATATGGATAAGAGAAAGAGAGCCTTGGAGATTGATGCTTTAAACCCACAAAAACCTTAGTCGCACAGCTGCCAAAGAAAAATAAAATAAATTGTGCACATATTTACAAAAAAAATTCCCACTCTACACAAATCAGTGAATAAAAGAATTTAACAAATGAAACCGTTGGTATATGCACATTCACTGCCACATTAGTGTAAGATGTGCCTAAACACACACTGAATAAATAATAAAAAGTGAGGACCTCAAGTGAAAAAAGAAGGCATTACCATGGACCTACTTTGACAGGACCAGAATGTGCATTCCCTTCAACCAAAAACTCTAAACTTCCCTCCATGTAGAAATGAGAACTACTGAGAATTCATCCAATCAATCAACATAGCTTATGGCCTCAAGCTAGGAGCTTCTGGTAATGCCAATTTGTAACTTTAGTCAACCATGTCCCATCCAACTACTACCAGGAATCTTGGCCGTATTATTTTTCTGAATAGCCTTTCTCAACTTTTTGGCATCATCCCACCTCCCGGCTGAGGAATAAATATTGGCAAGAAGTGAACCATAACCAGTAGTATCAGGTTCCAATTCAAAACAATGCTTAGCTGCAACCTCCCCAAGCTCAACATTGTTATGCAAATTGCAAGCAGAAAGCAATGCTCCCCAAACCCCAGCATGAGGATGCATGGGCATGCTCTTTATTAATTCATGCGCTTCTACTAACTGCCCTGCTCGACCAAGGAGATCAACCATCAGACTGTAATGATCAGTAGATGGAACAACTCCATACTTTTTCATGGAGTTGAAGCAATGGTAACCTTCTTCCACCAAACCAACATGATTGAAGGCAGTTAATAGTCCTGTGAAAGTAACTACATTTGGGGAAACTCCAGAATTCATCATCTCTTCAAATAACTTGATGGCGTCACTTTCCCGGCCATTTACGCCACATCCCAAAATCATAGATGTATAAGCAACCACATCCTTCTTTCGCAAGCCATGAAATAGTTCAACTGCTTTATCGATGCTTCCACATTTGGCATACAAGTCAATTAAAGCAGTGGCCAGATGATCATCCATTCCGATTCCAAGGTGGTTCATATATGATTCAATCCAAGTACCACACTGCAAATCTCCCAATTGAGAGCAAGCAGATATAACACTAGCCAATGTTATTTTATCTGGTTGGATATTCAAATATGGCTGAATCATCTCGTTAAATAGTTTAAGTGCCTCCTGTGGTCTGCTATTTTGGGAATAACAAGCTATCATGGCATTGTACAAGAGTTGATCTTTTTCAACCATTTGATCAAAGAGCTCATTAGCAGATTCAACATTCCCACATTTTGAGTAACCAGTAATCATGGTAATACAAGAAATATTGTTTCTTTGGGGCATTGAATCATAAAAACTGCGTGCTAATTCTATTTTTCCACGATCTACATATCCACTGATCATTGCATTCCAGGAAGCCGAATTTCTCTCTGGCATCTGTTTAAATAAAGAATATGCATAGTCCATATTCCCTGTCCTCACATATCCCGTAACCATTGAATTCCAAGATATAACATCCTTCTTTGGCATCTCATCAAACAAGCTCTGAGCCATAGACAAATCCCCATTTTTTAAGTACCCCGATAATAATGAATTCCAGGTGACCACATTTTTTCTATCCATTTCGTCAAACACCTTAAGTGCCGTCTTGATATTACCAAGTTTTGAATAGAAATCCACAAGAGCTGTTTGCACATAAACATCCCCACACAATGCATATTTCTGAACTTGTGCATGAATTGAAATCCCACCCCACAAATCTAAAATCCTTGCACATGCCTTAAGAGCAGACGATACAGCAAATGTGCTTGGCCATAGTCCTGATCTCTGCATACGTATATATTGAGCAAAAGCCTCAATAAATTGGCCATGTCTAGAGAGAAACCGAATACTGCAAGTCCATGAATAAACATCTGGATGTTGCATATGGTGAAGCATTAATTGGACATACTGAAAGGTAACCCAACAATAATTGCGTGAAGAGTTGAGAAGATGGCGGAACACTTGTGACTCCAGATGATAAATACCATTGATGAGTATTAGTGCCTGGATTTGCTTTGCTTGTTTAACAGTTAGAGACCTATTCAATAAGGCTGTTAATTTCGAAACCACCATCAGTATAACATGTGTTTTGGGGTAAACTATCTTTGTATCTCAGTTTACTATTTCATGAGCTCTATAATCAACATAGCACACATCAATGTCCGTGGCACTGGTACTATTTTAACTGATAATAGTGAGCATGTTCCCCCCAGCATGGCTGTCCGAATTCTGATGCCCATTAGTAGTGAGCCATATAAGCTATCAGAATTCAGAGCTGTATATGTACTCAAAAATGCACTGCAAGGTGGAAAATAGATCACTGACTATGATAGAACAAATAGAAGACAAAAGGAGAAAGTGTTAACGAGAATAAGTATTAGTAGTTGTTGCAAAATCTTTAAAATAGAATAGATATAATTAAAATTTGAGCACAAAAGATGAAAATATAAAGAGTTAATAAAGCACGAAGTTAAGGAACGATGAAAAGGTCAATGCAATTCCCTTCATAAAAATGGGATCAACTAAAAAAAAAGAACTGCGAACAGTACTATGAACTTCCCTACTCACAAGGAATATACTTATTCCGCTGAAAGTCGAACTAAATGCTGGATGAAGCAATACGTCAAACATATTACATGCAATATGTGGGTTCAGGCTCTACTAACAATGAACGACATAATTGCTGTAAAAACTGACCTAATTTGAGACCCTGAATCTCGCTTTCAATGTCCAAGCTTCTTCCTTGTCAAGGGAGTTGAACTTAACTCCTATGGAGTCTTGTGAATAAATGTTTATGATAAAATTGAGAAGACCAAGTAATAACGATAATCTCACAAACCCCACCTGTTTCTGATAATATACAAATTTGCATACCCAATTCAATGCCTACACTCGAGATTAATTTCTGAATATTTTGGATTGATCAATTGTAACACATAGAGCAGACAGATAGCCAGAGGAGGAGGAAGAAGGTGACCCGTGAGAGCATACAAATGAGCTGTCGTTTTAGGAGTGGTTATGGGGGCTGGGCCTAGACAGGATTGTAGTATATGTATATATATTAAGTTAAAAATTCCTAACCAGCCAGCCCAGCCCTGTTGGAGAAAGGCCATTTAAGTAAGAATAAGTATAGATGCATGATTTTGAAGAATAATTTTAAATATTATATTTATTATAATTATTAAAAAATAAGGTTGAACACATAATTTGTATTGAATCTTATTTTTCAATCATAGAGATATATACAGAGTTTGGAGTATTGTTTAGTTATAGTACTCACAACCCTCCACCAAAAAGCTCCGGTACAATTAAAAATAAAATAAGATTACAAGAGGAGTTTATTATTATTTTTTTTAGTGTTAATAATATAAAATAATACAATATTTTTAAATTTGATGTTATAATTTTATTATAATATCAAACTATAAATTAAATTTATTATTTTTTGGGATATGCACAAATAAAAAAAATATCGTTAATATTCATAAGTTAATATAATTTTATTTTTTTGTGAAACTGATAAAGTATCAAATTTTTTTACGCCGTTTAAAAGTTTCCTGTCTGTTATTTTTCCCCCGCATATTTTAACCAACAACTCACCCTCACTCACATACTGAATACTGATTATGGATTGTGATCCCTCTTTTTAGTTCTTCTCCCGATAGTCCCGTCACCACCACCAATGCTGCCCCTTCAAGAGGCGGAAACTGCCGCCGGCAGAACCCTAAACACTGCCGAAACCCTCTTAAAGTGCATTCAGCCTTCTTCACCCTCCCTCCATCCCTTGTTATTTTCTGCTAGTTTGTGGAAATCGTAACTAGATCTTTTTCTTTCATCTACTATTAAATATGAAATTCTGAACTGGGAACTAGATTGGTGTATTATCTTCTGGATGTTATGCTTCCTGTTGTATCTTCTCCACACTCGCATTATATTATGACCTAGTCCAGTACTCCAGTGATATACTCATGTTAGGTATTACTAGACATGGTTTTCTGGATGTGTTCGTGAGAACTTCAAGATCAAGTTTACGTCTAGATGAGTGTGTTTATCATAATCAGAAATTTTATTGTGGATGAAAACTAAAATTCATTCTCTGTTAAAGTTGTTGAAGGAAAGGAGTGCCGTGTGTTCTTATGGGTCATGGTTCAACCGCTAGGTTGCACCAGTTTGCTTTAAATATTCTGTTTCTTGAGAGTGTCCATTTTTGAGATAGTATGAACAGGAAAAATGGATGGCTCATGGTTTGTCTGCTCGAACTGGCTGGTCGTGTCCGGTTTTCAAAACATTGGATAAAACTAGATTTGCGATAGGCTTCTGTATAATTTGAAGGATTGATTTATATATGAACTTATGTTAGAGTTTCCCCACCATTCATAGGCTCCCGGCCTGAACTAAGTTGGGAATAATCTGTTTTTTGGATTTGTTTTTGTAGTTTCTTGATACCCGTGATGGTCTTTTATCTTTATTCACTTTGTTATATAGCATCTAGCTGTACTTCACGGAGAAATATGCTTTCTGTTTTCTCCTTCCCAGTCATGCTACTTATATATTCTTCTTGGTTATCCGATGTAAGATTGAGAGCTCCTCTCAATCTTGAGTCACGAAATAACCAAGGAACAGGAAAAGGAAAGAAGGAAAGAGAGAAATTTGTATATTAATTCATCCTCATATCAGTACATTCTCTCATTCCTTAAGTAGAGTAGCCAGGACGATAAACATAAGCAAAATAAGATAAACATTAAAAAAGAATACTCTTGCACAACTTGTCACTAATTGACATCTGTCCACCAACCATGTGCATTGACTAAACATAAACGACTTCGCATTCGAAGCTTAATTGATTCGGCCCCCAGTTCCTTACATACCAACCCCCATAATAACATCCTTCTCAAGGATGACATTAGGAAATTTCTTTTGAATCGAAAGAGGCTCCCGGGTGGCATCTTCCTGATTAGTATGAGAATATTTGATTAGCCATTTAACTTCAGCATGGTTGCCTTTCTTCACCATCCTTCTATCTAAGATGGCAATTGGTATTGCTAGAAGGTTGCCTGCAGAATCTGTAGGTGGTAGAATAGGTTCATACACATTGTGAGCCCCTAAGAATTTCTTGAGTAGTGACACATGGAAGACCGGGTGTATAGCTGAAGAGGAGGGCAAAGCTAGTTTATATGCAGCAGCTCCGACCTTCTCTATGATTAGAAAAAGCCTGTGGAATCGAGGACTTAGTTTCAAATTGCTGCGGAGTGCTACTGATGCTTGTTTATAGGGATGTACCTTGAGGAAAACCTTTTATCCTACTTCAAATGACCTTTCTACTCGGTGCTGATCAGCATAAAATTTCATCCTTTGTTGGGCTTTGCTCAAATTTTCTTTGAGGGAGACCATCATCTCGCCTCTTGGCTGCAAAAAAACATTCACAGCAGGCACCCTAGTAGCTTGCATTCGATGGATATTAAGCAGGGGAGGATGATATACATAAGGTGCTTGCAAAAGGGATCATGTTTGGCAAACTGTGGTCGTTGGTATTGTACCACCACTCAGCCAGAGGAAGCCATTTCACCAATTGATTAGGTTGTTCATCCGTCATGCACCTCAAATAAGTTTCCAAGCATTGGTTAAGAAGTTCGTTTTGTCCATCTGTTTGGAGGTGGTAAACTGTACTCATTACTACTCTAGTGCCGACAGCTTGAAATAAAGCTTGCCAAAAATTGCTAACAAAAACCTTGTCTCTACCACAAACTATAGTAAGAGGCATGCCATGTAATTTATGCACTTGATCCAATATAAATAGAGGCTACTGTAGAAGCTGTATAAGGGTGTTTAAGAGGTATAAAATGACTGAATTTCACTAATCTATCAACCACAATCCATAGTACAGATTTACCTTGGGAGTTTGGAAGTCCTTTAATGAAATCCATTGAAATGTTTTCGCATTGGGCTGTGGGGATAAGTAAGGGTTGCAATAAGCCAGGGAAAGGAATGGTTTCAAATTTGTTGTGTTGGCAAGTCAAGCACTCAGCAACCCATTGTTTAACATTAGAGCTTAATGTAGGCCAGTAGAAGAATTGCTTAATTCTAGCAATTGTAGCCCTCATCCCTGAATGCCTCCCAATTCCATATTCATGAAGCTCCTTAAAGATTCTTATCCTCAGGTCTCCATTACTTCCAACATATGGTTTAGAGTGATCCCTTAGTAACTTTTGTATATAATCATAACCTTCCATGTTGGTTGGGGCTAGAATTAGTTTGCTTATGAGTTCAGTTGCCACGATATCTCCTTGTAAACTCGTCACTAATTCCTCATGCCATCTAGGCCGAACGGCGGTAAGAGCATAACATTCCCCTCCATCACTAACCCTTCCTGAAAAGGCATCAGCCACTTTATTTTCTTTTCCCTTTTTATAGACTATCTCATAGTCAAATCCCAGCATTCTACTGAGCCACTTCTATTGTAACAAAGTGGATGACCTTTGCTCCACAAAGAACTTTAAACTTTGTTGAGCTGTCTTGATTATAAAATGATGTCCATTAAGGTAAGACCTCCATTTTTTAAAAAGGCATAGATGGAGCAAAGATGGAGCTATGGCTGGCCTCTTTTTCTGAATGGGAGTTCTCTATTTTCTTCACCATAGCACTTAATTTGGCCATAACGCAGTCCCATTTTTCATCCAAGGAACTGAATTTTCCTTCAATCTGTTGTATTGAAGTTTGGAGGTTTTCATGGCTCTCTTGGATCACATGGTTACGATTTTTGAGTCTCTAGATAGTTTCCTCCATAGTTTTCCAGTGAGTCACCTTCAGCCATATTTTAGATCAAAGGATTTGAGAGCTCTGACACCAATATAAGATTGAAAGCTCCTCTCAATCTTGAGTCATGAAATAAACAAGGAACAGGAAAAGGAAAGAAGAAGGAAAAAGGGAAATTTGTATATTAATTCATCCTCATCTCAGTGCATTCTCTAATTCCTTAAGTAGAGTAGCCAGGAAGATAAACATAAGAAAAATAAGATAGACATTAAAAAAGAATACTCTGGAACAACTTGTCACTAATTTACATCTGTCCAACCATGTGCATTGACTAAACATAAACGATGGCGCATCCAAAGCTTAATTGATTTGGCACC
Organism: Hedera helix; assembly: GCA_947179155.2. Taxonomy (NCBI): domain Eukaryota; kingdom Viridiplantae; phylum Streptophyta; class Magnoliopsida; order Apiales; family Araliaceae; genus Hedera; species Hedera helix. The sequence continues at coordinate 46,354,227 of OX359273.1, forward strand.
CAATTCCTTATATCCTACAAACTGAACTTTTAATTGGTACTTGGGGGTGTTGTTGAAATACAGGTATGACATTCCTTGTACTCTGACAAAATATATTCCTTTTTACGGTGGTGCAGACTACCATGGTTGTGATCATTATGTTGGTACACAAAGCCAGAGCAACTTCACTTCAGTGCTCACTGTGATTACAAATATGGAACAGACAAGGTTAGTAAACACTCAGTATTATTGTTATATCATTAACATCTGTTCTGATATGAATTCATTATATTCTAATGTAGTAATACTCCTTGTTTGATCTCATTAGAGCCGCCGGTATCAAAAGAGACTTCTTCAGCAGGTAAGACTACATTTTATTTTTCTTTGCACAGGTTATCATTTCCTCCAAGTCTTTTATTTGTATCTGTCGTAAGAATGCACCCCTTAGATTGGCCAGCACGACCATAAGTGACTTGTAACAACTGGTTATTCAACTTTCGTTGCCCTTATGGGGACAGCAAAAGTGAGTTTTTGGGCACTAATTCCCATTAGGGTTTGTTTTTGGTTTTTGAATGAAGGGGTATTGGACTACTAGTATGGTAACATGTTTGGGTAGAGAGTTAAAGGTTACTGTTAGTGCCAAACATATAATTTGTATCCAAAATTGTCGAATTGCCATGGTGGGGAAGGCGGGATAACTACTTAGGGAGAATAGATTTTATGACCAAATAATCCTTATTTCATTCATGGGGACTCATTTAAATGGAGGGTATAAAAGTAGTTTTGTAAACCCATTTATTCTGTTGTCAAGCAATCAAAGGACAACAGAAATTCAGGTAATACCTAATATTTATTACTTCAACCAATCACGAAAAGATGTAAAAGGTCCATATAATTAAATACACAACGTATTTTAACAGGGATACCATTTTTGCAATAATGTTCCACGGGTGCCCTATAATATATATATATATCTCATAGTTGATTGTGATGATTATTCATGTGAACCATTTGAAACTTAAGGGTGGATGAGACTCGTGACATTTTAGTATGTTTTTCATTTAGTATGTGGAAAACTGGAAATACTTCACCTTAACTGGTTATCATTTGCTGGCCAAATTATTCTAACCATTTTTTTCTTGATCAGTTGAAAGAAGGAACAAAAAGCTATGGCGAACAAAATCAGGGCTCACAACACGTCTCTGCTCAAGATCTTAAATCTGACTTAGCTCCTGGGACTTGAGAATCCTTCTCCAGAATGTTGATATTAGCCGCATGCTTCTGATCACTTGTGGCGACTCTCTGAAATGTAGGCTGTAGTTTCAACTTGCTAGTCTGGTATTATAGGAAACCTGGCTGCCTTTTTTGTCTGGGATGAATTGCAGTTCCTTTGAAATTATGATGTGCAGTTTGAGAGGTGAGCTTCAAGTATTCAATCTTATAGTGTGGAATCTAAACTTCTGCTACTTGGCAGTATGATCAAATTCATACCGAATCAGTCTCAAGCTTGTGGCTACTCTTCACATAATTAAAAAGGATCAGTGAGCAAGCTTATGAGAAGCCTCGTGATTGACTCGGTTGGCCTTTAAGAAAGTCCTAGTTGTGAGATTAGGTAGTTAATCAGTAGTTATCTTGATGACAGGATTGATGACCCACCCAGTTTGCCGTATGCTTAGAGTTGCTATACTGACATGATGAAAGAGCTCACTAATCTAAATAGAATGAATGCATATTTGATTTTTAAAATTAATTGGACATATTTTTAAATTAAAAATTAAAGCAATTCATTAAGCATTAATTACCATTTATACTTCTCTATCGTTTGTACCAATTTTGTTAGTAGCCTAACTGGCGTTAGGAGTACATGCATAGATAAGAAGAATTAATTAGTGATGTACTCGATCATCTTTGTACCACACATTTTTGTAAAATTTTACCAAGCAAAGCTATACAAGAAAATTATTCAGTTTATAAATTGAAATTATAAAACATGTAGTAATTAATGTATAATAAATAGAGGGTGGGGGTAGAACAAATCATTTTCTTCTTTTAAAACAGAAATGAATGTATGTAGTAGTATTATTCACATGAGAATTGATATTTTTGTAAGTTAATTTGATATTTTGACAAGTGAATTCTATTGGATCTTATAAAAATATAAATTAACTTACGAAAATATCAATTACATATTTTTGAAAGTCAATTCCATATGGGAATTGATATTTTCGAAAGTTAATTTGATATTTTCTGAAATGATTCTTATTTGATCTTATGAAAATATCAAATTAACTTACAGAAATATTAATTCTTTATTTACATATATTGTTTAAACAAAAAAATCCTGCAACTTTTTCCATAAAATAAGTTTACAAACACAACTTTTCAAACATAAATTAAAACATACTGTCATTTCATTGTTAAAGAAAGAGATCTGAAACGATCCATGTTAAATTTTATTTTTTAATAATAAAATATAAATTTGTGTTTAAATTTATATTTAATATTTAATACTTGTGTTTGTAAACTTATCTTCCTTCATATATCAAACAAAACCCATTCAAAATTAAAATATGCTACATGAACATGTGGGATATTATAAGTTTTAATATATAATAATAGAAGATATGGTGTCTCGTATCATCATCACAGTTCATATAGTTCATGCATTTTCCTATGCTGTCTGTCACAGCACTCATCTGAAGTTCTCAACCTAAAATGAAGAAGAAACAAACAACAAAAAGGGTCTCATTGTCCACACGGTCCCATAACAAGGAAAAATTGAGCATGGAATAACACCTCATAACAAGACTCCAATAATATTAAAGAAGACAAAGTCTGACATATTACAAAAGATGTAGTGTGACTAACCCACTGCCTCTAAGAGCAAGTGAGATTCATTCTCTTGTCTCTAATAAGAAGAAATTATTAAGTAAAATCCAAGAGTTCCCCCAAAAATATTTATAAAACACATGAAGCTAAAAAATGTGAATTGAACACATAAAATGGATGGTAAAAGTACAACTCTCTCTGCTCACAAAAATAGTCACTAAACTGTTGTACGCTTAACATGAAAAATAGAGACAAACGGAGTCAAAGGTCGAAGCTCAACCAATAAAAAAAGACAATTAAATAATTTGTAAAATTTTAAATTTTAAATTATGTTGAAAATTTATCCTTTTTAAAGTAATAATTTTGTAATGAAAGAAGTTTATAGCATAAACTATTGCATGAATAAAATTAAGTATATTCATTTGAATTTTAGAATTTCCAAATTGATTAGAGAATTAAATGAGGCCTTTTTTATTATTGAAATGGAAGGAATATTAATTATGAGTTTTCTATTTCAAAAGTTGAATGCATCAAAATAATCTTCAATTTCAAAACAACATATAATTTTGGAAAGAGTAAATTTGAATTTATATTTAAAATGAAAGGAGTAACACCTTTATATATTTTAAAAATTTTAAAGTTCAGAATTTTTTAACGAGGGCTTGAATTTTAAAATTTTACAATTGAATTAAAAATTTAAATGAAACCATTTTTTTTGTAAGGAAAAGAGTATTAACTATAAAAAAAAATTTCTTTTCAAAAGTTAGATGTATTGCAATAATTTTGAAATTCAAAATACATGGAGTATTAATTTTGGAAAGATGAGAACTTTCTAATCAAATAAAAAAGGAAAAGAAGCGCGTGAGTTAAGGTTAAGTTAGAAGAGCACAACGACGGTACTATGTAGACTCCTATTACATATATGTCTCTCCACCATTTATTTTTCTCCTACAGAAACTCCCTCTAATTTCGATTCACTCCTCTGTTTGTTTCTCTCTCCACCCATTTCCTTCAAACATCCTTCAAACACCCGACGGAAAAACTGAAAAGGACCTGCCACCCATCACCGGAATCCGCCCTGGACCTCCGGCATATCCCCGAATTCCGGCCGCTGTCGACAACCTTCCGCTGAATTCCCACCAATCCTTTTAACAATCGAACGACCAAAACGGGAAAGAATAAAACATCTCAGTATAACCCCAGATATATAATTAATTCTTATATTTTTCCCCATAACTTTCCCCTTCTTTTCATTTGTACCCATAATTCAGCAGCAGAGAATCACACATTTTTTTATTCATTAGTTGGTGTTATAATGGCTGGTGCAACTAGCAACACCACCACAGTCACGCAGCCGCCCGTTGAGTCAAACTCGGTGCAACTCTCAACGGAGGAGCTGGCAGCAAAAGGAGTCCAAAAACGCTACGAGGGATTGGTAATGGTACGGAACAAAGCCATTAAAGGGAAAGGGGCTTGGTATTGGGTGCACTTGGAGCCCATTCTGGTTCACAATTCGGATACGGGTTTGGCCAAAGTCGTCAAACTTCGGTGCTCGCTCTGTGATTCCATCTTCTCGGCTTCTAACCCATCAAGAACTGCTTCCGAACATCTCAAAAGAGGCACTTGCCCCAATTTTAATTCTGTTCCCAAACCCATTTCCTCTATTTCTCCATCAGCCTCGGCCCCAGCCCCACTTAGTTTAGCTTCGTCACAGCGCCACAATCACCGGAAACGAAATTCTTGTTTTTCCGGCGGACGTGCCGATGGTTCTGGTGGTGATATTGGTGGTGTGGGGAGTAATTCTTCTTCCGACCAACTTCCACCGCTTGCTATTGTCGATGCTTCAAGATTTTCAGTTGAGCTTGGGTATTCACCGTTGGTGGCTGCCGCTAGTGGTGGTGGTGGGGTGTATGGACAGCAGCATTTGGTGCTGTCTGGTGGGAAAGAAGATTTAAGTGCATTGGCTATGTTTGAGGACTGTGTAAAGAAGCTAAAGAGTCCAAAAGCCTCTCCTGGCTCAAGTTTAAGTAAGATTCAAATAGAGTCAGCACTTGACTATCTTGCGGATTGGGTGTAGGAATGTTGTGGGTCAGTCTCATTTTCATGTTCCTTAACCAAGTTGGATTGCCACCCGTGTCCTGGCGAGAATTGGTTGGGGAAAGATTAAATGCCAAGTACGAGGAAGCTAAGGCCGAGTCTGAGGCAAAAATTCGCGACGCCATGTTCTTTCAGATTGCGTCTAATGGATGGAAATCAAAGAATTGTGGACATGATGGGGAGGAAAATATGGTTAATTTGGCTCTGAATCTTCCTAATGGAACCAGTGTGTTTCGCAGGGCAATTTTTACTAGTGGGTATTTACAATCTAAGTACGCTGAGGAGGTTTTATGGGAGGCAATTTGGGATATTTGTCGAAATAATGTGCAACAGTGTGTAGGTATAGTTGCCGACAAGTTTAAGGCCAAGGGATTGAAGAATTTAGAGAATCAGCATCGTTGGATGGTTAACCTTTCTTGTCAGTTTCAAGGGTTCAATAGTTTGATTAAGGACTTGAGCAAGGAACTTCTATTATTCAAAAATGTGACTGAGAATTGTTCCAAACTAGCTAATTTTGTCAATGATAAGTCTCAAATTCGAAATAGTTTTCGAAAGTATCAGTTGCAGGTATATGGGCATGCGGGGCTATTAAGAGTGCCCTTTCGTGGTTATGAAAGATCGGATTTTGGAGCTGTCTACACTATGGTGGAAGATATATTGAGCTCTGCTAGGGCGCTTAAGTTAGTATTGCTCGATGAATCGTATAAGAGAGTGTCGATGGAAGAGCCATTTACTCGAGAAATTGAGGAGATGATGAGGAATCCCCATTTTTGGAGTGAATTGGAAGCAGTGCAATTGCTGGTGAAACTGATCAAAGGAATGGCTCAGGAAATAGAATTGGAGAGGCCTCGTGTGGGACAATGTCTTCCACTTTGGGAAGAGCTTAAAGTGAAAGTGAAGGACTGGTGTTCAAAATTTAACATAAGTGAAGGATCAGTAGAAAGAATAATTGAAAGGAGGTTCAAAAAGAATTATCACCCTGCTTGGGCTGCTGCATTTATACTTGATCCACTGTATTTGATTAGGGACACCAGTGGGAAGTACTTACCACCATTCAAATACTTGACAACAGAACAAGAAAAGGACGTGGACAAGCTCATAACCAGGCTTGTTTCTAGGGAGGAGGCTCACATTGCACTGATGGAGCTTATGAAATGGAGAACAGAAGGGCTTGATCCAGTGTATGCCCAAGCTGTACAGTTGAAGCAGAGAGAGCCCATTACTGGAAAGATGAAACTTGCCAACCCCCAGAGTAGTAGGCTTGTTTGGGAAACTTACCTTACTGAGTTTAAGTCACTGAGGAGAATTGCAGTAAGGCTCATCTTTCTTCATGCAACTTCATTTGGGTTCAAATGCAATTTGTCTTTCTTGAGATGGGTGAGTGCCAATGCCCATTCCAGGGTAGAAATGGACAGGGCTCAGAAACTGATATTTATTGCTGCCCATTCAAATCTTGAGAGGCGGGATTTTTCACATGATGAAGATAAGGATGCAGAGCTCTTTAACGTGGAAAATGGTGCAGATGATGTTCCAAGTGAGGTTTCGCTGATGCATCCTCTGTTTAGCATTCATTCCCCCACCCCTTACCCTGCCTAATTTTCCCAACAATAGAATTTTAAATTGTAGTATTTTTTTTAATTTTAAAATTTGTTTCCAATACTTGGTGCTTGTTTAATTCATCTTTAGAAGATTTGGGGGTGGAAGAGAGGGAACACCTAACATTCTGAATACGGTTGCTGCACAGCCTCAAGATTTGTGCAATTGCTCATCTCTTTGAGTTTGCTGATTGTCTTCTTGTGTGTAAAAGACAAAGAACGCAATTGAACAGAAGTTGCAGAACAACAAGAGTGTTGCAACAGTTTTGTTCCTTTCATTTCATAAATAATATTTATAAAGGAAAAGGTGTTTTTTCCTCCCTTTTCATGAAGATCATACTTGGAAATGCATTTTCAATAGAGTTTATTGAATTTAAATTCTTGATCAACATCTATTGAACATTTATTAGTGTTTATTTATCTCATCAGCATGATTATGGATGAAACGTCTATCACTTCATTGGGTTTATATTGATTAAATTATGCTCTCTTGTGATTATTATTCTTTTTCTGGATTCAATATAGCTTCAACACTATGATTTCGAATCGATCACTCTTTAGTTGATTATCTGTAGACATGATTATTATTAGATATTTCTATGGACCACTCGTTTAAAATTTATCATACATTTCTGATTGCTGTAGGTTTAGAATTTTGCAAGTTCCTAGTTATACCATATTTTATGTATACTCCACCTTTTCGAGAATATCAGCTATCTATCATGTTCAAGCCTTAGTTAACTCATTCTAATGTTCATCTGACATCTTTGAAATTGCAAAACAATTGTGCACTCAAGCTTCAAGTTCAAGATTAAACTGCTGTTTGGATCCCTTTTTGAGCATTCTAGAGTTTCTTATGTTACAAGCATGCTCAATGCCTCTAGATGGTCTTTTTGTCTGCTCTTGATTTTACTTCTTGTATGGAACCATGGGAGAGTTATAAGAAGATTGCTGCTCAGCATTTTCTTCCAGTTCAGTCCCTTTTTGTCGGTATTTCTGGGAGGTGTTTGGTGTTCGATTGCTTTATTTGTTCACACTAGATCTTCTAGGTACTCGTATTGGGACAGTGTTCCAAGTTTAGGTTCTAAATCCACATCAAACTCTAGCACTTGTGGGAAAGCTTGCAATCCCTACATCTACACTAATGATTCAGCCTAACTTCTAGAGTTGGTTTATTATGCTAAATTAACTCTGGTAGCCTGGCAAATGCATACTAATTTTCCATGTATAAAGAAATCTGCAAATTATTTTTGTTTATTAAAATATTTTCTTTGTGGTCGAAAGAAAAATATTGCAAAAGAGATTGTATGTTCCGTCTGCAGATAACTTTGCTATAAAATAATTGAATTTATTTGCAGACGGCAGAATGTTCTGATACAATTTTGGTGCTAAATATGTAAGTATGGCAGTTACTCTCGAAAAAAAATAAAAAATTATGGTAGAGTTAATAATTGTTTTTTTTTTCTTTTTTTGGCAGAGCTGTTTGACAATGATATTGATGGGCTGGTAAGGCCCCCAAAAGATGATTGATTGGTTGGTAAGAGGATTGTGAGGTCATGATCAAAGAGGATTTTGTGGAAAGGATCTAAGAATGGACGTGATTGAATTTTTTGCACCAGGGCTACTTTTTTCTTTAGCAAGGCGCCAAATGCTGCAGGAACCTGTTGGATGGATGACAAACCAGAATTTGCAAATCGCAGCCGGAATCAAGAAAAGCTTGGAAGGACTCAGGAGCAGATCTTTTATTGAGAGCCCGGCTCTATGGCTCCACTCTTGTTGTTGCTACCTCCACGTCTCTGTGTCTTTAAAGAGAGTGGAGCTGCTGGAGCCTTGTCAATAAATAAGGGGAAGTCTATTTCCAAATTTTGGTTGTTATGTAGATAGAAATGGGGACTTAAATCATCTTTGGATAGCTTCTCTTTGAAACATTCGGAAGCTTTTGATGTTCATGCAGAGTCATTGGATGATGCTTCCCATGATTTCAAAAAAGGTTGCGAAATGGACCCTGAGCAGATGTTGATTGTGATTAAGCAACGCATTTGAATTTATTTTGATGGTTCCAGACAGATCAGAACTCGGGAAAAGCTACAAGTAGCCGGTAATGGACCTAGTTTTGCCCATGTTTATATTCGTATGTTATTTTCCACAAGTTATAATACATGAAAAAGTATTATACTGCTGATTACTTTGCAATTTGCCTTTTATTTGTCATAATCTAGTATTCAAGTGTCTTTCAAGTATTGAACAAGTGTTTGTACATGTAGAATAATATTGAACTCTTTTGAAGAATAATTGAAGTTTAGATGAATAGCTTTGCTAACCGCAGGTATATGGATATGTAGCACATGATATGATAATGATAAGCTTTCACATAGTTAGGCCGGAGTAATTTTGATTTCATTGTTTAATGCGATGATTATGGACTCACGCAAACAAACAAAAAAATTAAGGTTGAAAGAAGGCTGGTGGGGGGGAAGGAATGAATGTAACAAAATATACACCATTTTATTCTCTATACTTTTAGTTGAGTGCAATGAATAGAAAGGGAATTGAATGGACTATAGAAAGACGCGAGAGTGGTGTTATATGGGTTTGGGTTGATCAAATTACTGATTTAGTGGAGAGACGGGGGTTCTTGTCTGCAGGAGTTGGTTAAACCGACTGCTCACCAAACTTTATAAAGAGGAAGACAGAATTTTTCTCATCTTAATATACTACTCTAGATTTGTCATGTTCTTGGTCAAGGAAAAGTTGGTGGTGATTTAGCAAAAAAAAAATGTTGGTGGTGGTATAAAGATTAGTGTAGGAAGACTACCGTTGGTATTTTTATATAGGAAATAAGAAAATTAATATTTTTATAAATTAATTTAATATTTTTGTAAGTGTGTCTTATTTGAATTGATATTTTTTTAAAGTTAATTTAATATTTTTATAAGTAAATTTTATTTAATCTTATAAAAATATCAAATTAACTTGTAAAAATATCAATTTTTTTTATATATACCATAATCTTACTTTTCTCCATGCTCGAAGTAGACTAGTAGCCAGTAGCTATTATTTGGTACTGTCATTGAAGAAAGAATACGTGTCATAATTACATTTGTCTTTTTAAGATATATTAGTATAAGTGTACAACATCAAACACTATATTAAATATAATATTTTAATCTCAATTATTAAAAGATAAGGTCTTATACGAAAATTCTTGTTAAATCCCACTTTTTTAATAGTTGTGATCTCAATCATTGAAAGATGAGATTTGGAACGGAAATTCTTGTCAAATTTTATTTTTTAATAATTAAAATATATATAATATTTGAAATAGTACTTAATTATATTGTATATAAAATTATCCAATATCATCATTCCTCACAACACTTGTGTCACCTAATAACTAGGGAGCGATATTCACTTTTACTATAATTACTTATAAATATATACTTTCGCACATTTTCAGATTAAACAATAAGGGAGAATTATTTTTCGTGTGGGCTTTTGATATTTACATATTTTGATATTTACATATAATTTCTTCTCACATAAAGATAAGATTCATTTTATATTTATATAAAAAAATATTATATAAAAACATCAAAAATATATATAAAAATATCAATTCCCTGAACAATATCCTAGCACACCTTGCTTGATTCGTCCACTTAAACGTTTAATAATGGTTTAACATTTGTGTAAACTTTTTATTTATTTAGTGTACTACAAGTTGACAAATTGTGGATTTCTTTTTGCTTGCTTTTTGAGAAATCAAATCTCGTAATCTCCAAGTCTTATGAAATATTATCTAGGAAATCAATTAAGAGAGAATGCTAGAGAGAATAAGACAAATTGTGGATTTCTTTTTGCTTGCTTTTTGAGAAATCAAATCTCGTAATCTCTAAGTCTTATGAAATATTAACTAGGAAATCAATTAAGAGAGAAAATGCTAGAGAGAATAAGAGAACTATTTCATTTCATTCACAAGTGTGTCATACATCAAATAAGATGCCTCTATTTATAAGCTTACAAATATAGAGGGGAAATGAACTAGAAATAAATATACATACATGTATGAAGAGATACATGTATTTGAGATGTACATTGGATATTCACAAATGCATGTGCATGAATTCATAACACTTCCCCTTGAATATCCATTGTATTAAGAATATGTCTCATTAAAACCTTACTAGGAAAAACCACATGGGAAAAACCCTAGTAAAGAAAAAGAGTACATAATTCCTGATATTACGCTTTGAATACTGCCTCATTAAAACCTTACCAGGAAAACCCATTGGGAAAAAACCTTGGTTAAGGAAAAAGAGTACAGTACGTATTAACTCCCCCTCATGAATGTATCACCTTAAGTCTTTAAACTGTCGCATTCCAATATTGCATCGCAATCCTTCAAATGTTGTAGTTGGTAATGCTTTAGTGAACTAATCTGTTAGATTATCTTTTGAGCGAATTTGTTGAACATCAATATCACCACATTTATCAAGGTCATGTGTGAAAAAGAATTTCGGTGAGATGTGTTTGGTTCTATCTCCTTTGATGTATCCTCCTTTTAATTGAGCTATACATGCAACATTGTCTTCATACACAATGATTGGAGTTCCTCTGCTGGAGGATAAACCACATGTTTCACGAATATATTGAGTTATTGATCTTAACCACACACATTCTCGACTTGCTTCATGGATTGCAAGTATTTCAGCATGATTAGACGAAGTAGCAACTAATGTTTGCTTTGTAGATCTCCATGATATAGCAGTATTACCACATGTAAAAAGATAACCTATTTGAGATCGACCTTTATGTGGATCGGATAAATATCCTGCATCAGCATATCCAACTAATTCATGATTAACGTTATTTGAATAAAATAAGCTCATATCCATAGTTCCTTGCAGGTAACGAAAAATATGTTTAACTCCATTCCAATGTCTCCGGGTAGGAGAAGAACTATATCTTGCTAGCAAGTTCACAGAGAATGTTATATCAGGTCGTGTATTATTAGCAAGATACATTAGTGCACCAATTGCACTGAGGTATGGTACTTCAGGACCAAGTAATTCTTCGTTATCCTCACGAGGTCTAAAAGGGTCTTTTTTCACATCAAGTGATCGAACAACCATTGGGTTACTCAATGGATGTGCTTTATTCATATAAAATCTTTTAAGAACCTTTTCTGTGTAAGTTGATTGATGAATGAGAATTCTATTTGGTAAATGATCGATCTGCAGGCCGAGACAAAATTTTGTTTTTCCCAAATCTTTCATCTCAAATTCTTTCTTTAAATAATTCATTGTTTTTTGTATCTTTTCATGAGTTCCAATAATATTTAAATCATCAACATACACAGCAATAATAACAAAACCAAATTCTGATTTCTTTATAAAAACACATGGGCATATAGGATTATTATTATACCCTTCTTTCAGTAAATATTCACTAAGACGATTATACCACATGCGTCCTGATTGCTTTAACCCATATAGGGACCTTTGCAACTTGATTGAGTAAACTTCCCGGGAATTTAAATTAGATGCTTCAGGCATTTTAGATGCTTTAGACATTTTAAATCCTTCAGGGATTTTCATATAAATATCATTATCAATTAACCCATATAAATAGGCTGTAACAACATCCATTAGACACATATCTAGTTTTTCATGAGTTGCCAGACTAATAAGATACCGAAATATAATCGCATCTATCACAGGAGAATATATTTCATCGTAATCAATGTCAGGTCTTTGTGAAAACCCTTGTGCCACTAGTCGTGTCTTATATCTTACAATTTCATTTTTCTCATTTCGTTTTTGCACAAATACCCATCTGTATCCAACTGGCTTAACTCCTTCAGGTGTTTGGACTACAGGTCCAAAAACTTCACGTTTTGCAAGTGAATTTAATTCTGTTTGGATTGCTTCTTTCCATTTTGGCCAATCATTTCTGTGTCTACATTCTTCAACGGATTTAGGCTCAAAATCCTCGTTTTCATTAACGATATCAAGCGATATATTATATGAAAAAATATTATCAACAACTATTTCATTTCGGTTCCACCTTTTCTTTGTAGAAACATAACTTATCGAGATCTCCTCATTTTTATTGTTTTCAGGTACCTGAACCTCTTCTGGGGTTTCATAATTAGTTATGTCTATATCCTCATTAATATTTTCCTCCTCAATAATGCTAACTCGATTATTTACTCATTTTCTTTTTCGAGGATTTTTGTCTTTTGAACCGATTGGTCTTCCACGCTTCTGGCGTATCTTAGACTCATTTGCTATAAATTTTGCGGATTGTCTTACTGGGACTTCAATCCGTGCTGGAGCATTTACAGCTGGTATATGAGATTTGATTACTCCTTTTGAGTCAGTGAATGCATTCGGTAGTTGATTTGCTATGTCTTGCAAATGAAGTATCTTTTGAACTTCTTGTTCACATTGTTTGGTACGAGGATCAAAATTCATTAATGACAATGCATTCCATGTGATATCTTTATCCAGCTGTTTAATTTCTCCCCCTAATGCCGGAAACATAGTTTCATCAAAATGACAGTCGGCAAATTGTGCTGTAAATGAATCACCTGTTAAAGGTTCAAGATATTTAATTATCGATGGGGACTCAAACCCAATATATATTCCCAGCCTCCTTTGAGGACCCATCTTTGTTCGTTGTGGCGGAGAAATTGAAACATATACCGCACAACCAAATATTCTTAGATGGGAAATATTTGGTTCATGACCAAAAACCAATTGTAATGGGGAGAATTTGTGATATGATGTTGGCCTAATGCGTATAAGTGCTGCTGCATGTAAGATAGCATGCCCCCAAACAGAGACAGGAAGTTTTGTTCTCATGAGCAATGGTCTTGCAATTAATTGGAGGCGTTTAATAAATGATTCAGCAAGACCATTCTGAGTATGAACATGAGCAACAGGATGTTCAATATGTATCCCAAGTGACATGCAATAATCATTAAAAGCTTGGGATGTGAATTCACCAGCATTGTCAAGACGAATAGTCTTGATTATATGATCTGGAAATTGTGCTCGTAATCTAATAAGTTGAGCAAGTAATCTCGCAAATGCCAGGTTGCGAGTTGATAATAAGCACACATGTGACCATCTTGTAGATGCATCTACTAAAATCATAAAATATCTAAATGGTCCACATGGTGGGTGAATAGGCCCACAAATATCTCCTTGTATACGTTCTAGAAATTTTGGAGATTCAATCTCAACTTTAGTTGGTGAGGGTCTAAGAACCAATTTGCCTTGAGAACAAGCAGCACATGAGAATTCCTTAAATTGAAGAATCTTCTGGTTCTTTAATGGATGGCCAAATGAATTCTCAATAATTCTTTGCATCATTATAGATCCTGGATGCCCCAATCGGTCATGCCAAATAATAAAATTATTTGGTTCATTGAACTTCTGGTTCATTATTGCATTGATTTCAATTGTACTAATACTTGTATAGTATAACCCTGAAGATAAAACGGGTAATTTTTCCAATATTTGTTTTCCATTAGAATCATTTGATACAATTGTAAAGATATTCTATACCATTATCATTGGCAGTCTCAATATGGTACCCGTTAAGTCGTATATCTTTAAAACTTAGCAGATTTCTTCTTGATTTAATAGAGAACAAAGTATTATCAATAATAAATTTTGTTCCGCTAGGAAGCATTATATTAGCTCTTCCAGAGCCTTCAATCAAGTCTGTCGAACCTGATATTGTATTCACCTTTGCTTTCACCATTCTTAGATTTGAAAAATATTGTTTATACCTGAGAATGATATGTGTTGTTGCACTATCTGCTAAGCATATATCTCTACCATTGATATTAGGCCTTTTTATAACATGACGCAAATCCATATTTTCTTCTACTTCTTATCAACAAACCAAATATGATTATCTGCTTCAAGATGAAAGTGAAGAGCAATTCGTGCTGATAACGTCTTATGAAATATTATCTAGGAAATCAATCAAGAAAGAAAATGCTAGAGAGAATAAGAGAACTATTTTATTTCATTCACAAGTGTGTCATACATCAAATAAGATGCCTCTATTTATAGGCTTACAAATATAGAGGAGAAATGAACTAGAAATAAATAAACATACATGTATGAAGAGATACATGTATTTGAGATGTACATTGGATATTCACAAATGCATGTGCATGAATTCATAACACTAAGCTTTCTTTTCCCACTTTTTTAGGGGAGTCGATTATTATTATATAGGACTTCATATTTTTTTAATAATTCTTTTATTAATCTATGGAGCACTTAGTTATCAAAACCATCTCTTTCTTCGTCTTTTTTCTCCATTTTTTATTTTTATATTTTATATTTCGACTCTCAATCTTTATTAATTATACAAGCTTAATTATCGATATAAAATACGGATAAGTTTTAAAAATTATATATTAAGAAATCATAAATCATAATATATACTTTAACAAGTTTATTGATGAAAAATTACAGATTATTTTTTGGTGTAATTTAATGTGTAGTAAAAATACTATTTATAATGTATTAGAGCAAACTGAATGAAATTTTAAATTATTTAGGTTCATAAATCAAGAAAGTTTAATGGTCAAAATATTATAATATATATTGACAAGTTTAAAAATATAAATTGAAATATTATATGTTTTTTAGAATCTACACTATTATAATGTAGTAAATCTAGAGATGTATTTTAATTTTAAGAGCTTAGGCGATAGCTTGAGAAAATGGCTAGAAGGATAATTAGCGAACCTAAGGAAAACATATCTTTCAATCTTTTAAAATGCATTTGATGATTTTTTGATTTTTTATCGATGGCCTTGTATAGTAAAGAGTGAGGCCTTTATCAACATGCTATCACCTTTGGTCTATTGAAATATTATGTATGTAGCAATATTAATATGTTATTGTCAACTAAAAGTATATTAAATTATGTTGTAATTAATTACTTGTTAGTGAATAACATTTGATATTTCTCGGTACATGAACAATGAATTTATATTACTAAATTCTAATAATGGTTTGGGCAAAATATTAATCGCAAGTATAATTAAGATACATTGTATCTATAATAACGATACATTAATTGTATATATAATAGTAAAATAAAAATAATTTTTTTAATTGATAAATTAACAAAAATAAAATTATAAATTATTGAGTCGGTTCAATATTAACGAATATAACTCGGTATTTACCTGATGATATATTTGCATTGATTTGTATTGATAGGAATAACATTTTGATATTAGATTGATATCTTTTATAGCTTTACTCAATTAAAGGAGAATAAATAAGGGATAATTATTCCTTTCGGCTTGTGATATACACCAGTCCCGATATTGATGCCCAGCCCAATATAATTAGGCTCATATTTACGCAGTTTTTAGGCCCACAACCTTCTGGCTAGAAAGACAAGTGTCGTAATTGAATGGAAGGCCAGGAGGCGCATACGTGTATCTATTTAAAGCCACGACTTTAACCGTTAAGTTTCCCTCCATTTTCTCTCTCCACTGTCAAACGCCACGCAACCTGGATCAAATTAGCTTCATTAACCCGTACTTCCGTCAATTCCCTGCAAACGATAGAATATTCTCATGAATGGCTACTCCTCCATCTTCATTTCAATCAACCACCGTTCAACCAGGTAGAATGAGGGTACTTAAGAAAGCGTCATCGCTGTCGGATCAGATGGTTGGACCGGTTGTTTACTGGATGTTCAGAGATCAACGATTGAGAGACAACTGGGCGTTGATCCACGCCGTTCATCAGGCTAATAAAGCGAATGTCCCGGTAGCAGTAGTGTTCAATCTGTTTGATCAGTTCTTAGGAGCCAAAGCTCGTCAATTAGGTTTTATGTTGAGAGGTTTGCAGCAAGTGCATCGCGAAATTGAACGAACTCTTCAAATTCCATTCTTCTTGTTCCAGGCAACATTCATACTTTCTCTTTTTCTAATTACGCTGGTTAATTTTTATACGTTAGATATGTTTGTGTGCTTTTTCTTAGTAATTTTTGCGAATGTTATCTATTGTTTCCTAATTAGTCTTTAATAATAGGATTAGTTATGTGTGGGGTTGCTTGTTTGGGATCTTTTCAATGTAATGTTTATTTTACTCGGGCATCATATAATTGAAAATTTTAGATTGAGATAGTTCTTTACATTTATTGGCGAACCGTAAGAGCATTGGCCACTGGATTTGGGGATTCATTGTTTGTCAGTTGGTTTATGTAGGGAGAAGCTGTGGAGACAATTCCCAATTTCTTAATAGAATGCGGGGCTTCACTTTTGGTTACTGATTTTTCACCTTTAAGGCAAGTACGGAGTTGGAAAGAGGAGATTTGCAAGAGGGTGAGTGATTCAGTATCAATTCATGAAGTTGATGCTCACAATGTAGTACCACTCTGGGTGGCATCGGATAAGTTGGAGTACAGTGCTAGGACTATAAGGGGAAAGATTAACAAACTACTTCCTGAGTATCTTATTGAATTTCCAACTCTAGGGCCTCCAAATAGAAATTGGGAGGGCACAAATCATTTAGTAGATTGGGATAACCTTATATCTGATGTTGTAAGGTAAGATTTTGATCCATTTAGTCAACTCATTTTAGTTTGATGATTTAAATTTAGATATAGTTTTAGTTTTGAGTAGATGGTACTATAACATGTTTGGCCCATATCGATGTGTCCAGTAAAGGTGCGGAAGTTCCTGAAATCGATTGGTGTGAACCAGGAGAACATGCTGCATTGGAAGCATTAAAGGGGACCAAGAATGGGTTCTTGACAACCAGATTGAAGAACTATTCTACAGACCGTAATAACCCATTGAAACCCAAAGGACTCTCTGGTCTTTCTCCATATTTGCATTTTGGACAGATAGCAGCGCAGCGGTGTGCTTTAGAGGCACGTACGCTAAGGAAGATTTATCCCCAGGTTGGTGATCACAAATTGCTTGCAGATATAGTTAAATTAGTTCAAGTAACAAATGTTCAACTTCTGCAATTTGGACCACTAGATGGGTAAATAAAATGATATCTTGTCTTTAAAAATAAATAATCCCACTTCTGTTAAATTACTTTTTAGTTTCTGCAGATTGCTGCATTCTAAGCACACATTTCATGTTATCCTTGGTTAAATATTTCTGAAGTTTAGCCTTTTGCCTGTACATGAAGGCAGTTGATTCTTTCTTAGAGGAGTTGATTGTACGGAGGGAACTTGCTGATAACTTTTGCTACTACCAGCTTAAATATGATTCACTACAGGGGGCATGGGAATGGGCACGGAAGACCCTGATGGACCATGCCTCAGATAAACGAGAACATATTTATACGTGAGTGAGATAGCTTTAGTATATATATATATTTTTATTTATTTATTTATTGGGGGTGGGGGGTTGTGAAGAGGGATTTGCTGGATTTTTAATTGTTTTCAGTATTTCTGACTAATGCTGTCCAATATTCTCACTTTTTAAGTGGCTGGCAAGTTTTCAGGAGGGAGCAGTTGGAGAAGGCACAAACTGCAGATCCTGTAAGCTATGTTCTGTTCTGTTGGTTATTATGATAAATATTATTAAAATAGTTATATTATTAATGTTTTGGAGGGTAGCATTTATTTGGTTTTCGTTTGTTAATAGCTATACAGTTGAGTCTCCCTGTTTGGGTCGATAATGAATTGATGTATGCCTACTCTTTTTAATTAGTGATGTATGCTTACTCTGTTTAATTATATGCTTGAGGAAATATTCTTTATTCACACATGCAAACACATATGTACATGTGGATGTATGTGTAATAGCGGTGGTGTTGTCCACTTATAGAGATTCTTTTGTTACAACTTTCAGCTTTGGAATGCTTCTCAGTTAGAGATGGTACATTATGGAAAGATGCATGGTTTTATGCGGCAAGTAACTTCTTGATAACCCTATTTTTCCCATTAACACAAGTCAATTTCTGACATTCTTTTTAGGAAAAAAATATTTTTTTTTGTGTCTGTGATTGATGTCATATGCTAAGTTTCACGCGATTTATGATTATGAAATGCTAATTACGCTACTCTCAAGACCTACTTTTTTTATAGAGAAATATTAACATTTGGATATGTTCACATAGTACTCAACAATTAATTTGAAACACCACAAGAAAATTATATTTCTTCTCTTGGAATAACTTTCTTTTTTAATTCGTAGTAACATTCAATTGCATGATCTTATTTCATATATAGTTTTCCTACTTCATTTGTAGGCTGCTAGGCGCTGGTTAATCCAAGTTTTTAAACTCTGAGTTGCTAATGTAGCATTTAGCATGTGAGTATATGAGCAAGTTGTTTCATTTCTAATTTCAAGTAGATTTGTCATTCATGTTGGAATGCTTTCGAATTGTAGGATTTCAAATTACGATATTACTATCCTAAGGCAAAGCTATAAAGCTTAGACTTAGTGGGGATATATTGTTGACAATCAATTCTGTGACATGATGTTCTTTTTGGGATGTGGTCCACTATATCATCTAACCTTTTTGCATGATCATGAGGCCATTTATTACATTTCCTTTTCATTGTCATTTTGTTTGTTTCTTTAAATTGTTTATTGACTTGCACGTACAAGAACTACAAAGAATTGTTTTCCAATTTTAAAATCAACAGCAGTAGACATGATATGAACAATAGTGCAAATCATTGTTTGTTGTAACAAGCTATACGGTAGCTCAAATAAGTTGTCTAGTGAACAATTGCTGCTTGGGATGTTGTTTTAATTTCCAAACTGTAAATATTGAAACAGGATGTATTGGGCGAAAAAAATTCTTGAATGGACGAGTGGGCCTGTAGAAGCTCTTGCTATATCAATATATTTGAATGATAAGGTATTCAATGTCAGTCTATCATGAATTATATAGTGAAATGCATCTAATTTATATCTTAACTGAGATGCAGTATGAAATTGATGGGAGAGATCCTAGCGGATATGTTGGCTGCATGTGGTCAATCTGCGGTGTACATGATCAGGTGTGGATGCATTCTTGTTTTTGTTCAATTGTCAGGAGTGACCGAGTGATATTAGTAATCACTATTATCATTCATTTACAAGAAAAGGTCCTCTGAGGTTCTCCGATTTATTATTATTTGGTTATCATCCCTACATCATATAACTCATTGCAGATCCGCATGCTTGCTAGTGAAATTTTATTACATGTAGGCTAGTGTGTAATTCTGTGGTGTTGTTTCTGCATTTCAGGGGTGGAAAGAGCGACCAATATTTGGGAAAATACGCTACATGAATTTTGCAGGTTGCAAGAAGAAATTTGATGTCGACGGATACATTGCATGTGTAAAGAGGCTAGTAGGTGATATCAAGAAAAGGAAAGGAGAAACCTTGCTCAATAACAAGGCAAAGGAACTTCGCGGATTTTAGCCACCAAATTCGAACCTTTGACATATATATATACACACATAGCCACTTCTACATCAGAACCAACTAGTTTAGAATTTTCGAACTGACTGAAATTTTTTGAAGCTTTGATGCCATGCTTGCTGAGTTCAAGTTGTACTTGATACCCTTCAGGCCATCATTAAGTGGTAGCTTTATTTGATTCTCAGACTGATTTAGAACCAGGAAACTACAGAACTGTTAAGTACCTTCAGAAATGTATATTTTGAATAGATGATGAGATTTTGAGAAAAAGAAATCTGAACCGCAACACTAGTTTGCTCTGGTATCATGTACAACTTCAAATTTATTTCGACATGTTTATTTTAGATAGGGGCTTAGATCAGAATATGTCCTCCGAATGTTATTCGACACTTTTGAAGCAGCAGTTCCCTATTAATATGTTTGCTTTTCTTTTCATCATTGCCATAAGAAATGCTCAAAATACAAGAAAATGTACCTTTCAGTTAAAGTTTAAACGCCTTCTTCTAAAGAGTTTAAAGAACCAACTCCTCAAATAATTGAGAATGAAATATTGAAATTTAACCATCTCAAGGTAACTGGTGCTTATCTCAAGCAATATCTTCAACAGAAAATTTTATTTCTTTAGGAGGAAAAAACTAGATGTTAGGAGCAATCCAAGCCATATTATACTTTATCATTTAATATTTGATGAAGAAATTATTAAAAGATGAATGCACTAAAGAGTCTACTATGCCTGTCTAATAGAAAAAGAAGAAGAAAACAACTACTGCCTCAGTTATTATCTACTATGAAAATGCTGCACAGCATTGATCAAATATTTTCACCCCAAGTGTTCTAAGACCCAACAGGTTGAAATGTGATTGAAAGCTTTCCAGAAAAGGGAGGGAAAGAAGTCACAAACCGTAATAAATTGCCGAGGATCATCAAGACTAGATGAGCCTAAAAAGACCTCTCTATTCAGCTTAGTTGTTAACTTGTGACAAACCCGCAGCTGAGAAAGAATAACAATTTAAAAACCTCTATATGCCATAGAAGTCAACCATACATTTTCAGCAAGATGAAATAATGAATATAAGTCAAAACCTTAGAGCGAGTTGCTCCACCAACGATGAAAACAAAAATGCGTTGGCCCATCTTCTTGAAATCACTCGATGTATGCCTCAGAATTGAATCACTAGCAGAAAAAGCATTCACAAAGAAATAAGATAAATACAAGTGAAATGGAACTAAAAATTGCACAGAGAAGAATATAACAGCCAATGTGACAAATAGAGACAGCTACTCCATGTTCCATTTAAAACTATTAGACAAGAGTAACGGGACTGTAGGGTCGAAGGACAGAACATAACCATGAAGGCGCTTCACATGGAACAAACATGAAAAAGAGTATATTATTATGATAGAGCTTTAAATGCCTGGAAATATGATAGAGCTGTGAAACTAAACAGTACTGGACATGGTTTATAGTCTTGAATTATAGACTAGATGTTTTTATGCTTATGATTCAGGAGTAATTCCTTGTTCTCTTCAGTTTCGTGACGTCATTACTCGAGTTCTTGTAAATGATGGGCTGATCTCTTTAACCCTGAAATTCTTTCTGGACAATTAATGGATTTTTTTTAAACCTGAAAATCTTTTTTGGTCTTCTAATTTCCTGTCTGAATGGATGGTAGCTTTAGCACCTGTTGAATTCATCCTGATAGTGTGTTTGGCTGTTTAGCTTCTGGAGTGATATTTGTTTAGCCATTCCAATTCCTAATGTTTCTTCCAACTCTGCTTATATTTTCCTGGAAGCCCACACTTTCCTTCAAGATAGTCCTTTGTGACCACACCAAAGCCCCTCCAAATTCAAGCTTCCTGGAAAACCTAAACTTTCCTTAAAGATAGTTCTTGGTGGCTTCACCTAAGCCCCTCAAGTTAAACCTCTGCAAAGCTTTTGCCTTTTGCCTCTCTTCAACTTTTTCTTGATTCCTTTATACTTTTCCCCGTCTTTCTAATGATAGCATCGGGGGTGTTTCTTGAAATATAGACTTCGTTCCTCTTGGGTAGTTCTGGCCTTTGAATAGTTAAAAATATATGCAATGAAATGACAAGTTATTGAGCTAATTGTATCAACTTCTGTTCCCTCTTATCTCCTTGTTTACTTTTGTTAACTTATAGTGAGTTTCTTGCTTTATATGATGACTGCTTACGATGCATTACAGTTCTTTCATGGCCATATCGTGTGACGTGTTCCAGTAAGGTGTTCTGGCAGTTAGTTTCTGCTAGAAAACTTGTGGGCCTTGTGGCAGTGTGAAAAGATTTAAATTTTGAGGGGCACTTTCTTTGATAAATTTGTTGTGCATGTATGCGTTTAGTAAGAGAGAAGTAGCAAAAATGTAGTTTTCTTATTTGGATTATAAATTGTGCGGCATTCGTAATTGAAGATGGTTGGGGAAATTTTGCAATTGTGTTTTTGGTAGTTAGTAGAAAATGCTTTGCTTTTAAACTCAATTTCTCAATCTCTGATGTTAATAACAGTGGCTGCTTCAATTTTTTTATTTTTTATTTTTATTATTATTTTTATAATATCAGTGGCTACTGCAGCAGCATGTTTTGTAATATAGATATAACATTTATTTTAGCTCAATGTCCTTCTAATAAATGCAAGCTTTGTTTTATCATTTAGACCATGTCACCGTGAGCTTTGCCAGAAGTGGCGGTCCTGGAGGTCAAAATGTCAATAAAGGTTTGTGGAATCTGTGTTCTAAACAAATTAAAGAATGGCACCGCACTTACTGTGGTGATTTAGGGTTTTTGATTTCTTCTTTCCTTTCAACTTGTCAAAGATTATGTATTCTTTTGTCCTTTTATCTTTGATCTACAGTAAATACCAAGGTGGATATGCGATTTAATGTTAAAGATGCACAATGGTTAAGTGACAGGATTATGCAATCAGTTAGTTACTGGCATTTCTGCTCATGTTTTCTTATTAAGAATCTGATATATGATTGTCTTTTGGAGAATTGGGTAGAGTTTTCCTACCTTCGGTTTTCAGACACAGTTTAACAAGTGATACATACACCCTCTAGAAAGTTCAGAGGGGTTGCTTTATTCTCAAAGTGATTACTTACGACACTAGAAAATTTGATTAGTATTCCTCCATAAATCTTCTCCAAGCGGGAACAATCTTGTAGCATTTGGGCATCATCAATTAACATGTCATCTCGTTATTCAAATTTTTTCATGTCATGAATAGGAAAAGAATCGGATCAACAAAGATGGGGAGATAGCGATTTCTTCAACAAAGACTAGAACACAAAAGTAAACTTCTGCCATCTACCTCTCCTTGTTCTATGTTTCTGTGTTGAGAAGGTGATTAGTTACATGATTATATTCTTCTCCAGGGTAACATTGAAGATGCTTTGGGAAACTACAGGTACTAATATTAAACCCTAAGTGTTTGTTTGCAAAGATTACACTTGTGATATGACTATTAATCTCAAGTGTCTCATTTGTTTTCAAATTGTTTTCAAATTTGAACTTGATTCAAGGATTATAAAATGGCTTAGTATGAGGACTATTTAATACTATGTTCAACTAGATATTATATTTCTAATCATTTGGGACTAATTTTTTTTAGACAAAATTAACCTCAACATTTTTCTAAAATGACCATAATATCTTATTTTATCCGTTTATCAGCCTTAATGTACGCTCTATTTCTATTTTCTTTCATGAAAATAGCATGTACATTCTATTTCTATTCTCTTTCATGAAAATATCGAGAACTCACTCAGTCATTGATTACCGCTAGTTTGAGTTTTGTTCATTTTATAACAGTGTAAGTTTGCTATCCAAAAGTTATGCACAGTAGTTGATAGCTTGATCATTTTAGAGGCTGATTCTACTAATTAGCACCATTACTAACCAATTTTATTAGTTCATATTCAGTACTGTTCATCTTTAAATTTTGGTGGCCTAGTAAAATAGCTAATCCTAATCTTTCTTCTAATTTTAGTTTTGGTGATTTCTAATAAAATTTTAGTATTTCACATATCATGTATTTTACACTATTTATTTGTTAATTTATGTGCAAATTTATGATAATTTGATTCTCAAATATTTCACATAGAAAGAGCACGGTGAAGCATTGTGAACTCACCAACTTATTTCAGTAATATTTGAAAGTTTATAATTAATTGGTCATCATTTTTTGATGTATAAATAAGTTTAAATTATAGTTTAAAATATATTATTATTAGTAAGAGTATAATAGTCAAAATTATATTTTTGCCAAAAATGTAAGAGTTGTTATTGAGAAATAGTATTCTTTTGATTTCTTATTCTAGTCTTGGTGCTTTGTGGCCTTTGCCTAACTTCTCAAAACATTTATTTGTAATTTCCTAGCGACATCTGATAGGGTCAATAGTATTATGAAGGATGCAATTAATATATACTTTTGTTTTATCTTTATCCAAAAGAGCAGAAAAGACTGCAGAACAAGAAGGTTCTTTCCCAAAACAAAACTTTCAGAAGAGGCCGAGAAATTTCTAAGCCAGCACGAGCTTTATTGCGTGACATTTCTCTTAATTTGATTTATCCATTAAGTTGCAATTAAAATTAAGTTTGGTGTTCTTTCAGCGAGACACCAACATTGTTTTTTTGTTATTTTATAATTTTTTGGGTATTTCAATCACTTCATATATATCATAGTAATCTATATAAAAATAATAGTATTATTTAAGCATATCATCAAAATGTAAAAAAGTTTTAATCAAACATTCAATAATCATTAGTATTATTGATGCATGCGTATGTTTTTTTTTGGTTAATGAACAATTATTTGTGTAAAAAATTACAAGTATGTATTAAATGTAATTATGATTAGATGTATTTATAAAACTTAGCAATGCTAATTTTTTTTGCGCCTATCACCAACAATTAAAAAAATAAAAAATTAATTCAATTAATAATTACCGAATAAACTCCTTGGTAATTACTAAATATAATATTTAATATTATTGAGTTAACTCAATTGAATAATATGAATTATCATCGAGTTAACTTGATCGATTATTCAATTAATTAAAAATTGAACTCAAGTCTATTTTTAAAATATAGGTATTGATGTCTTTATACGTTACTTTTATCCCTTTTTATTATATATATATAATGTCTTATCAAGTATGCCATTGTGATTATGATGTAGTATTATATTACATTTCACTTATTTTGTCATATTCTCACGTAATCAATGAATCAAATAATATTATAGCACATTAACACCATGTTAAACAATTTTCAAATATTTAACTATATATGAACCAAAAACATGAATTGCACATTGTCATTTCATTATATTGTGAAACTATACTACATTGAAAATCGGTCGGTAATTTGAATTGAACTTTAAATCAATTTCTTAGAGATTTTACGTACTCTGTATATTGTTCATATCAAGTTGTAGTCGGTCATTTTTTAAGTAACATATTCTATAATCAAGATGCTTATTATTCCAATTGACAAAGCATTGCACTGCAAGCTTTATTAGGTGTTTGACTAATTGACAGCGACTTTATATATATATATATATATATATATATATATATATATATATATATATATATATATATATATATTATTTGATTTGCTGTTGTCTCGCTTTCCAAGTAGATATAATCATATAAATTCATGCCGAGTAGTTAAAAAATAAACATATTTTATTTACAAATTAAATTGGAGAAATATTTAGCAGGTATATAATGTAGAGTCAAACCCTTAATTTGTACAAATCTAGTCTCGTACGGAATTAAATGTGGGCATTCTGATGATGTGATGTTTTAATGAGAAGAAGATCCAGAGAGATGTTGATATAATAGTAATAAGGACTGGTTGGAGCAGTTGTTGATATTGGACCTACCTTTTGGGTTTATCTCAAAGACGGCAACCAGAAGAAAATGAAAGAAAATTGAGAGGAAGGTCAGAAATCCGGGTGCTGTCTTTCTTTCGTACAAAACATGTACTCTCCTACTAATAACAAAAATGATGCACACAACACAACAATGAATACTTCACACCAACAGTTTTTTCTCCTTCCTTGCACCGTTTTGCCAAGAGCTAGATTTTCATTTGTAAAATTTATAACTATTTAAAATACTAGTATATTTTTGTTCCTTATTTACCTCTTATAATAATAAATTATTAGCTTAGTAGAGGTAACGTGACATTAAAATTGAGATGCAAACTTAAAAGACATGTTGTCATTTTACTATTATCTATGACGTTTAGCTAGCTTGTCAAGAGGGGAATACTATTTTGCTAGTATTTTTGTTAGTTTCAATCTGACATCAACAATAACCTATTGCGGATGATTTACATAGGGTAGGGTCCTCTTTGGGTGGGTATAGGAGCTAGGAGACTTGTGGAACTAACAAAAACTCACACGTATGAGACGAAAAATTATTTCATATTTTTGGGACACGTGAATAATATGTTCTCCTCTTATATATTTATGGGTTTTATCATAAGCGGACTCACATGTATGTGACAAGAAAGGGTATACTGTTCACTTATCCTAAGAGTATGAAATAATCTCTATATATCAGAGAGAAAGATTACTTTTGAAAATTCTTAGCCGGATATGAGATATAGGCAGTTCTCCGTTATTATGCTATTTGGTGGATTTGAAATGCTTTTCTAGCTATTTTCATGCAGAATGGAAAATCTATTTTGTCACAAACATTCTCATACTACTTCTGCGCCTCGATAGAAATAAAAAGGAACAAAACAATAAAGTCAAATTTTCATCACTAATGTGCATATCCAAAGAAAAGGGGAAATTTTCTTGTGTTGCGATTGTTTTAGAGCTAGTAAAATTGAACAAACTTCATTTCCTAATCACAAACTCTTCACCAGACTGCCTATCAATATGCTTAATCCATCTCCTCTCACCCTTTCTACCTGAACCCCCCGAACCGTTTACCCCGCCACTGGCTCCTACATGTGCAATATCAAGTCCCTTCCCTACAGGCAAAATCACGGACCGCACGAGCCGTGATCCCCCATCAACAACGCCACGCCATCTAAACTCTGACTCTGAGCTGCTAGCATTCCTGGACACTAACACTGCGCCCCTCTGCCCAAATTTAGCCACCCTCAATATTCTTGTAAAGTCATCGTTTTTACAATTCACCACTAGAAAATCTATGCCTATCAACTCCCGGAACGCTTCCTCCGGCTCCCCTACAATAACCTCCGGCGACATACCAGCCTTTTCCATGGCTTCCGCGTACTCGGATCTTGACAACAAATCCGGGACTATACACACGTGTCGTCCACACGTGTGCCGGCTCGCAATGGCCAGGCCAATGCTTGTTGTTGTCACTCCACCCCTTGACCATGTTTCTACCATAAGTTTAGCATTCCACCCTGCAGCCATGGCTGATACGAGCTCTGCTACGCTTGATTCTTGGAAAATTTCACACTGCATAAGGAAATTCAATCAAGAGATATGATCAGATTAAAAGTGAGAATACCAAAGATATAACAAAGGTTACCGGAAACGCTACAAAATGCACAAGACATATAGTACAGAACGCAGGTTAATAAGATCTCCCAAATTCTAGTATCACGATTTGAACTATAAACATACAGTACGTAATAAAAGTTTCCTAGAAAACCTTATCTCAACCTTTGGAAACATATATTTAAATTGAAAGAACATGTACTCTTTCGTATATTTTGCTAAAATAGCT
Source organism: Hedera helix (assembly GCA_947179155.2). Taxonomy (NCBI): domain Eukaryota; kingdom Viridiplantae; phylum Streptophyta; class Magnoliopsida; order Apiales; family Araliaceae; genus Hedera; species Hedera helix. The sequence goes on from OX359273.1 coordinate 46,381,892, forward strand.
CAGATTATTATTTACTTACAGATTTAACGGTGTCAAGATAAGCTTTTGATGCCGTCTCCGGTGACCAAACTAGCTTCATTTTATTTTTCTTCTTATTGCTTTTGCGGGTTTTTTTGGTGGTGTTGAAATTTGGAGGGGAAAGAATGGGTTTTAAATGAGAGAAAGAGTGGGATAATTAAAGATGGTGTGTATGTCAGAGCGTTGACAATTGAATCCGCGCAATTCCAACGTGTTGTGTGGATTGGGATTAAAATCAGTGGATTAGCACCGATGGTTTTACTTCTCTTTTTTCTTATTACTAATAAAGAAGTCCAACAAACAGCTCATATATATATATATATATATATATATATATATATATATATATATCTTCATTTGGCAACAATGCGAAAATAATTTTACGTTACGGAATACACTACGGGCTAAAACCAGATACACGGTATTAATACTTACTCATTTGGTTGTGTCATAATTATTTATGTAAATTATTTACGTAGCTTGGGATTGCAGTATGTGGATTACAACTTGGTCTAGATTGTTGGACATATTAGCTAAATTTTATTCAAAACTAAATGGACATAAATGCAAAACCAATACTAGGAAATAACTTAAAGCTGGAAGTCTAAAGTAGTGCCCAGCGCGGTATTACATAAAGGAAAAGTCTAAGGAGACGGGGAATTTGGACTGGAAAATTGAATAGGTCCAATTTTTTTTGTTTTCTTGTTTTTTTTTCTCTTTTGACTCTCAAAAAAAATTATAATATTTATTTTGATATCAAAGTACATAAATTCTCGTCTAATAATATAGTGATTTTAGGTCGGAGGATCATTACATCATTGTCACTATGAGAATTTCTTATGATACTTTGCATAATACTCCACGTAAAATTCTCATGGTGGATCTGTCCAGTATATTGTTCTCTAACATGTACCTATGCATTGACTCAATATTTCATAAATTTATGACCAATGAGATTTGACCATCAATCAATTCACATACTAGTCTCAATGCATCTTTGTTGTCTCATTAACAATGATACTAGATTAGGGACATTTAAGAGCAATTATACTAATTGTAATTATATAATCTCATGTTCAAGTCATATACTTGAAGCTATATAATTCGTATCACTATTCTAAGGACTTTTATTATGCTAACATTTATATAACGCAGTAAATAAAATTATAATAAAATAATTCATTTATTCAATCAAATATAATATCAAAAATATTAAGCAATTACATCAAATAATTGGCCACTACGGCATGAACTCTAACAAAAATCGCACCAACGGTTCCGGCATATATGACAATTTTAGGGAGGTTGAAAAACCAAATTTACGGTTTGAGTTTGGTTTCTGGGCAAAACCGCATTTAAAAAACCATATCGCACCATCCCCAATGATTTTTGGCTTTTTGATGCGTAGGTTCTCATCCTTTTGTCTCTTTTTTTTTTTGGTTTTTTACTTGATAGGCATATATACAAATTGTGCTTGTTGAATTTGGTTTACAAATTTGCTTTTAATAGATAAGACATTTATTTATTTACTAAATGTACAATTTGAAACTTGAGAACATTATTATCTGGCAATTAACAAGCCTTCATTTTGTTCGTAAATTTGTAAAAAAGTTATGAAATTTTATTAAACTTTATTAGTGGCGTTCTACTTTTAGTGTATATTTTTTTTATAGGAGAAGGAAGGACAATGATCCCTTGTATAACATTGAATAATTGAGTTTGAATCATGGGTTGTAATTACTTTGTGAGACTTGAGGTAGACATTGTCCATATTACTGAGTATATTCACATTTTATCATTTTATATTATAAGGGTTACTGAGCCTTAATAGTCATTGTGATATTTTTTAGTTCTTTATAGGTAGCATTCACTGTAAACTACAATGAATATTTTTATTGCCATCAATTTTTGTAATAGAAAATTATTTTTCAATATGTATATATTCAATTGGTTTTAAAACCGAAACTGAACCCAAATAAAATCGCACCACATTTTTTAAAACCGCACTTTATGGTTTCATATGTGGTTTTAAATTTGTCAAATCTCATTTAAGCGGTTTCAGGTGTGGTTTGGATTTCAAACTACACCAAATCGCACCATGCTCTGCCCTAGTTAATATAGAGAAAGTTAATTGCAAAAATATCCCTCAAAATTTTATAAAATTCTATTTTTAACCTTAAGCCTTTCCTCTGTTACAGTTAGAGCAGAAAGTTGCTCATGGATCAAAAGTTGTGGTAGCTGCATCTGGTAAGAAGGTTGGGATTGTCACTACTGCACTTGGGTCTTGTCGACTTGGACTTTTGCGCCTTGAAGAAGCCTTCAAAGGGTCAGGAACCTTCAAAGGGTCAAGAACCTTGATTATACGAGGGCATGTTCGAATTTAAGATAGAATAATAACACAATCACATAGAATATTAGATGAATAATGAAAAAGTAATAACACGAGATATACCCAGGATCACCAATTTGGCTAGTCCTACTTGTCTGATATATTCAATAGATGTCTCACACGCTCTATAATAATGTACACACCAAACAATTACTTTATAGTAACTAGAAAACTCTAGCTGCTATAACATGGGCTCAAGCTCAATACATTAGTAAACCAAAGACTAGACCACTAAAAAAATTTCAAGTCCAATTACACCATTTCGCTTCGCTTCCAGGGGGCGTTGCCCCCTTGTAACCCCCGTCAGCTCACCGACGAGCTGGGCAACGTTCGCTCACCGGAAAACGAGACCTCCGACCACCCTGTCGTAATGGTCATTAGTCAAACCTGCAGAAATATAAGCTAATCCCAACAGGGCAGGAAGTTGTGAAGGTTGAAGCCATTAGACCAAAGTAGTGGCCGGCAGAGTGGTCTCTAGATAATCAACTACATAGCGTGGTTACCATTTTTTTGTTTATGCATCTGGGAACACATAATTTATTTCCCCGAGAAGAATATAATCAAATCCAGATATGGTTCTAAAATAGTTGTGGTGCAACATTATTTAGCAGTACAATAAATGAAATGAGAGTTTTGAATTCGGCTAATTTACGACTTAGGTTCTTGTCCTGGTGAATTTCATATTTGCAGTACTACACTACTAATGTCTTTATGGATTTTTCTTTCAGAGAAGCTTCCAACTAGAAATATCTATATATCGGTTCTTCGATAATATCTGCTCAAAGTTTAGTAGTTAGCAAAGTACCTCAGCGTCACATGAATAGGGATCAAATGCGTGTCTAATTTGATTAGAAAATTACAAAATTTATTCACTAGTGAAATGAAGTACGAGTTCACAATATTTCTCATACCTAGTAAGTATGACAATGTCGTGCTTTTAATATGTATCACTAGTGTTTTATTACTACAATAAGCGATCAAGAAAGAGATTATTTCCTACAGATTTCCTCTCCACCAGCTCTACTATACACACTGTCAATCTCTTTAATCATCAACAATCAGTAATGTTGCCTAGATTTTGTATCACTGCCTTCATGTTTGGTCTGCATTCTGGAAGCTCATCGATGCAGACCAGCGCAATCTTTGTTAATTTAGCCGTCCCAGATTTAGAGAACTTGCCATTCATATTTGCATCAACGAAATCTTCGTATCTACAGGATTCAGCTGCCAGTCGCATTGAGTTGGTGAGATTTGTTTTACCGGATAGAATCTGAAGGATGATCACCCCAAACGCGTAAACATCACTCTTCTCTGTGAAACGGCCTGTAATAATGTACTCGGGAGCCATGTATCCTTGGGCAGCACTGACCTTTAGGGCTGAGAATACGATATCATCAGCAAGGATCTTTAGAAGTCCAGAATCCATGATTATTGGATTAAACTGCTGGTCAAGGAGAACTTTCTCAACAGATATGTTTTGGTGTATGATTGCAGGTCTGTTTGTTTCATTTCTGTGTAAATATCCAATACCTGGTCCGAAAAAGTATAGAGAAAAGAAAAGAAGGATTACTAAAGGATCACTTGTACTTCTTGTAAAGCATATTCACATCATTTTCATTTATGTTGGAGTATGGTAATGTACTAACCTCTTGCAATCCCAGTGATGATAGAAACCCTTATCGGCCAGTCAAAAATGTGGTTGCTTCCATCTGCCAAGTCCAGATACCGTGAAAGGTTTCCTCTAGTAGCAAAATCATAGATGAGAAAACATTCACCCCTGCCCATTGAGCAACAAAAGCCTCGCAGTCTAGTGATGCTTTCATGTCTTAGAGAGGTCAGCAAGCGCAATCCATTCAAGAACTCAACTTCCTCCGATTTACAGCTGATCACATTAATGCTTTTTATAGCTACAACTGATCCATCTTTTAATATCCCTTTGTAGACAGCAGAGAACTTGCTCTTCCCTAACAAATTCACCTCCGAAAAGTACTGAGTTGCAGACTCAACCTCTTCCAAATTGAACTTGAACCTCTGTAGAAACTCATCAGAATCCTTACTGCCAATTTGATAACTAACCATTGGATCCCATTTATTGCTATACTAGAGGGTTGTAAGTGGAGAGGCGCTTCTTGAGTAAAAATCTTTGGTCTCGTAAGCGCTAAGCCGATCATCAGAAGTACCACTACCATCAGATGTGATCCCAATCTTCTGTTTTCGCCTGCAGTACTGAAATACACATAGAAACCCAACAACCATCAATGTAAAACTGGCTATAGTCACCCCAGCAATAATGGCGATTTGAGGGAGTTTTGATGATTTTGGGCAATGGGTTTGGTTGCAATGGGCATTAAACTTAGAATTCACGGGGACATGTTTTGGAGCAGTACCATTTGCTATTGGTTGTGCAAAAGGTTCAATTTGGTTAATGTTTATATTATCCCAAGAATTGCAAACTCTCAATGAAGAGAACCCAACACCGAATAAGCCAGGATTGTTTTCGCTGTTGAATCCTCCTTTTAATTTATTTAAAGCTTCATTTAGAGAGAGAGAGAGAGAGAGAGCCATCATTTTGAGCAGGTAAGAATAAAAAATGGAGCACTAAAAGATGATTTAAGGAGATAATTTTGGAGCCAACTTACCAGGAGGGACAACTCCAGAGAGAGTGTTGTTTCGAACATCAAGAACCTTCAACTGAGGGGAATTAGCTAATTTAACAGAAATGTTACCAAATAGCTGATTCCCCCCCCCCCCCCCCCCCCCCCCCCCGTTCCCTATGCTGGAGGGAATTGGATCAGTCAATCTATTATGTTGAAATGTGACAACACTTTGCTTCTGTAAATACCCAATCTCCGTTGGTATGCTTCCATTCAACTGATTATAACCTAGCTCCAGAACTATGGAAAAAACAAATTCACGCGCTGTATAAGCTGACATTGCAAAATTAAAATAAAATAAAATGGGAAATTACCAAAATCATGAAAGATTTCAATTTCCCAGATTGCCAATTTGTAAAGCTAATTTGCAAGACAAAACCCATAAAACTGCTTAAATACTTTGAAACTTGTTTTTTTAATTGGATCTGTTTGATTTTGTTATACAGTTTAAAACCAACCATTTCCACAAATGAAGGAAAAATCATGAATTTTCAAGCAAAAATCAAACTTTTGGCTATATAGCTTATGCCCAAATCAAAAATTCAAGAAACACTGCTTAATTTTCACATAATATTCACTTCCAAAACAACTAACAGTGCTCAAAACAGGGTGCATAAAAAAGTTTTAAAAAAAAAAACGTTCTTTTTGGGGTACAATTACTAACCTTGAAGGCTAGCCATGTTCCCAATTTGAGGAGGTATAATTCGAGAAAGATTGTTCGTATTGAGATAAAGATCAGTCAACTCGGTGAGATTGGAAATATCTTTTGGTATCTCTCCAGACAAAGAGTTGAAGTGCAAGTAAAGACCAGACAAGCGTTTAAGTCTGGCCAGCGCCGACGAAATCCTTCCATTGAGACCTCTAGCTTGCAAGGAAATGTTAGAAACCTTAAGATGCACATTGCAAGCCACACCCTCGAATGACCTAACACTACATGGGTTCCCCTCATTGGTCCAAGATTTCAAGAACTTATTATCTGGATCTAGAGACAATTTTATCTCCATTAAAGCTCTCAGCTCTGCATTTCCATTGATGTGATTTGGAAGGGAAATTGTGAGAAAAAAAAGGAAACTGAAGAGAAAATTATGGGAAATTTTGTTCATCTCTGTTTTTTCTTTTTAATGAAAACAGAGTACTGAAAGAAATTATGTTACTTTCTCCATTAACATGATAGTTAAGTTTGAATTCTCGAGTTACAGGCCCTGAATTGAATTTTTGCTGGCTCATTTACCGAGCAGAATGAGTAATGGGAACAGAGCGAGAGAGAGAGAGTTGTGAAGTGTGAAACTGAAAAGTTTTTGGACTTTTATTATGTACACCTACCTCCATAACTGAGGTTGCCACTGACACATGATCATGCATGAACATTCAACTAGGTCAATGATTACTATTGTGGATTACTTTTTTTCTTTAATTTTATGGATTTGCTATTTTTTTTTAAAAATTATAAAGTGACATAAATCATTACTTAGATTGAGAGTAATGTTATGGATTGATTAAAAAATGTGATTACTAATCATGATTAGTGTTTTTAATTATAATCGGTTTTAAAAAAATAGTTTGCATTGGGTAAATAAAAATTATTTAAAATAGTAATAAGTGAAAAATATTTGGTATAAAAAATGTGTTAATCACTTATTTTAAATGTCAATTACTAAAAAATAATGTTTTGAAAAATAAATATGAGTAATGATTGAAATTATTAAAATAAATAGGGATATATTAGTAATATATTTAGTCAAACTTAACTATTAGATTTGACAAATAATCAAAAATTTTAATTATTATTTTCATAAAAAATAATTATAAATAATTTTAAAATTAATTTATTAAATATTTTTGCTTCTTAAAATTTATTATAAGTAGATTTAACGGCTTGTAAGCGATCTTAAGCCCTCTGAATAATGTTGTCACTACCATGATTCAATCTATTGCTGGGAATAGAGTTATCCTAAAAAGTCGAGAAAATATTTCTTCGACTTAGAAATATTGAGGCGCGGAAAGTCAGCGGTTTGGATACCTAAGCATAACATGGGTTGACTAATAGCAGGGCCTAGAAAATTTAGGAGGATTATTAAATAATTTAGGGTTAAAGAGTAATTAGGCAGTGTAATTTATAAGCTTAGAGACATTTCCAAGAATTTAGGAGCTAAAATCGACTTATAGTCCATTTTTTCTAGAGGGCAATGTAATGAAGTCCATAAAACTGGTACAAACAAGTAGTCGTGTCCCCAAAGACAAAGATTAACACTTCCTTAAATTAATATTGGCTCTTAATCTTGTCCTCCATCAGCGCAAAGACATGTATCACAATTTGGTTTACGGTATTAGTGATTTGTTACAAAAGTTGATATAATTTGATATTTTGTTAGATCAAAATTTGAGTTTATTATGTCGTCGCACTGGCTAGTATTTAAGTTTTAAGTCCGATTCTCTTGAAAAAATGGTCTGATTTATTATGTCATCAAGTCCAAATAAAAATAGATAAGTTTAGGGACACAAAATTCAAACACAAAATTAAACACTACATTCATCTTAATCATTAAAAAGTGAGGTATGACACAGATTTATTTTTTAATAATTAAAATAGATATATAATATTTGGATGTTATACACTTATATTTATTCAATAAAAATTGAAATAACTCCTTCTATTCTACATAACATATTTTACTTTTCGAATTTTAAATTTGTGTTACACAAACTTTATTGAACTTCTGCCTTTCACTAAGCCAATTATCATCAAAAGTTGTAGTGAAATTTTTTATATGGGTCTGCATTATCCGCCCACTTTATTCCAATTTGGTTAGAATATTTCAATTGAACATTTACCAATACATTTTTTTAAAATATTACAATAAAAATACATACATAAAATATTTACAAAATTAGTACATCTTCAATATTTAATTTATAAATTAGTGCATTTTTATTCCTTTAATTTAGGTAAGTGATTTAATGGGTAGTTAGTTGGTTTCAAATTTCAAAATCCAAATTAGATGATTTTTATTCATTTCTCTCTCCTCCATTTTATCTCCTCCATCTTCTTTCTTCTCCATAGTTAGTGGCGCCACTCTCCTCCCCGCGTCCGCCACTCCTCCGCCCAACCCCCACCCCCACCCCATCTCTTCCGCCCGCCTCCCCCGTTCCGCACGCCCGCACCTCCTCCTCCCTTCTCCCCCCGCCTTCTCCCTTCTCCCCCACCTCCTCCCGCCCTCACCCCCTCCTCCCCCCGACCACCACCCCCCACCCTCACCCCCACCCCCACCCCCCACCCCAGCTCCTCCGACACCCCCCCCGTCCCCGTCCTCGTCCCCTTCTCTCCTCCCCTTCCTCTCCCCACCCCCGCACCTCCTCCCCCCACCCCCGCCCCTCATCCCCCTGACTCTGCCTCTCCTCATCCCCTCGTGGTGGCTTCAGATCTGATCGTGGTGGCCACCCCCTCCCCCCACCTCCTTCGCCTACTTTTTGGTTACCGTTGTATTAAAGGTTGGTTACATATGTATTAAGGTTTGGTTACCTTTTTGTATTAAGGGTTGATTACCTTTATATTAAAGTTTAGTTACCTTTGTATTAAAGATTGGTTACCATTGTATTAAGGTTTGGTTACCTTTGTATTAAAGGTTGGTTTACTTTGTTTTAAGGTTGGATACCTTTTGTATTAGGGGTTTGGTTACCTGTGTATTAAAGATTGGTTACTTATGTACTAAGGATTGGTTACCTTGTATTAAAGTTTGGTTACCTTTGTAATAAAAGTTTGTTACCTTCTTTATTAAGATTTGGTTACCTTTGTATTACATGGTTGGTTACCTTTGTATGGACGAGGTGGGGGGAGGGAGGCGGGGAGGGGTGAGGCAGGCGGTGAGGGGGTACGGAGGAGGGAGGTGGGGACGGAGGAGGGGGGACGGAGGAGGGAGGAGGGAGGTGGGAGGTGGGGAGGGGGGACGGAGGAGGGAAGAGGGAAGAGGTAGGCGGGGAGGGGGGAGGGAGGACCAGGCAGGCGGGACGGAGGAGGGAGGGAGGCAGGGAGGGGGAAGGAGGAGGCAGGCTGGAGGGGGGACGGAGGCAGGCGGGGAGGGGGGAAGGAGGAGGCAGGCGGAGGCGGGAGGCGGGAGGCGGGAGGCGGGAGCGGAAGCGGGGGGGAGGGAGGAGGCGGGAGGGAGGGAGGGAGGGACAGGTGTCCTCTTTTCCCTCTCCTCTGTTTTTTCTTTCTCTCTCATTTGCATTCTTTTTGTAATTATTTTTGTTAGTGCACTTTTTTTTATTTATTTTTGTTAGTGCACTATTTTTGTAATTATTTTCTAAAAGTTGTATACTTATGTAAAGGACCCTAAATTTAATTACCGGCCCAACTCACTGTGTTTGCAAACTCTTATTAACCAATTTCATTGGGAAAAACAACTTTCTTTGTTTAAGGCGTTCTAATATGATTGTTTATTTTTCAAATTGATATTCTAAATCTTATAAAATAAATAAAATCAGTTAAATTAGATAATGTATGTCAATACAGACGAAAAAATGTCAAGTAGAGACATTACCTGTAATTAGTTAAATATTCAAAATTATTTCATATTTGCATCTATCTATTTCACACATGTTTTGGTTCGACTTTTAAAATTTATTTAATTTAACACTCATTATTAATGATACTTTAACTACCAAATTTTGGTTCATTAGTAGACTTGACAATCTATCACCCAAACTCATCGATCACCCAACTTGTTAGTTAAATTTAAGAGTTTTGGCATGAATAAATATCACAGTTAAAAAAGCGAGTTTTTTTTATCTGATCCATTTAAATTCAACCCATAAAAAGTCAACCTATGGGTGACTTGATTCATTAGTTAATATTTATTATTATATTTATTTAAAATTTCTCCTATTAACATCTATTAATAAGTTAACATTAATCATTTTATTTTATTTTTATAATTAGCCATCACTCCTCCCTAATCCTTTTGCTTACCACTATATATAAAATGTCAATGGTGAAAATATAACTCTAGTGAACGAGAGAGATGATAATATCTTATTTTACAAAAAATTTTAAGTTTTTGTTATTTAGAATACTTAAAGAAATTTATGTTTTATTGTTTAAAAGAACTTGAAATAATTTACGTTTTAATGTTTTACCGTTGAATGACACTTGAAATTATATGTAAAAAAAGAAATTAGTAGATCCATGGGTCACCCAACTCATTTATATTTTGGTAAGGATCTATGAAAGTATAATTCATTAAAAAAGAGGTCTATTTGACCCAATAAGAAAATTTTCAACTCATAACAACTCCGTTCACGGATAACTTAGCCCACCCATTTGCCAGATCTATTCACTAGTCCATTCTAAAGTAAAGACCCATATAGATTTAGTATTTAATATAACATTTTAGAGGGGGGGGGGGGAATATGTAACAGTTTTCAAATTTTATTTAAGAACATAAATTATACACGAAAAATTATAATAAAAAATAAGACACATATATTAAATAACAATAAAAATATGTTAGGTGCTCCCCTTTTTATTTTCTCTTCTTGCTTATGGTGTTGGTACACGAATTTTTGTGTAAAATTTGTGTATAGTAATAGCATTACTCTTTATTTAAAAATAACACATGACATGTAGTTCTCAAAGTCGGACAAAAAATGTCCTAAAATGAAAACCCCCTTTACATTTCGGATTGTAACATCCCTAAAACTTTGCTGGACCAGACGGATGACGTATAAAGTTAAAGCTTCAAAACTGGATTGTGACACTGAGCCCACTTTGAATCTGCCAGTAAATATTCAAGCCCACCACCATGCTGCAAAGTTTTCTCTACTCGCAATTAATTATTGTACTTGGGGTTGGAATAAGTTGGATAGTAGCTAGTAGAAATAATATCTAGCTTAATTATACTACTCTAGTTGATAATCTCATTAATAATTCTTTTCAACAAATATAACGCTGATAGACCGATAACACGAGGGATTATGTAAAAATGAACATTGAATATTTTAATTTAACCCGGCTAAAATAATTCCTTGTTATTATTATTATTTTCACTAAGTATGCTAGACTTTCAGTAATTAATACTTCATCCGTTTTAGATTATATGATTATTATTAATTTTTGAAAATTAATTTAAAATATTTTAAACTCAAAATTGAGATGACTCATTAAAAATTATGAAATAATAAAATTTACAAAGAGTAATACTTTTTAAAAAAATACACTTTATTATATAAATGTATCGTGGGTTTTGATGATCTTCAAGAATATTGAAAACTGAAATATGAGACATGAACTAAAATAAAAGTCAATGTGTTAATTATATATCAAATATGGCCCAATAGAATTCAAAACCATAAGTATCCAAATGATTCAATATTCCACTCGAAAGAACAAGGACAGACCACCAAACAAACAATGGGAATATTGGGAATATCTTATTGTTGGATTTCGATAATCAACATCCTAACTTTTCTTCTTTTTTCTTTAAACATTGTGCTACTTAAATCGATCATATCTACATAGTGGAGGGACCATTTTCTCCTACTAATTTCCTCATGGAAATGGATCCTATTAGAATCTCTCAATTATTTCTGAATGAGCCGGTGATTAATACAATAGTTGTGCAGTATATATTTTTATTTTCTACATGACTATTATATGATATCTTTTTTTATAATTTAAGAGTTAAAAAAATCGTTAGGTACCGCATAACAGTTTGTAAGACTCCTAATAACTGTTATGTAGTAGTTTTTACTCTTAACTATTTGATTATGAAACGGACGATCCAAATTGAGTTGGATGGATGAATGTATGCATGACATAATTTGAAAACTAATGAATATAGAAAAACAACTCCTACGTTCAAATTATTCAGTATATATATATATATATATATAAAATAATTAATAACAAATCTAAATTAATATTAGGAAATTTATTGGTCAATATAAAAATATATACTATAAATTAAAATAAAAATTCAAAAATATGACATAATCCATTTATTTATATTGATTTTCACATAAAATATAATTTGAAAAATACAAACTTTATAAAAAAACAGTGTCTTGCACAAGTTATTAATCTAGTGATACTTAGTAACATGTTTTCTATTACCGTGCCTAAATTATATATACTTTTCTTTAATTTTTCTCCATGATTTGTACATATCATTTGTTGCTGCTCACCTCTAAATGGTTTAGCATGTTCATTTCACCATCATTGAAACAATCAAACCCGAAATCTTGAATTCCGAAATCTTGACAATCCAATAGCCATGCACAGCTTTCATCCACGTTGTAAAAATTTTGTGTCGCGGCTGAAAATTCCCATGGTGCATGATCAGCTAGTCCGGGAGTAGTTCCATCTTGTTCTAACAAGTAACTAATCAATGAATCATCAAATTGATCACAAATGCCGTCGTGTAAATTAGATTCAGCACCGGAACAATTTTGATCAGTTGGGGAATATGAGTTTTCGGAGCTGGCTAGGTCATTACTTTCCGGTAGTACTAATCGAGTCTCATTAGTTTCGGTTTCAGCTGATGATTGATGATGATCTGCAGGTTGAGATGTTGAATTTTTGGATGTATTTTTTTGGTCCTCGAGGAGAGGTTCATGAGTGACGGGATCAATTCCCATCTTAAGAAGCTTTTTCTTGATGTGGGTGTTCCAATGATTCTTTATCTCATTATCAGTCCTTCCGGGCAATCTAGAGGCAATTTTAGACCACCTAACAAAGAACAAAGGATTAGATCAATTATTATTACAGTAATTCTATCTTCACAAATTATGCACAAACAATTGTGCATAAAAATTATTATCCCATGAATTAAGTGATAAAAAATAATGTAAAAAGTTAATAAATTTTATAAATAAATTAAAGATTAGGAACCATATACTACTTTTCTCTTGTTTGTGCACAAATATTTGTGCACGTAAAACTAGTCTTGTTATTATGTGAGAATGTAAAAAAATGAAGGTAAAGAAGAACAGTTTCAATCACAACATATAGCTAACACAAGAAAATTTGCTAGCATGAAAACACATTAGTTTAAGTACTGCAAAACGATGGATAAAATGTACACTTGAATAATAAGCCAACTGTTTCTAAATTTGTGACTCGAATTCTTATTTTCAAAGGGTTAAAATTCACTTCTTAGAAGTTCATGATTGATTGACTCGGTGAATGATTTTGTAAGTTCATATTTGAGCAAATCGTTTTCCTTTTCAAAAGGATAAAGATATCACTTTTAAATTGAGAATGACCCATTCAATAATATATTAGATTCTCCTTCTGAACTCTGTCTTAGATCGTGATAGTCCTTTAAATCCTCTAAATCTTTTCCTAATGTTAATTTATGTCTTCGATCATGGTAGTCTTTCGGACTTTCAAAATATTTTTTCATATTACTTCTCCACCTGACTTCATTCTATAAAAGAGCGGGAGCAATGTTAAGATCATATTTCTTTAGCTGCTAGGTTTGCTAGGTTTGACCACCATAATGATTAAAGAAAATATTGTATGACAGCAACCCGCCACCATAGTGATTAGTTAAAAATTAGCCCTGTAGAAAAAGAAATACTAAATGAATAAAGGACAAAGTGGTTAATTTAATTATTAGTAATTAGTTTCTTGTATCTCACCAAACAAAAGTGGTGGTCGTAATCGAGAGCTTAGTATTAAATGTATTACATAATAAAAGTAGTGTGATTACTTTTGTTCAATCTATTACGAGAAATATCCTTCATCATATTATATTCACGCTAAATATATGACAACTCGGAATATTATAATTCTTTTATTTTGTAGATATACCATGTTCACTTGACGCATAAAGCATTTCCCAATTAAAAAATTCGAGGAGATTAAAAAGATCACATCTTGTGAGGGTTGGCAGGAATGGAGTAGAGCCTAGCTAGGTCCATGGAATATGGATATGTCATTTGTAAACTTACACCAAACACCATAGTTAATATGTTAGTGAATTTATAACAATTAGCGACTATATGGATTAAAATCTTGAACTGAGTAGTTTTTGTCTTTTAAGATGTTTATTATTCTTTATTAATAAATTAATTTGCTAGAAGGTTATTGGTAATATATTTCTAAGATATATATCAAGTCTAAACTTTTCTCTACTGTAATAACAATTAATAAGTGAACTCTACGAATATTGTTCTATAAAAATTGAAAGAAAAAAAAAGAGTATGAGATCTCACACACACACACACACACACACACACATATATATATATAAGGTTCAGTATTTAGAAAACAACTAAACTTCGTTATTTATTCAAAGATAAGTCGGTTACAAAATTAATTTGTTAGTTACAAAATTAATTTTGTAATAACGACGTTCTTTTGAATTAAAATTGAATAGTTTTATCAGTTATATTATTTCTTTGTAATTGATGTACATAATAAATTTTGATGATTTAATAGCTCTTGCAATAAATTTCTTTAAAAATCGTAGATTAGCTAGTAAAGTAACTACAGAATCGTAAAGTATCTACAAAATTGTAGATCAACTACTTAATCATAGAGTATCTACAAAATCGTAAAATTATGGAGTAACTACAGAATCATAGAGTAACTATAAAATCGTAGATCATTTACATAATCGTTGAGAAACTACCTAATCGTAGAGCATTAACAGATTCGTAGAGCAGCACTACCACATATTCGTAGAGCAACAAAATTGTAGAATATCGCTATTACTGATTCATAGATTACTACTATAGATTCATAGAGCACTATTGTAGCTTCGTGGAGCAGCTCAGAATAGTTGATCAATACCTCAACAGATTCATAAAGTAACTCTTAGAATTGTAGAGTTGCACAGCAGGGAAGAAGAATTAGTTCTGTAAACAATAATGCACCTTTTTATATATACTTCACTTTGAATATAACATATATATAATTTTTACTCGAATTATATAATTTCTCTCTTAATCTTCTTGTTATAGAATATCAAATCACCTTTAATTTCATCTAAATTTAATCAATTAATGGACCCCAAATTTGATCAAAACTCATTGGTAACGAAGGTATATTTAACAAGGAACTAGCTAGTTCTCATATTCCTTACCTACCAATAAATTTTACCTAGCTAAATGATGGGAGTTGATAAATACGTTCAAGTTTTCAGCATTTGCGCTTAGCACAACCGATAAAATTTGGAATGCATATTTAGAAGAATCGGTAAGACTAGCAATAATTATGTCGAGTAGAATGTACACCTTCAACTAGATATATACCAAACCTGTTGCCTAGGTGAGCATGAAGATCAATAACCAATTGTTCTTCAGAATCAGTAAGGAGGCCCCTCTTCAAGTCGGGTCGAAGATAGTTCGTCCAACGAAGCCTGCAGCTCTTGCCGCAGCGGCGTAAACCGGCAAGCTTAGGGACAGCACGCCAACAACATTGACCATTAGTAAGAATGAAACTAATAAGTTTATTATCTTCCTCGGCGGCCCATGGACCTTTCTTCACCCCTAGTTTATCACAACAAGGTTGTCTCCCCATTTTACTTATTTGATCACTAATTAACAAGTAACACCAATACACAAGCGCAAGCTAGCTAGCTACCAACCTTTAGTTCTGGCTTGTTAACAGAGAGAGAGAGAGGGAGAGAGATAGAGTGTTTGTGTTTGATTCTTGCACGGTCCACCAAAGGTTATGAAAGGTACTAATGAACAACAATCTTCTTTTGGTGTTACATATATATACTCTAGCACAGAGGTATGGACATAGTGACTGATAAATGACCCAAGGACAAAACTACATCTAATCGTATAAACCTTTTCTTCCCGAATAAGTATACAAATATGGGACGTAACATTGGGATACCACATTATTTTAACAATTAAAATATAGAGTTTAAAACAAAAAATTATGTCAAACTCTATTTTTTAATAATTAAAATAAATATAATACTTCATATAATATTCTAATATAGTGTATGTAATAGTGTTCTGTCTTCCCATTTTCCTACACAATCCCCCGGCCCCTAATCTCTCATTGTAGTCTTACTCAACCATTCCATCACCCATTTCGTCAGTCCCACGTTTACGTGTCCATATATATATATATATATATATATATATATATATTCTGCTGTTTATAACTAATTATAAATATTTTTTCCATGATATATACATAAAAATAATTCCACGTGAAACTATTCTTACGATCTTACCTACGGGCTATGGGTCACATTTTAAATTCACATACAACAATTATCAATTTAGCTGTATTATACACGGAACATAGAGTGTCCCAATCACTATATTACTTAACTTTGGGATATGGTGCAAGTACAATAAATTATTAAATTTTACGTAAAGAAATACATTAAATCACTACAATAATCAGTCAATCAGTCAAGACTCGAAACACAAATATGATAATTAGATTTGAAATTTAAATATTACAAGAGGTCATTCTTAATCATGACTGAATAAAAAAATTTGAATGATTGAATAAACTAAATAAAAGAAGTTTGATTAAAACTGAATGCTGAATTGTTAACTGATTCATCAGAAGTATCTGAATAAAAATATTTTTTATTTTAACTCAAAATATGTATAAGAAAAATCATACTTATTTTTTCAAAATATTGAGGTGGAGGTATTATTTTAAATTGTTTAGTTTATTTTTTCATATTCATACTTTAAAATACTTTATATCAATTTTTTTCTTCTTCAGTTTATGAGTAGTTTTACTTTTATTATATTAAAAAATTAGTAGTAATTTTTTTTTCTCTTATAGTGGTATAATAGATAATAAACAAATCATAATATATACTAGAATGATTTTTTATACATATATATGTATTTAAATAAATAATAAATATGTATTTAAATAAATAATAAAACAAATAACAATAACAGGTTTAGCACACATATGCATGCTTTTAAATAAATAATAAAATAAACATATAGAATTCAATTAGGACTCAAACAAACATATAAATTGTTGAAGAATCTTTACTGGAGTATACTATTAGTAATATAATTTTAGAAATAAAAAAATTAAAAATATTAATGACATTCATTAAATTGGTTATTAATTTGTTAAAAAAAATCAAAAACAATTTGTACATAACAAAATTTATTTATAATAATAAAACAAAATGGATATTGAGAGTAATTTTTAATTGTCAGTGAGAAAATGTAAATAAAAATATCATTCAGCATTTATTACTGATTCAGCTATAATTTTTTGGCTAATTCATTCAGACTCATTCAGAGTTTAAAAATTATAAAACAAATAGCCTGAATGACTAATGTGGTCATATTCAGATTCATTCAGATGCATTCAAAATAAACAGTCCTACGAATTCAATGACTACATAACTTAAATATATTAGGGTATATCGACTTAATTCTGTACAAAACACATGCTTTATTCACTTGTAGATAGATTTTACAAAGTTGTCACTAATTAGCAATAATAAACCCTATTGAAAATATTTTTTTTCCCCGAAATGTAATTATATATATCGAATACTGCTAATTAAAACTCACAGCCGGTTATATCCAAATGTACGGAATTAGTCAATATAACGAATCACCTTCATCCTCTCTCGAATGCATGCATGCATCTTAGCTAGCTAGCCCTACTAAATCTAGTGGTGCTTTAGTATTGTTGAGACGTACGTAACCACATTTTTCTTTGCTAATACTAGTAGTTAATTAAGTTGAGTACCATCATGGTCAATTTGTGCGTATGCAATTCTAGATTGTTCGACTTGCAACAATAATGTTTTTACAGGAATTAAATTTATAAATGATTAGCTTCATGATCCGAACTAAATTATAATTACTATTTTAACGCGTCAAATGTGTTAAAAAAATATTCTCTCAGTTCCACAAAATACAAGCCGATTTTCAAATTATGTCAATAGTAGGAATCGATGTATTTTTATTTCATATTTATCAGCAATATTATGAGTTGTTAGTTAAGTACATAATGAAAATTGTGACGAGAATATCCAAGAAAAGTCCTGAGAATTCAATGCGACGAGGAGGATATATGTATTGTACTTCTTTATCTTTTAATATATGTCGTTTTAAAGTTGTAGGTAAATATTAAAAAAATAATTATATAACATTAAATATAATATTAATTATTTATACTATCCTTGCATTGAAATAAAAAAATATTATTTATTGGATAGAAAATTGTAAGAGAACTAAAATTATATTTAATATTTGATATAATATTAAAAATTAAATAATTAAAACTTACTTAAAATTTTCAAACGATAAATATTAAAAGATTTTTTTTTTTTTTATAAAACGATATTTAAAAAAGAGGGTGGGACTACCCCGTGAGGTAAGAAAAGTATTTTGAGGCATTAATTAATTATATTGCTTGCAAGTTTGGTATTGTCTGATTTAATTAAGGTCAATAATTACGGTAACTTGTCATGACAAAATAATTTGGCAAATGGTTTAAGCAGTTGACTATTTTAGTTTGTCCAGTGATCTGGTAAAATTAGCTCGGGCTTGCGGGCCGATCCGGCTCATTTGCTAAAAAGTGGATTTTAGATCTTCAAAATATAGTTCAGTAAAAATTAGGTCTTTTTGTCCGGTCTGTTTTGGTCTGATCAGCGGGCTAAATTTTTTATTTTTTTAATTATTATTGTTTGATATTGTTGACAAAAAAAAATATTAACTTAAAAAATGAATTAAGTAGAGAATTATGAAAAATATAAGAATAAATTATAACATGTGATCTTGAATAATAATACAAAAAAATATTATGAATATAATATATATATCACCTTTAGTCTTTCTTATACTCTCTTAGTCTCTTATCTTTAATATTGATATTATATATATTTATCAATTAATTAATCACAAGATTAGTTACATTTTAATATATATAACTACAAAATATCTATAAAATTATTGATTGTTTTATTTTATTTTCTAATAATATTAAATAATTATATAAAAATTATGTGTCATAATTATAAATAATTAAAGTTAATATTTATTTTAAATTATATGTTATAGTTGTAAATATATTAAAAAAATTATAAAATATTAAAATGCCCGCAGGCCAACTTGGTCAGTCAATCACAAACTTCATTTTCGTAGCTTACAAAAAACTGGACCATTTTGACCCAATCAGCCAACAACTCGTCCTGCCAATGACCGGTCCCGTTTGTGAAAGACTTGGAAAACGAGTACATAGTATAATTAATATTATTAATTAGCTCTCGACTTATTTCAGATTTTCTTTTAGGTACTTATTTTATTGAGTGATGTTAACTAATTCAATAAAAGTTGACTAACTTACCTTATCAAAGCACTGACGGGCTATGTAGTGGAGTATAATCGGCTAATGTTTTGTCTAGTAAAATTAGACAACTTGTCTATCGACTTAACATCATTCTATTTATTTTTTGTTTTTCTGAGGTAACTTGATTTATCTTTTCTTTTTTTCTTTTTTTTGGAGAGTACGTTGATTTATTTCTCGACGCGAAAGAGTTTCATTATCATATTCTTTGAGATCTTAGTTTTTCAGTTTTAGAAATTTTTTATTTAATTTCTTCGTTTGTAAAAATTAGTTTTAATATGTTGATTCATGAAAATAGATCTTTTTAAATTTGTGTAAGTTTTCGCTTGTTATTTCGTTGCTCATGTTAATGACCGGCAATCTAATTACAAAATTTTTGGGTTAACTCATATTAATTAGAATCAATTGGGTTGGTAAACTGTTTTTAATTTTTTAAGTTGGATAAAGTTTGGAACCATATTTTTAAAGAGAAGAATAATTCCAAACCAGTTAAACTACTTTCAACCTAAATTTTAATTTCAAATCCAAATGATGGTTAATATTCGATATTTCATGAGTTCATGTACTGTACAGTAAGGGTATAGATAATTAAACAATGTTCACCAGCAAACAAATGAAAGGCTAATCCTAATCCATCAGAAAATGGAAAGAAAATATATATATATATATATATATATATATACACACACACACACACCCACACAGAGAGAGTAATCACGCGGACTGTTTAGTTTCAAAAACTGCATTCTCATTTCTCAATAGTTTCTTGACAAAACAAAACTAGCTAGTATCACTAAACCAACTAAAAACAAAGGGTACAACATCCCAGATATACGAGTACAACAATTATGAGGAAAAATATTAATAATTTATTAACTTTTATAACAATTTTAAATTTTAAGATTTACAAATTAATTCTAAAAAATCAAAATATTAATAATTTATTAGCTTTCATATAAATTTTAAATTTTTAGAGACAGGAATAATGTATAAAATAAGAAATAGAATGTGAAAGAATATAGAAATTAAATATCATAATTAATTTATTTAATTAGAACATAATAATGGTAAGCTTAAAATTTGAAATATGAGTTGACCTATATTTGATGCATAACTATATAGTTTTAACCCACACAACCTATATTAAAAATAAATAATGTGATTTTAATTCTTAAATGGAACCATAACCAAATTTTATAAATTAAAACCAACACATAACCATATTTTGTCAGGTCTATTCACGCTTAATCTACATATATATTCTATAAATATTTTAGAAGTATTTGACAGTGAAATTTAACTAGTATTTTAATTGGCATGAAGATTGTAATCGTGTTTACTGTTGTATAGTTTTTTTTTTTTTTTAAACGCTAAAATTTTATTGCTGAAAATTATACCAATATCCAAAAAACATGGAGAAAAGGAGACATCCAAAGTCCGAACTTACTGAGATACAAATAATATTTAACACCTGTTCTAAATAAAATCTAGAAAAAGCATATTACTCCATATAACTATTAATTGAATGTCACACTAGCTAGCTTTCTCTCTGTCTCTCTCTCTCAGTAGTAGGGTTGATGGGGAATCTAAAGCAAGCCCTTGAATCATCATTGTGGCTTAAACACCATTAAGCATGTCTTAAAGCGACTCATCAACTAACCAATTATGAGAATTAGGAAACACTGCAACTTCTTTTATGCCACAAGGAAAAAGATTAGTGCTCCACCCGTCCTATAAACAAATTACTTTTTTTTTTTTTTTTTTTTTGATGTTTTAGGAGGATGACAAAGTTATACAATGAAGAGTGTAAAAATACTATTTTTGTAATGTGATAGTCCACATATGTAGAATACTTGGATGCGTATATTAAGATTTAAGTTGTTATCATTAATATTTTAAATTATGACATGTTAGATAAATTTGTAATAAATTAAGATGACTTAAAAATATATTATTAAGATAATATATTAAATTTTATTATGCTATATGATTTGATTCGAATTCAAAATTTAACGCAGACGTGCGTGCGTCCAATGAGAAGTGGGACTAATTCTTCAAAGTTGAAAGGTCGAGTACTCAACTGCCTAATTAATTACTGGGTGTCCAGAGGAGAGAGAGAGAGAGAATGGGACTAATTCTTCAAAGTTGAAAGGTTCGAATACTCAACTGCCTAATTAGTGGTGGAGAGGCAATGAAAATTACTACGTACAAAGATATATGGAAGTTGGTGGGGAATATAATTAATAGTAGTAGTTTAGATGAGTTTGTTGAATTTAAGTTAAATCTACAAATTTCAAAAGTAGCAGGTGAAGTAGGAATTGCTAGTACTGAAATAAAATTAACGTCACATTAATTTGGCGAAGAAAAATTCATTATATTTCTTCATAGTTTTATTGCGGAATACGAACTGCCCCTCAATTTTAAAACTAGATACATTTTTAATATAGTACTCTCACTGTTCTACAAAAATAATCATAATTATTTATAAATTTTAAGAATATAATTGTATTCCGTGTTATCCTTAAGGTAATACGGTTAATTTATTATTGTTTTATTAGTGTGATATGATAATAAAATTATTATGATAAATTTAAGAATATCGCTTATATTAGTATCATTAAAAGGTGAACTATTGTTACAAAATAATTATAAAAATAAAAAATAAAAAAAATAAAAATAAAAAACTAACAATTTTTATGGGATGAATGGAGTAAATTTTATTTTTTTCAAATTTATCTCTAACATTTGTTAAGGACGTGATAGTGGTGGCATAATACTATTAAATTAGATTAAAATAAATAATGATATTTTAAACGTTTCATGACAGTAAGTATATATATATATGTGTGTGTGTGTGTGTGTGTGTGTGTGTGTGTGGCAGTGCATGGCTGCTCATAATATATGTGGATCAAGTGCAAATAGCTTGCACATCATGGGTGAGGCTTGTCAAATACTCCGCGTATGTCAAATAAATACAGCTCCTTCAATATAAAAATCCAATACTCTTAATATCAAAGAATTACATCCAAATGTATCATATTCATATACAACCCATTAAAAGACGTAAATATACTTTCAAAAACTGAATATTCATTATTCTACATCGAGATAGTACTAGTGCTATAGCCGTATAGAGTTATAGCTAAAGGTTTGCTTGACTAGGAAATTAGTAGCAACTCATATGATACTATTGCAAGAGCTGCAATGATGCTTACAGCTACTCCTTTCGTTCTCAAAAGAATAAACAAAGTATAAATTTCACACATATTAAAAAAACACAAAAGTAGTGGGAAAAAATAAATAAAATTTTAAATTTCTTCTTAATAGTCCCACAAGATTCACAAAGTGATAAATAATTTAATTTTTTTATACTAATAAATTATGCTAAATTACATAATTACCCTTCCTTCACTTTATGTCTTTATGTATTTTATCCCATCCTTTTTGGGACAAAAATAATTGCATCTTTAGTCCTCATTTTTTTGGATGGAGGGAGTATTTGCGACCGAATAAAGGCGGTTGAGTTGGTCTATTTAGATTCCATCAAGGAACATACATAAACTTCTCCTCAACACCATGCACTGTAAGGAAAGAATATAAGAAGAAACAAGAATTTCCAATAAAAAAACTTTTCAGTCAGGAGTCTGACAATCCACCTGCTTTTCAGCCAACAGTCCAACAATCCACAGGGAGTAAGGTACAATGTCCATGTGAACTGAGTAATGTTCAATAAAGCCTCGAGCGAAAGCGTTTGGCCAAGATTAAAAAGTGCAGATTTCATCGTTTAACTTGCTAGTATAGGGAAATGTTCACG
Source organism: Hedera helix (assembly GCA_947179155.2). Taxonomy (NCBI): domain Eukaryota; kingdom Viridiplantae; phylum Streptophyta; class Magnoliopsida; order Apiales; family Araliaceae; genus Hedera; species Hedera helix. The sequence goes on from OX359273.1 coordinate 46,405,075, forward strand.
AACAAAATGAGTGATAGTGCTTGTTCGGCTACGGCTATACTGACGTTTGGTTAATTTTCACACGAACAAAATGGTTAATTTTCATTCCAAGAATCAAGTGATAGGGCTTGTTCGGCTACTGGCATTTGCAACAACAACGTTTAAATCTCCGGACACACCACACTAATTTTGACACTATATTTAAATCTCACACTTTTTTTGTGAGTTAAATAAACTATATTTTAAACGCAATCTCTCATATAATTTATTACCTCAAAATGGAATCTACTATATTTTTTACTTTTATGCACAACGTAAATTTAATTTTAGAGCTGTCTTTTGCTCAGAAGATCATTCCCTTTTCAACCATTATGCATAGGCATTCACTTGTAATCATATCCTTCGGATTATTACTAACTTTAACCTTCCCGACTGTCTAAATCTCATTTAACAGAACACAGAATAAATTGAAGGTACAATCAAACCAAATGTTACCATGTCAGTTCCCCATTCATCTCTTGCTTGCTCTTTAGCACCAGTAACAGTAACACTGATAAATGCAACCATTAAATAATACTAATTAAGAATATTAGTCTTATATTTAATGAAAGAACTTGGGTTTTGTCTATAACAAAAATCTGGCCTCAGCATGCATACAAGTCAGAAATATCATTTCCTTTCAAACCATAAAACAAGTCAGAAATATCATTTCCTTTCAAACCATAATTTGAGTCACTATGGTATATTAAACGGACTTGCAGACAAGTAATGTGTACATGCCAATGCTGTAAAGAGAGATGCTGCAAAAACAAACCATCTTACACCTAAAGGAGGAGGGGGGGGGGGGGGGGGGGGGGAATCCCGAAATCGCCAGCATGGGGGATCACTTTGGTCCACCAAATTTGCCCATCATTTTTGCAATTACAGGAGCCACCTTGGGATTTGCCTGATGCTTTGCAAGATTAGCAGGATCTTTCATCACTACAAGTAATCAACCAAAGTCAGAAAATAATAAGTAGACCAAAACTTCAAAAGAAAAACAAGTGCCAAGGAATAAAATGGCATAATATGGGTGAGAAAAACCATGAGTTACAGAAGCCAAAACCAAATTTGCTCATCATTTTTGCAATTACAGGAGCCACTTGTTTTATAATTTACAAATGTACACGAGTATGATTACAAATGTACTATATGAGTTACTTTTTAAATTTAAGGATCCAAATTTTTTTCTCCTAATTACTTAAACTTCTATTACACAAGTATATGATTACAACTTTGTTTTATAATTTACAGATGAGATACCAAATACTGTGGCAAAAACGCGCATTATTGGTGTGAATGACATGGCATTCCCTCTTTGAAAATGCACATGTTGTAACACTAAACTTCAAAACAACTCAACTGATTTTAACTATATCTCAACTATAGTTTTAACTATAATATTTAAGAAAATTATTCTCAACATACCAAGTTCTGGAATCTTCTTCATACCAACTAAGCAATTTGAGCAAACCTACCCCTACCATATTATGTACCACGCAAATTGATGTTTTTTGCTTCACATATCATATCGAACCACAATCCGGGTAACATTGTTTCAAACACTACGGTCTCAAAATGATGTGCCAATATTGCTCTTAACGAGGGACGAATTCTATTGTATAGTCCTGGCTGCGTACCTCGAATCAAGGCATTATGGACTGCTGACTGCTTGGCCCTTCAAGGCAGGTGATGCGGTGGAAGAATTCTATTAGGATACGGATTAGGTGTTTAGATGCGTTTGGGTCGATAGAACTTCGACATAACTTTTGATCTAGGAAAAGTTATGGGCCCCATAATATATGAAATCGAAGCTTGCAACGAGTTCTACAAGAATCATCGCCTTTGGCCATGATATGTATTGTTTTAAGTCCAAAAAACTTGTTTTAAGTATTCTATTTGTTGATCAAACTTGGATTTTTTTTATAAAAAAATTGTTATTTTAGTTTTCCTATTCTTAATTGATGTTGAGAAGTTGTTTAAGACTATAAATACGCTTATTAAAACTTGTTAACAGTTACGTTTTGATCAATTACTATTATTATTTCTTGTTCTCTTTGTGAATTCATATCTTCCATGTGGAGTCAAGGGTTTATTTTACGTTCTTATTGGTACATTTAAATCTGCAAATCACGTTTATGCTAGAGCGTTACAATCTAACCATATTTCGCTGCGTCAATTAACATTAAAACCTATATAATTGTATCCGAATAACGCGTTAAGACTATAAATACGTTTTATTAGAACTTGTTAACAGTTACGTTTTGATCAATTACTATTATTATTTCTTGTTCTCTTTGTGAATTCATATCTTCCTTGTGGATTCAAGGGTTTATTTTACGTTCTTATTGATATATTTAAATCTGCAAATCACGTTTATGTTAGAACATTACAATCTAACCATATTCCGCTGCGTCAATGGACATCAAAACCTATATAATTGTATCCGAATAACGCGTTATGGCTGAAGGAACAGTTGAAAATTTTACTACGTGGGAGTCAGTAGACAACCTACCTGCAGCAGCAGCAAGTTGACGATATTTATACAACAATTGAATCGGCTAGAAATCGCCATCAACGAATTGGCGAATGCACATAAATGGGCGTTATCTTGATCGTGAAGGTGCATAACCCTATCCTGATCGTGCATAATTTAACGATGACTTCTAGTCAAGCACTGAAGAATGTGAGGAAGGACTACGTCAACAAAATCGTGGAGGTGAAAGAGGCGAACAAGTGATTCATCGTGATGCAAGCCGTGACAAAAATTTGGATCGTTATGGTGGTTTCGGTCAACACAACCAGACTGATTGTAAGGTAAAGGTTGAAATGCCTAATTTTTATGGTTCTTTGGATATCGAAGGATTCCTACATTGGATGCATGAAGTCGAGACTTTCTTTGATTTAATGGATATTCCTAAACATAAGAAAGTTTGATAGCAAATAGATTGAAAGGGAGAGCATCTGGTTGGAGGAGACAGTTGCAGAAAAATAGGCATCGTAAGGGGAAATAATTGATTTGTGTTTGGCCTACTATGAGGGTTATGTTGCACAACAGGTTTTCACCTCCTAATTATCGACAATATTTGTTCTGACAGTTTCAAGGTTGTGTAATAGTTAATGCATATACGAAAGAATTTCTATTGTTAAAGGCTCGATGTAATTTGTAGGAGTTAGAGGATCAACAAGTGGCAAGGTATATGAACGAACTTGATCTCAATATCCAGTCCAGAATGGGGATGCAACAACTTAATACTTTAGATGAGGCGCGTCATATGGCTTTGAAAGCAAAGAGACTAAATAGTAGCAAACAACAGAACCAAATTCCAATGATAATCTAGAAATTGGGAGTTCCAATCGTTGACCAGAAAATATGATTCCCAAGCAAATTTCAATAGGGGTCAATCATGCTAAAAATAATTAGTATAGCAAGCCCGGTGGAGAGAAGTGTTACAGGTGTCGGGAATCAAGCCAACGATCAAGTCAGTGCTCCAAACCCTTCCCTGAGAGGGAGCAACATAGTACTAAGGTGGCGTATACAAACCAGGAGCAAGAACAGATGATCATTCGGAGGAACAACAATGGAACAATTCAGATTTGAAGGATCTTGAGGTAGCTTACGAAGGAGGGCCACTTAATCTTGTCGTTCGTAAGTTGTTGTCTCCTAAGCAAGAGGAACCTACCCAACGAATTCAAATATCATAAATCAAAAGGTCTACAGTTTGATCATTGACAGTGGTGGCTGGGAAAAAATAATTTCTAAGGCAATGGCGGAACATTTAAATTTGCCTACTTCCCCGCATCCCAACCCTTATTAGATTGGTTGGATAAAGAAGGGTCAGTCGAGATCAAGGTAACCAAAATTTGTGAAGTACCTATTTCTATCGGGAAGCATTATCGGGGTAATTTGGCCTGTGATGTAGTTGAAATGGATGCCTATCACGTGTTGTTGGGCCATCTGTGGCCGCATGATGTTGATGCAACCCATAAAGGTTGGCAGAACATTATTGTGTTTTGGTGGAATAAGAAAATTGTCGTTATGCCTACTATTTCCGTTTCTTCATCCACGGGAAAGAACATGTTGAGCATTTCTAGTCGTGGTGAGTTCTTGCCTGATGTACGGGAGTCAAAAGTGGTTTTTGGCATGGTAGTCAAAGATATGGTAGATAATAAAGAGAAATCAGTCCCAAAGGAGTTGGGACAATTGCTTGCTGAATTTGGTGAATTGTTAGGAAAACCAAATGAGTTGCCACCTATGAGAGACATTCAGCACCATATTGATCTAATTCCTATGGCTACTCTTCCGAATCTTCCGCATTACAGGATGGACTCGAAAGAGATTTTTGAAGTTAATTCAAAAAGGGTATATTCGAGAGAGTACAAGTCCTTGTGTTGTAGCTACTTTGTTGACTCTAAAGAAAGATGGTTCGTGGCTTATGCGTGTGAAAAGTCGGGCCATTAACAAAATTATAGTATAGTATAGGTTTCTTATCCCTCGAATTGACGATATGCTTGATAGATTAAGTGGTTCGTCAATTTTTTTGAAAATTGACTTGCAAAGTGGATATCACTAAATTCGAATTAGACCGGGCGATGAGTGGAAAGCAACATTCAAGATCAAGGAGGGTTTATATGAGTGGCAGGTCATGCCATTTGAATTATCTAATGCTCCAAGTACTTTTATGCGGCTGATGATTCAAGTACTTAAACCTTTCATTAATAAATTTGTAGTGGTATATTTTGAATGATATCCTAATCTATAGTCCTCACTTGGAGCATCTACGACAAGTTTTTGAGGCACTTTGTGAGAACAAATTGTACATTAACCAAAAAAATGTACTTTTCTGAAGAATAAACTTCTGTTTTTGGGGTTTGTAGTCGGTGCAGATGGAATTCAGGTAGATGAAGAGAAGGTTCGACCTATTCGAGAATGGCCAGTTCCGCAAACTATTACTAAGGTGAGGAGCTTTCATGGGCTTGCAGGGTTTTAATCGGCATTTTATTCGGAATTTTAGCACTCTTGTATGATGGGGATAAAGATAAAGTTATTAATTATTTAATTCTGGAATTATCCTAATTATTGATTGCGATTAATACCTTTCCTCTCTACTACGGTTGGGAAACCCTAGGGGTAGTGGTTGATCACCCTAATTTTTATTAATCTTTTTATTGAATTATCACTACCCGTTAATTACTTGGTCATCCATTTTTGCCTTACATCATTGTAGCTCCCATAACTAATTGTATGAAAGGTATTAAATTTCAATGGACAGAGGACACACAGTGTAGTTTTGAGGAAGTTAAAGAGAAATTGACAAAAACACTAGTTCTAGCGTTACCAGACTTCTCTAAGGTGTTTGAAATTGAATGTGATGTTTGTGGAGTGAGAATTGGCATTGTGCTTTCTCAAGCTGGTTGCCCTATTGCGTATTTCAATGAGAAACTTGGATTATTTTTTTAAATTTTCATTATTTTATTTTTCCTATTCCTAATTGATGTTGGGAAGTTGTTTAAAACTATAAATACACTTATTAGAGCTTGTTAACAGTTACGTTTTGAAATATTAATATTATTATCTTTTTCTCTCTTTGCGAGTTCATATCTTCCTTATGGATTCAAGAGTTTATCTTACGTTCTTGTTGATACATTTAAACCTACAAATTATGTTTGTATTAAAGCGTTACAATCTAACCATATTATGTTGGGTCCGCAGGCCCCCAGTAATGCATGGTAGTTGACGAGATTTGATTGGTCAAATACAAGAGACTTTGGAAGCACATGAAAATAAAAGAAGATTCCAAAAATTTATTGTAATTATCTTATTATAATCCACTTTAGGTTATGAAAGTTGTAATACAACTAACGACATACGTACTCTATTATTTTACAAAAATAATTATATATTTGATTGTGTTATGAAAGAAATATCTTGTGCGAGCAATACCCTCTCGTACCCTATTATTTGGTATCAAAGAACCCTCCACCGCCTATCCCTATACCTATCCCAAAATATATCCAGCCACCAAGTACCCATCCAACCAAATATATCCATAGCCTAAAACCCTAGTCGCTGGGGCTCCACTGCACCAAAAAAAAACCCATCTCAGCCCCACATCCTTACACACATTGTCGTCCAAAATAATAGTCGTTGCCAACCAAGAATTTTCTTCACCACTCACACTAAACAGTAAAAGGAGAAGAAAAAGAACGAAGGATAAGAAGATCAACAAGTAACTCATATAGTACATTTGTTTGTGTGGGAGCAAGGAATCTAGTGTAAGTTGTGAGAAAAACCAATTTATTGTTTAGATCTATATTGTAGTGTATGTAATAGGACATAGTACACATGACAAATAGAATGAGAGGGAAGAAAAGCGTCCCATATAAAGAAGTTATCAATTCTGCTAATGGGATAAATAATGAACAAGACAAGAAAGTAAAATAAAAATAAACAACAAGACAAGAAAGTTAATGGACTAAGGGATGTGTGAGAGCAACCATGAATGTGTTTGTCTATGCTAGTGTTTATGGGAGAGAAAGAGTGGAATAAGTATTAAATATCCACTCCCTTTGTAAGGTGCTCTATGTCATGCTTCCCATTTAGGTCTCTGACAAAATGTTTGTCATGCTTCCACTCCCTTTGTAAGGTGCTCTATGTCATGCTTCCCATTTAGGTCTCTGACAAAATGTTTGTCATGCTTAAGAAATCAATGAATTAATTTATTTTTCTTTTAGGTGACAGGACACAGTGCATTACCCATTTAAAAATAGAAAGTAAAGAAAAAAAGGAAAAAGGAGCAACAGAAATATGTATTTGCCATATATATAAGATATCTCTGGTCCTCGTCTTTTAAACAACCAATACATCGCAAGATTAGCACAGAAAAGTTTATGCATAAGAATTTTGACAGCAGTTTGTTTTGTCAAACTGGGTCCTCTAATTTTCAAGTTGCACGAGTTGTCAACAGGAATAAAAAAATTAAAAGGAATGCTCATTAGCACTCAATTATTCAACTATCCAATGACAAGAGCAACTTTAACTTGATGAACATTCAATTCAATTATTAAATAAGCCGAGTAAACAGGGAAAAACCATGTGACAGTTAAGAGCAAACAACAAATCATATCAGAACAAAAACAAGTACCATCTTGAAGGGCAGCCAAGACTTCTGGATCTTTAAATGCTGACATCAACTCAGGGTCCTAGTCAAATGAAAAACAGTATAAAAGAAATTAAAACACTATTAAATACCAGGCCTAATCAAGCTCAATAAAAACACAAGATTGTGTAAAAGTGTGATGAGAAAGGTAGAAGTCATTAGACCATTACCTTCAAGGTAAAAGACAGTTGATAACATATGGGAAAAGGAAATCAGATCTATACAATGTCAAACTTACATTTAATATTTTGCTATAGTCCATGTTCCCAGGCATACCACCGGGCATAGCACCGGGTGTACCCCCAGGCATACCACCGGGCATAGCACTGGGCGTACCCTCGGCCGTACCTCCGGGCATTCCCCCAGGAAAGCCGCCAGGCATGCCACCAGGAAAACCAGGCATGCCACCGGGAAAACCGGGCATGCCACCGGGAAAACCAGGCATGCCACCGGGGAAACCACCCGGCATGCCTCCAGATCCTCTACTTGATGATGCCTTCTCCTGCTTCTTTGCCTTTTCATATGCAGCCTGGTACAGGATTACATTAATAAACTAGCCACACAATGGCATACAACTGACAGTCTTTATAGGACTTAGCAGAAGACGAATGACAAGATCTCACCTGAGCTTCAGCTTTGCGACGTTGTCTTTCACGTTCAGCCTTCTTGTCATCTCGTTCTTTGCGCAACCTGTCATATTTCCTACGATGCTCCTCAATTTTGTGAACATTGGGCTGGACCTGTATAGTCCAAAAATTGAAGAAACATAATATCACTGTTTTTGAGATTGACACGTCTCAAGGGGAAAAGAAACATAATGATATACAAATAGGTTTAACATTGAAATTGTGTATGAATACGAAGGCCAACCTTCTTTAGTACAGCGCTTATCTCCTCATCATAGTCTATGTTCGAAGCTACGTGGAGATCCTTTGCAGCCTCTTCCCACTGGCCAAGCAATGCTCGTGCCATTCCTCTAGATTTGTAGCCTTTAGCGGAATCGGGATTAATCTGCAACAAGTATTGTCAAGCACATGTGACCCCAGATTGATGAATCTAAAATTACATTGCAAAAAATTTTCCTCGACCACAAAATTTTAATTAACAAACAAACACCCCTTAGAATATTGATTTTTTTTTTGTAACAATGCACATTAAATAAGTTCAACCATGTCCAGAAAACAAAAAAGAAATAAAAGATGGTCAATAATTAGCACATCTGGAAGACATTACACGAAATCTGCATTAGTATAGGCATCTAGTCAATAATTAGCACATCTGGAAGTCATTACATGAAATCTGCATTAGTATAGGCATCTACGACGTACATGCACTTCAATGCATGTGTATGCATGCCAATAAATTATCCTACCATCAATAGAACATGCTGCAAATGTGGAATGCGTAACACTGTCGCAAAGGCAAACATTCATGTACATATTTAGCAATGTATGAGCATGCATGCAGATAATCATATCATCTTCATTTAAGAAACCCTTTTACAGAAAAATACGCTTGCGCAATTGATAATAAAAATGATGACAATTCACAAGTGAGCAAATCAAGAAAACTAAAAAAGACCTGTAGAGCCGCATCAGCATCTCGGATAGCAGCATTTGGTTTCTTCATTTTGATGTATACAGTAGCTGTAAAACATTGAAGAAGCACAAGAAACTATTAAATATGCACTATTACCTTATCGCTTGAAAGGAAATTTAGAATCAAGATTACCTCTAGTGGCATACATGATAGCTGACATAGGGTTGAGCAAAATAGCTTGTGTAAGATGCTCAATTGCTTCATCAAGATTACCTGAACAATACATAATAAGATTAGGCACTCATAACATAAAACATAACATATATCTGTACATAATCGCAAGCTTCTTAAAGTCAAAAGTCTGTATTTAGACTCTTTTGGAGAAGCAGTGGCATAAAAGCACATTTACTTTGAAGATTTGTGTTTTAGAGCGTTTAATAAGAATATTTTTAACCTTTATGTTTTGGTAGATGCTGAAGTTTAATGCTTTTTCAAGATTCATCTGAATTAAAAACTGACCAAGATATCATTATAAAGTGCTTGAAAATAATTTATCAATACCGAAATGACTCCCAATAAACAACTGTTGTCCTACAGGAGTATTGAAAAAAGAGTTTCGTATAAAGCACTTTTTCCCATATATATGTAAACCAAAATACCTTCAGAGATGGCTTCCATGGCCTTCCCCTTCGACTCTTGAGAAGCATCGCGGTTTTCATCTGTAACCTCGATAGAAGAATCTCCCATCTACATCAGTAGAAACCTCGAGCATAAATTTTAACGAAAAAGATAAATAAAAAAAATGAACATTTAAGAATAAGAAAGGGCAATGTAGTTGAATTGGAGACCTTTTGTGGTGGATCATTATCAGGCTCCACAGTTTCACCTTCTAGCTCAACATCAGATTCAACTATCTCAGCCTCCTCTTCTTCATAAACAGTCTGTTGTGGAGGGTCTTCCACTTCATCCATATCATCGTCACTCTCATCGACCACATAAGACTTCTGTAAACCCAATCACGTATATAATAAACCCGAGATCCTAACTTTAAATATGAATGAATTCATACGAAAACAATACTACCGAATTATTCTTAAAAAAGGTTAAAGTCAATTTTGATTTTTAGTTTTTTCACATATTTTCTCCCCAACAAAAACTTAAGAAAAAGAGAAGTACCGATTTTTGCTCTCCAGGCTTGTAAGCAGATGGAGGAAGCTTAGCATCAAGACTGAAACAAAAACAACAAATAAAAAAAGAGATCAAACTATAAACACTAAAAATAATAAAAGAAATATCAGATGCTAATGTTACCTTTCGAGATAGTCTCTGAAGAAGGACAGAGAAGAATCGCTAAGAATGGACGGATTGGATTTGCACTGTTCGATAAATTGCTTTAATTGGCTCAATTTTGCAGCATCCATGGCTAAGGGTATAGCCGTATAGGGTTTCACTGAATAGAAGACGGTAGTGTTTTTGTTGTTGTTGTTGGCTTTTAAGGGGAAATGAGCAAAAAGACTTGTAATGGACCTGAAGCTGACTTGGGCGCTTCTAGTAGCTTCCGCCTTCCAAAATTGATGCTAGGAAAGGGTGACTTTATGGATTTAAATGGGCCAATTATAATTGGATTTAGCCCTTAATATGGCTTAATGGTAAATATTGTTGTTGCTGGTAAGCCCAATTAATTGGATCAAAATCTTTGTTGTGGAATAAGGTGTATATCGTCGAGAATTTTGGCAAGAGTCAACTCTTTTGAATTAGTCCAAAATAATTGAAGAAATTTTTGACCAATTTATTTATTTATTTATTTATTTATTTATTGTCCCTTTTAATCTAGGTAATCAACTTTTGACAAATTTTTGAAAAAATAAAGATGAATCCTAGTTATTTTATTCAATTTGTGGGGGCAAAATATTCTCTAGGTAGAACTTTATTTAACTTATTTCTTCTTTAGGTAATTTACATAAATAAATTTACTTGATTTTTTAAAGTATTTTAGAAATCATAATAATAAAATTGTTTTAATAATTTTAATAAATTAAGGAAAAAAATATATTATCAAATTTAAATAAGAACAATAAACCTTGACTTAAGAAAAAAACTATGTTGCCTCTGTTTCAAAGTATATGATTAATATTAATTTTTTAAAAATTAATTTGAAACGTTTTAAATTTAAAAATGATATAAATTTATTTAATATTTCTCAATATAATTACGAGTATTATAAACGGTCTAAAATGTACTAATTAATTATAAGATTTATTTGTATTTTTTAAAAGTTGCATGAATCATGCCAATTTTAAACATAAAAATATCTAAAGATTTTTAAAAGGATTTTGGAATGGAGGGTACTTTGTTTTATTTTTTTATTATATTAAATTCATATTTAAACACACACATTTTTTGTTTTGTCAAGATTTAATCTCTGAAACCCATAAATTAATAGATTAAGAAGTACTACTCGGATTAACGGCCTTCTATACGCTGAACTAATATATATAGACACCAAAATATAATGATAGCTCGTTAGAATCTACAAAATAAAGGTAATTGGTGGTTTGAATCATTAGATTCCACCTAAGGCTAGTGACACTTCTTTACGGTATGGAGATATCACGTTATGGGAGTTTAACAAGAAAAATATTATGATCATTACTATTCTTGAACGAATTCAATTATCAATTCCAAATTTAAATCCAATGTCATTCAACATGTTAAATAGGTAAAATGTAATTAAGAATAAAAGTAAAACATAATTACAAGACACGTACCACAAATAAAATGACTAAGATCTGAGAGCTTTACACAAATTACAATAGTTATTTCTAAGTTGATAATTAAAAATATACTGATTAATCCGATAACAATATTTTAAAAAGTAGAGAGTTCGAGAATATGAAAAATAAATATTACTAATTCCGTTTCAAAAAATAAGTAAATACGATCACTTAACTCGTTATCAATATTTATATTTTAAAATAAGAGTTGAGATTTATTTTTCAATTAATTGAATACATAAATGCCAACTTCACCACCTACATAAAGAGATAGCAAACAAGCAGACAGGAGAGGAAAACAACATATATACCAAATCTGATGCGGACGGACAACAAACCAAGCTCCACCACTTATCAGAAGGCGACTTCTTGATGGAGCATCCAAATACCACAAAGATATAAATTTATACATCATTACACTGTTCACATGTTGCAATAATAAAGACCGAGTCTGACTGACACACTACTTAATCAATCTAGTGCCCAGAAAAAAAAATTAAAAAAAAATCCATTAAGTAGTAATCCTGAATAATTATATGTAGAGCCCTGATCTCATCAATAAAGGGTCATAGAAATCCAAATCAATAGCAAGCCAAATATCCCAGTCGATGCAGTCCTGCCCAAGTTGTTCTTAGGTGGTGATCCTGTAAATAAAAAAGGCAAAATAAAATATAAACAGGCTGTCCAAGCATGTTTGACCTTGCTATTTCTTTTTCAAACTTAAAATTAAAATGATTTATTTAAAATTATGAAAAAATAAATATGACAGTGAGCAGTAATTTTGATATCGTTTACGATATTGATCAATGTATCCACTAAAATTAGAGGAATTTATATCAATTTTGACTTTGAAATTATTTTTAGTTGACTTTAAAAAATTAATAATAATCTTATATTTTGAAAGAGAGAGTACACAAAGTTAGAAACGGGACGGAAAAAAAATGAAGGCACACAAAGAATTTTTATACATAGTAGTCAAATTCGGGGGCACCAAATGTATGAAATGGTCGATCAATTATGCATTATTACCCTTGTAGGTTAATTCTAACATTGCTAAGGTTCCTTCTTATGACCATTAACGCATTAAAAACCACAGTACGTCTAGGACAATATTTTTGGTTCAAAAACTTGATATTTTAACAAACACAACTTACAAATTATTATACAGTAAAGAACCAACAACAAAAAAATGTACTAGTCCACTATAAATAAATTATGTATAGATGGATAATTGAATACATAGAATAGGAAGTGAAAAACATTACCTGATTGTGGTGATGGGGATGATGTTGGACCTGGAAAAAAGTGAAATTTAAAATATAAAAATTAGTTAAGGTTACCATTCAAAAATATACTAATCAATTGTAAAATACAAGTAGTACATATCAAGAAAATAATAAAATGGCTAAGAATTTTATTACTGAATATCATGAGATACAACGAAAGAAAGCACACTAAATAGAATTTCTTCCATCAAATACACGAGTGTAAATGAGTAGAAACAAATAATAAGAACAGAAAAGGAAATATATATGTGTGGAAATTTAAGGAATCAAATGAATTAAAACACATAATATATATTATGAAAATTAAGGGCCAAAATGGAAGAGAAAGAGACCCGAGCAGGCACTAGTATCGCCGGGGATACCGCATAAAGTGGGAAGACCAACGGCCTGAGTGACATTGATGCCCAAAGAGTTTAACAAGGTAGGGTTAGAATAGAGATTACAGAGACAGGAAAGCTCTTTGGTCACTGCTTCTTGTAGCGGGTCACAGCATGAAGCCGGAGGCTTGGTTGTGGAGTTGAGGAAACTGCCGCATCCCACCAGCTTTTCTGCGCATGACGGAATTTGCCCTTTCGCCACCTTACTCGCTACCACCGCCACCATTACCACCGCCAACAGCAAGCTGTTCATCTTCCTAAAACACCCCATTAATCTCTCTCTCTGTATCTCTCTAAATGCTGGTTGACAATTTTTCCGGTGGGATTTCGTTTTCTGCCTTTACTTTATACTCTTGTAGTACTATGTAGTAATTTATATAGTTTCTCTTCAATTTATACATGATTTTGTGTTATTTATTCGCGCGGTTGTTTCCTATATATGCTAGTTAATTGGATAAAAATTGTCAATTTATTCAAATAAAATATTGATATTGTATCTTAGTTAATAAATGTCTTGTTAAATTATACAGTTTTTGTCTAATTATCGAAAAATACCGTTTCATTTCATATGATGCACACAATTATATACATAAACAGTTGATTTCACACTCGAATTAAGGCTTACGATAACATTTAAATATCTTCGACAATTTAGTTTTTATCTGGTGTTGATATTGTTTGAATAAAAATAATATTATTATAACAAATATAAATTTATTGAGACAATTTTAATTATTATACGCGTTATTGGAAATATATGTAGGGTCTACTTAATGTGTACTCTAAGGACACACATTAAGCGCAGAAAACAAAAGATGGAATCTATTAAATATTATTTCTTTATATATTTGCACTGAATTCAATACATGGGGTCCACTAGTATATTATTTTTTTATACATTAAATTCAATACAAATACATAAACAAATAATATTATGCATTGAATTCCGCGCTTAGCATATACCCTAAAGACACATTCTAAGAAAATTCATATATGTATACGCTTTTCGCGGCTTGCAAACGTCATGGTCTTCTTGGAAGACAAAGCACGAAATTAACCTATTTTTCCACCCCAGGCCAATACTCCCTATCTGATTTGTCCCTACTTGACTAAAATATTTTTCTTATATAGTTTAATTTTTCTTAAGCAAAGGGAGCACGATTATACTTTCTTTGCCAATCCATAAACAAGTATATATCGTTTTCTAGACAAATGAGAATCTGGAGATTTTTATAGTTACTTCTTAGTTTTCAGAACTTGTTATTTAAACCAAAAAAGAAAAGGAAAGAGTGATGTGTGTATAACATTCATATAGTTCAATGATCAGCAAGGAAATAAATAAATTTTAAAGCATATGGTTTGCCGTTTGGTCCGTCTACATCCACAAGAGCTGTATTACTATATGTATAGCATTGTTATCATCAATTTAACAAGCATTAACATTTGGATTTAAGGTGAGATTGACGCCGACTCCAGCTATGTCCTTCAATTACATTGCACGGCATGTTATAATTAGCGCGAGTGGATTGGTTTCGTGGAAAGCATATCACGGAGATGGTGGAGCAAAAAAATTGAGAGTTTTAGTGAAAGTTTATTCACGAGTACTGTCGTCATTCATTCGGATCAATTAATAGCATAGAGGCTTTAATTAATTCGACAGATTTGTGGTGGTGAGATAATTTTAGTTTTCACTTAAGTTATGGTATTTTTGTACTATTTCAATTTTGCAACATTTCAAGATTTTGGTGTTAAAACTTGGAATAAATATTTGTTAGAATTTGAGCATTAAATGAAAAGTAAATGTATTCTACTTCATGAGTAGATTAAAAACAAGTATTAGGAAGCTCAAATTCATGGAGTAAAGAATGAAAAATTTACTCTTAAAAATCACCACTTGAATATGATAATAAATACTTGTGGAAATAAATGTCCTACATCGATTGATAACTAAACATTAAATGAGTATATATATAATTAGCTTGTATTTGAGTTTGGGTCCTAAGGGACACCTCACTCTTATGAAGAGGAGAATGCCTACCAAGGTTTTGTATGGGGCTGAGCTATTATATATATGTTTTTTGGGCATTACAAATATTGTATATATTTTTTTTGGGCATTACAAAAATTGATTAGTTCAAAACCCAATTGCTGGAACATTTATTACCACCGTTGGGATCAACTCTCAACTGCTGTTGTAACGTAAATTAGTCCAAACTGCTGTAACGTAAATTTTTTGAAACTGTATTTCCTAATAAGAAGGTGCAGGAGCCAAGTTTCAATGAACAGGAAACAAGTTCAAATAAAAGAACTTATGACACTGTTAATAGCAGTGATCATGATTTAAAAGATATTGATGAACCTAATTGTAATAAATGTGCTAGAATATCAAAATCTTTTGGTCCGTATTTTTTAAGTTATTTATTAGAAAATGAGCCTCAAACTTACAAAGAAGCGGTATCAAGTATCAAAGCTCCATATTAGAAAAAGACTATAAATAATGAAATAGAATCTATACTGTATAATCATACATGGGAATTAGTAAATCTTTCACCAGGCTCTAAACCTCTTAGATACAAGTGGATATCCAAGAAGAAATTGAAAGTAGATGGATCTATTGATAAATATAAAGCAAGATTTGTAATCAAATGATATAAACAAAAGGAAGGTTTGGATTATTTTGATACCTATGCTTTTGTGTCGAGAATATCATCAATTAGAATGCTAATAGCTATTACAGCTATATACAATTTGGAGATACATCAAATGGATTTAAAGAGAATTTTTTTAAATGATGATTTAAAAGAAGAAATATATATGGAATAACTAGAGAGGTTTATTGTTCCAGGACAAGAAAAGAAAGTTTGTTGGCTTGTGAAGTCTCTTTATGGACATGAAAAATTTGACAGTGTAATAATGTCGAATAGTTTCAAAATAAATGAGTGTGACAAATGTGTATATGTCAATGACACTAAGAAAGGGTTTGTCATTATTTGCCTTTATGTAGATGATATGCTCATTGTGGGTTGTAATAATGAAATCATTAAAACTACCAAGAAAATGTTGAATAATGTGTTTGACATGAAAGACATGGGTGTTGCTGATGTAATATTATGAATGAAAATTTCTAAAACATCAGATGGGTTAGTGTTATCACAATCACAGTTGTTGATCATTGAATGATTAAATTTGATGATTAGAAATAATGTACAAGGGCTGTATTAGATAAGATCAAAGCTGTTAGGTTGATCTATTATTAATTGTATAAAAGTCTTGTGTGTTGTACTAAGACTTAGATAGATCAAAACTGTTAGGTTGATCTGTTGATGTAATAAAATCGTAGAAAGAACTCTACGATGTGTCAAGGAAACTCTACGATTCGAACAGACTCTACGATTAAGGCAACCAATCGTAAAATGGACTCTACGACTGTTATTCCGAAGACTCTACGATCAAGACAACCAATCGTAGAATGGACTCTACGATTGTGGTCCAGAAGACTCTACGACCAACCAGACTGTTCTTTCCGAAAGACCTTAAATTGGACTCTACGATCAACATTCTAACAGTTGAGTAAACTCTACGATGATCAGTAAGAGATGATCCTTTACAGATCAATCACGTAAGCAAGGGTATTCGTAGAATTGATTATATAAAATCGTTGAGCAAAAAGGCAAGAGACATCACGATTCTCAGATCAGGAGCTATTCTATTCAAGTATTTTAATCTTCATCAAAGTAACCAAAAAGGAAGCCTCTGCAAATCGATCAAGTCAGAAAAGTCAGGAGTCTGACCCAAGCGCACTATGGAAACAGAAAGAAGACTTTCAAGGCAGAAAAGTCAGAAGACTGTGTCCTATCAGACCTATAGTTTGGGAAGACCAAACGACTCTATAAAAGTTAGTGGGAACCTATGTCTGACATTTCTGTCACAGAGGAAAAAGGAAAACAACCTTGCATGGACTAACAGGTCAGATCAAATAAATATCTCATCAGAGATTTAATAAGCTTTATTAATATAATATTCAGCAGCTCTCCTCTGTGAGGTAACGGGAAGAAATACACGTTCAAACAGATGATCCAACGGGAAGAAATCTGAAGCCCTTACTTCTTAAATACAAAAATCAGCAAAAGAAAAGAAGAAGCACTACACAAAAAGAAAAACGCAAGAAGTGAAAAAGATTGAACTGATAAGAAAGCCTGCATTGCTACTAAGCCCTTCAAACATTCAAGCTGATAAGCAACTTAGTAGCACATCCAAATATACATCAATCCAGAAGAGTTATCTGTGAACTGGTATAAGCAAGTCTGTTAGACTTGGAGAGTTCTTTGTGAACTAGTGTAAGCAAGTCTGTTAGACTTGTAAAGTTCTTTGTGAACTAAAATTCCAAGACTGCGGGTCTTGAAGGAATCTTAGTGATTCAGCTATTGTAAAAGTATCCTTAGTGGATTTGCTGCTGAAAGAGCAGAACAGTGGAGTAGGAGTATTGTGTGCTCTGAACCACTTAAAATCCAGAGTCTCTCTCTTTGTGTCTTTCATTTGCTATATCTGTCATATAATTGTTTGTTGATTTATTAATTTAACATTTCAAGAAAAGATTAACTAAATCATATTCCGCTGTGTTAAACTTCTGTTTAAGAATTAATCAAGTGAGATAATTTCAAAGAGAAGAAATTTTAAAAGAATCTATTCAACCCCCCCCTTCTAGATTACTATCGTGTCATTGGGAACTAACAATTGGTATCAGAGCAGGTTCTCACATCTAAAGCCTTACAAGCTTGAGTAGATCAAATGGCACTCAACAAGAATGGATCGGAACACGGTGGAGGTAACCGACCACCTATGTGTAATAAAGAAAAATTTGCTAATTGGAAAGTTCGTATGCAGGCTTACATGGATGCTATAGATGATGAACTGTTCGAAACAGTGTTGAATGGGCCATTCATACCAATGAAGCTTGCACTATCAACTGAAGATCCAAGCAAGCTAGTAGCAAAGAAAAGAGACGAATGGACAGACAATGAAAAGAAGGATGTTCAAAGAGACAAAAGGGCTAAGAACATCTTGTTTCAATCTCTGGATGATGATCTATTTGAGAACGTTGTCAACTGCAAGACAGCTCAAGAAGTATGGCAAACTCTGTTGATCATGCATGAAGGAACAGAAGAAGTCAGAGAAAATAAGCAATCACTGCTTGTTCAACAGTATGAGATGTTCACTCACATCTCTGGTGAAAACATTACAACCACTTACGAGAGATTTAACTTGCTACTAAACTCTCTCATATCTTATGGAAAAATCTATCCAAACAGAGATCTTATCATTAAATTCATGAGATCTCTGCCAAGTAAATGGGATGCCAAAACCACAGCCATCCGAGAGTCAAAGAACTTGCACGAGATGACTGTACAACAGTTATATGGAAATCTTCTCACCTATGAGCTGGAGCTAAATCAAAGAGCAGAAAATCTATCTGGTGAAAGAAAGAAGGAGAAAAACATTGCTCTTAAAGCCTCAACCTCAACTCACAGAAGCAATCACAAGGATATCTCTGACTCTGACAAAGATGAATCAAATGATGATGAAGGAGCTGTCATGCTAGTCAGACATTTTAAAAGATTCATCAACAGAAATAGATCTCAGAAGTTCAGAAGCAACAGCAGCAAAGAACAAACAAATGACCTTTGCTACAATTGCAAGAAGCCAGGTCATTTCATTGCTAAATGTCCAAAACCATTGAGAGAAGAGGTGAAGAGGGATAAATCAAAAGCAAATCCAAAAAGAGAATTCAAAAGCTTCCACAAACAAAAGAAGAAGGACAAAAGCTTCATAGCTGAAGGCTCCTGGAGTGACTCAGAAGAAGAACTGAGCTCTGAGTCAAGTGATGATGAAGAGCCACAGAAGGCCAATCTGTGCTTAATGGCAAATGAAGAAGGAAGCAGCAAAAAGGAATTCATCATAGATGAGGTATTTGATTTCTATTCTCCTGATTTAAGCATTGATGATCTTAGAGAAGGCATGCATGACTTAATGACAGAATTGCACAAATATATAAAATTGTTTAGAAGGTTATCTAAAGATTACTCTCATCTAAAAGAGGATAAAGAAAAAATAAGCATGGAATTAGAAGCCTCAGTTCAAACTGCAAAACTTTACTCTAATCTTGAAACTGAGAATAAAAGACTAAAAGAGATAAATGAGTTGAGCACATATAAAGAATCCTCACTAGTCTCCAAGATTCAGGAACTAGAAAACACTATTTCTATGTGGAACAAGTCTAGTTTGTCTATGGACACCCTGATCTCAAGTCAAAGAGATGTGACTGATAGATCAGGATTGGGATTTAAGAATTTATTCTCAGAACCCAATAAGGAGAAGTCAAAGGAAATAAATGAAGGCAAATTCTTTAATTTTAATAAAGGAATTGTGTTCATCAAATCCTCAGATTCTACCACCAATCCACATTCTGCTAAACCTACAATCAGTTTTAACAAAACTCACACAGGTCTTGGATTCAGAAAATTGAAAAATAAGTCAAGCAAAACTCACTCTACGAATCATGAGAATCGTAGAGTTGTATGGAAGCAGAATGTAGATCAGCAAAAGACTATGAGAAGTCATAATCCATACAAGTCTTGGACGAACAAAAAGTCACAAATACACACATATCATTATCAATATCATATTAATCATAGGCACCCTCATAAAAATGATAAATATTTGTTAAGATATCATAGAAGGCAATGATCTAAAATCAAACAGATTTGGGTCCCAAAAGGTACTAACAAAGCAGGACCCAAACAGATATGGGTACCAAAATGAAGATTGATTTGTTATGCAGGTAAAGAGATCCATCTGGTATCTTGACAGTGGATGCTCACGACACATGACAGGAGATAAGGCTCTTCTATCAGAGTTTAAAGAAAAAGATGGACCTACTGTTATTTTTGGAGACAACAACTCAGGGAAAACCAGGGGTTATGGCTCAACTGGAAATGGTGCAATATCTTTCAGTAAAGTAGCATATGTTGAGGGACTAAAGCACAACTTGCTAAGTATAAGTCAGCTCTGTGACAAAGGACATCAAGTCACCTTCCTCAACAACCAATGTCAAGTTAGAGACTTGAAAACTAATTCTCTAAAGCTGGAAGGAGTTCGAGAAGGAAATGTCTATGTGGTCAATCTTGCTAAATTAAGTTCAGAACAAACTGTCTGTTTTCTTGCTAAAGCCTCTGAAGATATGTGCTGGCTCTGGCATAGGAGATTATCACATCTTAACTTCAAGAGCATTTCAAAGCTTGCCTCCAAAGATCTAGTAAAAGGATTGCCAAAGTTAAACTTCATTAAAGAAAAGCCCTGTAAAGCTTGTCAGTTTGGAAAGCAAACAAAGACGTCATTCCAAAGCAAATCAGCAAACTCAAATGATAGAGCACTTCAACTACTTCACATGGATTTATTCGATCCAGTATCTACGACCAGCCTCGGAGGAAAGAGATACTCTCTAGTCGTAGTTGATGACTACACCAGATATACATGGGTATTCTTTCTAAGCTCTAAAGATGAAACCATTTCACATCTCATCAAACTCTTCAGACTGATCATGAATGAAAAGGGAGAAAAGATAAAGGCCATCAGAAGTGATCATGGACGAGAATTTGATTTCTCAGAAATGGACTTGTTTTGTGAAGAAAATGGAATAAATCACAACTTCTCAGCCCCAAGAACGCCTCAACAAAATGGAGTAGCAGAAAGGAAGAATAGAACTCTTATTGAAGCAGGAAGAACTCTCTTAGCAGCAGCTTCTCTCCCTGAATATTTCTGGGCTGAAGCCATCAGTACTGCATGTTATACTCAAAACAGATAGCAAAGCATTTAGAGTGTTCAACAAGGAGTCACTAACTGTTGAAATCTCCATCCACGTCACATTCGATGAATCAGATCCTGAAAAGAAAAGATCACCTTTCAACGAGTCGGCAGACACAAGCTCAACGATCGAAGAACTCAAAATTGTAGAGTCTGACTCTACGACCATAGAACCAGCGACAGAAACCGTTGAGCTAGAAGAGGAAATCGTAGAGCACACCACATCAGACACTGGAACTCTACGATCAGAACCAGAAGCTGATTTAGAGGAACTCAGACAAGAGGGCACCAGAACAGACGTTCCTAGCAGAATAAAATGGACCAAAGATCACACTCAAGATCTTATTATTGGAGATCCAAACACCGGAATCAAGACTAGAGCTGCAACCTCTAATGAATGCTTTTACCTAAGCTTTCTCTCTCAAGAAGAACCCAAGAAGATTGAAGAGGCCTTAGAAGATTCAAGTTGGATAGAGGCCATGCAAGAGGAGCTAAATCAATTTGAAAGAAGCAAGGTCTGGAGATTAGTGGCCAGGCCTCAGCATAAACCTGTCATTGGCACCAAATGGGTTTTCAGAAACAAGATGGATGAAAATGGTGTGATAACAAGGAACAAAGCAAGACTAGTGGCCAAAGGTTATTCTTAAGAAGAAGGAATTGACTACGATGAAACATATGCTCCAGTTGCCAGATTGGAAGCCATAAGGATTTTCCTTGCCCATGTTGCTCACATGAAGTTCAAAGTCTTCCAAATGGATATCAAGAGTGCTTTTCTGAATGGGGAACTCCAAGAAGAAGTTTACGTGGAACAACCTCCAGGTTTCATCAATCCAACTTTTTCAAATTATGTCTATAAATTAGATAAAGCACTATATGGTCTAAAACAAGCACCTAGAGCATGGTATGAAACCTTGACTAACTTTCTCATTGAAAAGGGATTTACTAGAGGAAGAATTGATACTACCTTATTTTTGAGAAAACATAAGGATAAGACACTGCTAGTTCAAATTTATGTAGATGATATCATATTTGGTTCCTCTGATGAAAAATTATGTGAAAGATTTGCCAAGCTTATGCAGAGCAAATTTGAAATGAGCTCGATGGGAGAACTCAACTTCTTTCTTGGACTACAAGTGAAGCAGACAGATGAAGGCATATTCATTAATCAAGCCAAATATATCAAAGACTTATTAAAGAAATATGACATGGAATCTGCATCTATCATGAAGACTTCTATGCCACCTGCCACCAAGCTTAACAAAGATGAAAATGGTAAATCCACTGAAATCACTCAGTACAGAGGTATGATAGGTTCACTATTATATCTTACTGCGAGTCGACCAGATATAATGTTTGCTACATGTATATGTGCTAGATTTCAGGCTAACCCCAAAGAGTCACATCTATTAGTTGTGAAAAGAATTTTCAAGTATATTAAAGGAACTCCAAATTTAGGATTATGGTATCCCAAGGAGTCCTCCTTTGATCTTGTGGGATACTCAGATGCTGACTGTGCAGGATGCAAAATAGACAGAAAAAGCACAAGTGGAACTTGTCAGATGCTTGGCAACAGACTTGTTTCTTGGTTTAGTAAAAAGCAGAACTCAGTATCGACATCCACTGCAGAAGCTGAATATATAGCTGCAGGCAGTTGTTGTGCACAAATCCTATGGATGAAGACTCAGCTTGCAGACTATGGGTTTGAGCTAAAATCTATCCCTATATACTGTGATAATACTAGTGCAATTGCCATAACACATAATCCTGTTATGCACTCTAGAACTAAGCACATAGATATAAGATATCATTTCATCAGGGATCATGTACAAAATGGAAATATATCACTTCACTACATCCCAACTGAAGATCAACTAGCAGATGTCTTTACAAAGCCTTTAGATGAATCAAGATTTAATAAACTAATAAGTGAGTTAGGAATGCTAAATCTAGACCCTTAATGTATGTTTTCTTTAGGATACTAACTCTGCAGGAACAAAAGTGTGCAAGAAAAGTAATGGACATACTCAACTTAAGTCAACAATTGTCAAGGATCGTAGAGTATGCTCAAGATCGTAGAGCTCACTCGACAATCATCAAGCCAAGAATCGTAGAGCTTACTCAACGACTTTCAATCCAAGGATCGCAGAGTATTCCTCAATCGTAGAGACAACCCTACGAAAAACAAAATAATCGTTGTGTGACTAAGGATCGTAAAGCTCTGAGGAACTAAGGGTAAAATGGTCATCAACCAACTGAAATGAGCCTATCAGAACGTGTCACGTATCTCAGCAAACATAGAGGGAAGTTTTAAATACTTTGAAAACTGCACGTCGTTCATTTCTTCAAAGTTCAAAAATCTATATCTCTCTCTCTCTTTTCTCTCTCAATCCCGAACCCTAAATTATCATTTCTCAGATAAACCGTTCTTCTCGTTTCAGAAAAATTATCAAATGGCACCTGCTCAAGTTATTTCTGGAAATAAGCTCAACTTTGAAGCCTTCGATACAGCAGATAAGCAGTTCAAAAGAATAATCCAGTTGCTAGACAAAGCTGGACTGCGAGAAGCGTTGGGAACAAATACAAGGATTCTATCAAAGCTTGTTCGAGAGTTCTACGTAAATGGATCCTATGCTAACGGAACTCTAACCACCACTGTAAAAGGGGTTCAGCTCAACCTCACCGCTGAAGAATTCAACCTAGCCCTAGGTTTCAAGCAAAGAGGCCTAACATCTCTAAGTATGGTGAGCACCGAAGAAGGGCTGAGAAGAATGCACCATCAAAAGAATCCAGCACTGAAAGGGTTGAAGAAGAAAAAATTTCCTCAGAAATACGAGTTTTTAGCCGATGTTGTAGGAAAATGTCTCCTCTGTAAAGATTCAGCCCATGACTCAGTCAATGAGATACAGCTGAAAATAATGACAGCCATAGTCAAAAAGACAAATATCAACTATGGCTCCTTGCTGTTGGAATGGATAGGGAATTGGGTCCTAAATACAGAAAAGGCTAAGGGGACTAGAAAAATGTTCTATGGAAGATTCATCAGCATTCTCCTTAGATCATCATTGGGGGATTTAATTGAGCATGATGAAGGAGAAGCCCTCAATACCAACAAAAGGATTACCCAGAAACTCTTTGACAACTGGAGAAGGAACCCAGTTGAAAATAGGAAACTATCTCGGTCAGGGGATAGTGAAGGTACACAGAGTGGTGCAGGGCCATCACTTCTGAAGAACACTCCTGCTGAAGAAGAATCTCAGGAGGTCAGCAGGCATTCTCCGGGTCTTGTCAGAAGAAGGAAAGGAAAAAGAGCTTTTGAGCTTGAAGAACCTCAAGGATCTTCAAATGAGGCTCCTGTTACTGCTCCTGAAGAAAAGGCTGCTTCAGGAGATGAGAGTTCAGATCTGCGAAGAGAGACTCGCAGCAAATATGAAGCTGAAGAGGTCATTCCAAAGGAGCCAAGGAAAAAGAGAAGAAGGCTAGTAAAGTTAGCCGACAAAAGCTCAGTAGCTAAGGGGGAGCTACTTGAAAGACCTGACCTTACTCCAGGTGAAAAGGAGTCATCTGAAGCAGTTGAGCCTATGGATGCTCAAGCTGAGGGGGAGCTTCCAATTGTTCCTGAGCCAGCAGATGCTCTGGCTGAGGGGGAGACTCAAGATGACATTTCAATCCCTACAGCCACAATGAATGATGATGAAGAGGATGACATTGAAATAGTGGTCGTTGGGAGAAATGAGCAAAGGCACCTTAACTTCAACTGCCTGATAAAATTCTTGCCACTAATGCCATTCCACCGAGCTCTGGTCCACAATGCATGGGATCAACTCTTCTGGACCTTCAAAGCATATCCAAATGTGGTGATTATTGCTCAAGGCTATCCTCAGAATCTGTTCTTTGCCCAGAAGCTCATCTCTTGCAGCTCCTTTTCACAAACTTTAGGGCAAAAGGTACATTTTATTCCTATAACCCTCATTCAAAATCATACTCCTTCACAAATGTTCAATAAATTTGAGGAGTCCACAAGTACTCATCCTGCATCAAGCTCTACGACCCACACTTCCCCGATCATAGAGTCCCCACCATCTACGATTGGTGGTCAAGAAAGCCTACATGATCAAAACGTAGAGTGTCCTCCAGACTCTCCTGAAATTCTGCCTACTCAACAAACAATTCCTCCGGCTCCATCTTCAAGACTTCTGTTAACTCACGAGGATATTCCCTCCACCTCTGGTCACGAGTACTTTCATATTCCAAGCTCTACGGCTGACCAGGGACAATCATCTCAACTTCTCCAGGAAATTTTAGACAAGGTATCTCGGCTTCCTACATCTGAGGGCTTAACTGACTTGACAAGCCATATCCATACAGAGATACAAAATGACCTAGCATCGAAATCCCACAACCTTCAACGTAGAATGGACGACATCATTGATGCTGCCAATGGTCTCTCTACCAGTCTGAACAACCAATTTTCCACAAGACTGAAGCAGCTAACGGCAGCAATCTCTGAAAATCTCCAAGAAAGGGATAGAATTATTCTGCAAGCCTTGAACTCACATCAGCAGGCCATTGTTATTCTTCAAGAAACAAATGAAAAATCTATCACCTTCCTCAGTAATGAAATCATTGCCTTGAAGCACTCTCTCACAGAACAAAAACATCGGTCGAATGACACTTTGTCATTGGTGGAGCAAAAACAAATCATGGCTAACGAAAGACTCCAAGCCCACCAAGATGATGTAGCTGCCACTAAGACCCAACTTCAAGAAATTATTCAGGACATCCAGCAGCTTTCAGAACAGGTAGCAACACTTAATGATGCCAACAAGGGGGAGAAGAAACTGAGCACAGTAGAGCAAACAAGAACTAGCTCAGATCACAGCAGAAGAGGAAGAGCACCTCAAGGGATGAGGATGGTTCAAACTTCAATATATCCTCCTAGATTCGAAGCAGTACCATCTCGTCCCAGACAGGAGGTGACAGCAAGACCTTCTTCCTCAACTATGAGGACTTCTGGCTCACAACAGGAGGTGGTGACAGCAAGACCTTCTTCCTCATCAATGAGACCTTCTAGCTCACAGGAATGATTTCAAATTAAAGAAGAAGAAGCTGTGTTGAGGGAAGAAGAACTAAGAAAAGCTGAAGAAGAAAGGAGAGCATTCTTCAGGCAGAGGGAAGAAGAAGGCAGGAGACCTCCTAGCAGAAGGAGATAAGTTTTTTTATTTTCTTTTTCTGTTGTTTTCTCAATTGTATCATCTGACAAAAACATCAATAAAATTCATATTTTTCTCTAGAAAATACAGCTGCTCACTGTATGATTAGGCATTCAATTACTCTTGCATTTTGCCTATATTAATATGCTCAAAATCACTATCTGATAATAATGTTGTCATCATCAAATTGGGGGAGATTGTTGATCATTGAATGATTAAATTTGATGATTAGAAATAATGTACAATGGCTGTATTAGATAAGATCAAAGCTGTTAGGTTGATCTATTATTAATTATATAAAAGTCTTGTGTGTTGTACTAAGACTTAGATAGATCAAAACTGTTAGGTTGATCTGTTGATGTAATAAAATCGTAGAAAGAACTCTACGATGTGTCAATGAAACTCTACGATTCGAACAGACTCTACGATTAAGGCAATCAATCGTAAAATGGACTCTACGACTGTTATTCCGAAGACTCTACGATCAAGACAACCAATCGTAGAATGGACTCTACGATTGTGGTCCAGAAGACTCTACGACCAACCAGACTGTTCTTTCTGAAAGACCTTAAATTGGACTCTACGATCAACATTCTAACAGTTGAGTAAACTCTACGATGATCAGTAAGAGATGATCCTTTACAGATCAATCACGTAAGCATGGGTATTCGTAGAATTGATTATATAAGATCGTTGAGCAAAAAGGCAAGAGACATCACGATTCTCAGATCAGGAGCCATTCTATTCAAGTATTTTAATCTTCATCAAAGTAACCAAAAAGGAAGCCTCTGCAAATCGATCAAGTCAGAAAAGTCAGGAGTCTGACCCAAGCGCACTATGGAAACAGAAAGAAGACTTTCAAGGCAGAAAAGTCAGAAGACTGTGTCCTATCAGACCTATAGTTTGGGAAGACCAAACGACTCTATAAAAGTTAGTGGGAACCTATGTCTGACATTTCTGTCACAAAGGAAAAAGGAAAACAACCTTGCATGGACTAACATGTCAGATCAAATAAATATCTCATCAGAGATTTAATAAGCTTTATTAATACAATATTCAGCAGCTCTCCTCTGTGAGGTAACGGGAAGAAATACACGTTCAAACAGATGATCCAACGGGAAGAAATCTGAAGCCCTTACTTCTTAAATACAAAGATCAGCAGAAGAAAAGAAGAAGCACTGCACAAAAAGAAAAACGCAAGAAGTGAAAAAGATTGAACTGATAAGAAAGCCTGCATTGCTACTAAGCCCTTCAAACATTCAAGCTGATAAGCAACTTAGTAGCACATCCAAATATACATCAATCCAGAAGAGTTCTCTGTGAACTGGTATAAGCAAGTCTGTTAGACTTGGAGAGTTCTTTGTGAACTAGTGTAAGCAAGTCTGTTAGACTTGTAAAGTTCTTTGTGAACTAAAATTCCAAGACTGCGGGTCTTGAAGGAATCTTAGTGATTCAGCTATTGTAAAAGTATCCTTAGTGGATTTGCTGCTGAAAGAGCAGAACAGTGGAGTAGGAGTATTGTGTGCTCTGAACCACTTAAAACCCAGAGTCTCTCTCTTTGTGTCTTTCATTTGCTATATCTGTCATATAATTGTTTGTTGATTTATTAATTTAACATTTCAAGAAAAGATTAACTAAATCATATTCCGCTGTGTTAAACTTCTGTTTAAGAATTAATCAAGTGAGATAATTTCAAAGAGAAGAAATTTTAAAAGAATCTATCCAACCCCCCCCCTTCTAGATTACTATCGTGTCATTGGGAACTAACAACAGTATATTGAGAAAATACTTAAAAAATTCAAGCAATATAATTGTAATCCTGTGGGAACACCGATAGATATAAATCTACATTTATCTAAAAATAATAGAAAAAGCATATCGCAACTCGAGTATGCATAAATAATTGGCAGCCCTATGTATGTAATAAATTGTACACGTCCTGACATGACATATGTTGTTAATAAATTAAGTAGATTTACAAGCAATCCAGGACAAGATCACTGGAAAGAAATCGTAAGAGTTTTAAGATATTTAAAATACATTCAAAACTTTAGATCGCATTATTCAAGATATCCAGAAGTACTTGAAGGGTACTGCGATGCGGACTGGATATCAGATACAAAAAACTCTAAATTCACAAGTGGTTTTGTGTTTACACTAGGTGGAGGAACAATATCATGGAAATTTTCTAAACAAACATGCATTGCTCAATCAACAATGAAATCTGAATTTATCACATTGGATAAAGCTAAAGAAGAAGCTGAGTGGCTTCGTCATTTTTTTAAAGACATTCTTATGTGGCCTAAGCCTGTGTCTGTTGTGTGTATTCATTGTGATAGTCAATCAACAATTAGAAGGGCAAATAGTTACATGTATAATAGTAAGTCTAGACATATTTGTCGTAGATATAATACTATAAAATAATTACTTTTTAATAGTATTATGACTATTGAGTACATAATGACAAAAGAAAAAATAGGGGATCTGTTAACTAAAGGTTTGACTAGAGATCGAGTAAAAATGACGTCGAGGGGAATGCGTTTAAAGCCTATAAATAAGAATCTTCATGGTGAATACCCAACCTAGTTGACTAGAGATCCCAAGATCTAGGTTCAAAGAGACAACTAAATTGTGAATAATTCAACTAAATCACTATGAAGAAATTAATTTATTCTGCATATTCCTATGATACGAGATAGTGATACCTGCAGCGATTTTAGGATAAGCTATGCTTTTAATAATTCTTATATCTCAATAAACAAGTGGGGTATGACAGGATACTTTTAATAAGAATCACCTATGTAAGTGTGAACTGGGCCAATTCTATGAGAATGACAAGGCTATATTTCTCTAGAGCACTCATAAATCCAAGAATGTTCAGGACCGAAATAAACAAAATCATGAGAACCAAATATATCTGAAAAGATTCTGTGTGAACTTCTATTGTCTTGGTTTACACAAATAGTTGAGCAGTTTAAGACATCACGTTCACTGAACAACTAGTAAATCCGATAGTTTTTTATAAGGGAAGATTCAAAGCCAGAAGTCACCTCTCTCTATACAGATAATTTTCGTTTATGTCTCTCTCAGAGTCTGCATAACATTGGCATAGGCTGGCAGCCAATTTCATTCATATGGGGATCTTGTTTGAAAATATGTATTTCAATTTGATATAAATCAAATTCCAATTCTTGTAAAACATAATTGCCAAAAAACATTTGTGTAGAGAATTAACAAATTTGAAACAAAGTAAAATAAATTTACTGGATAGATTAATGTAAATGTAAAAATAGATTGTAGCAAATCAAGGCTAGTACTTGGTACTATGTCCTTAAAACAATTACGCTATGTCCTTAAAACAATTACGCCATCCTTAGGTGCTTAGAGTAATCAACGTTTATCTCCCAAGATACAATAATCACATATACTATAGTAGCACTTCAAATAATATACTCAGCGAACCAGACAATAGTCCAAACTCTCTCAAATAGACTCTAAATATGAATTAAATAGAATCTGACTTAGATAAATGAATGAAAAAACTAGATGGAAGATCTGATTAAAAAATGCTCCGACTCTTATGCGCTATTTATAAACTGATATCAGCATTTGAAATTTTTTTAACGTTACAACAGTTGGTACCAACGATAATAAACGTTTAGTTTCCCAACGGTAAAAAAGTTTATGTTACAGCAGTTAGGAGTTGGTCCTAACAGTAATAAGTGTTCCAGTACTCCTAACAGTAATAAATGTTCCAGCAATTGGGTTTTGAACTAATCAATATTTGTAATGCCCAAAAAAAATATATACAATAATCCAACCCCATACCAAACCTTAGTAGACATTCTCCTCTTCATAAGAGTGGGGTGTCCTTTAGGACCTAAACTCATATACAAGCTAATTGTATATATACTAATTTAATGTTTAGTTCTTAATAATGTGGGACACTTATTTTTCACAATCATTTATTACCATATACAAGTGGTGATTTTTAAGAGTAAATTTCTCATTTATTACCCTCATGGATTTGAGCTTCCTAATACTTGTTTTTAATGTACTCATGAAGTAGAACACATTTATTTGTTCAATGCTCAAATTCTAACTATATTTGTATTAACAGTTGATTATAATAGAATTTTCGGAACTCGACTCGTGATTTTTACTTCTTTGTTTTAGAGAATTTTTTACATAAATTTGGTATATTGTATTTGACTTATTTTTATATTATTATTTTTTACTATTATTATTTATTTGATAAAATTGTATTATTTATTTGACATGATTTTTTATTTAATTTATCAAAAAGAATTGTAGTCGGAGGAGTTATCCCAACACCGCGTAAATTATGGGGTGTACAAATATGGTTCTAGTCGTGGGAATAAAAAGTAGAAAAAGGAGTAATGTTGTTTATGTTATTCTTGTGGCTAGCTAGCTCTTCTATGTTTTAAGTTCTTAAGGTTTCAAAAGAAGAAGAAGAAAAATAATTAAAAGAAGATGGGTATTTGCAGTATTCATACATTAACAGTTGTGCATTAATATAGAGAATATAATATGAGGGCTCAATCAAAAGTATCATTACTATTTTAAATAGTAAAAGCCATGCATATACTTTGGTCATGTGTTGGTGCAAATAAAATTTCTTTTTTTGTAAATTAATAAATCATGTGTTACTTAAATCTTGGACACTTGGCAAGAAATCCTTATACTTTTGCCGATGCGTTGGTGCAAATAAAATTACTTTTTTCGTAAATTAATAAATCATGTGTTATTTAAATGTTGGACACTTGGCAAGAAATGTGCTACGGCTTGAGCTAACCCCCATATTTTATATCAAGAAGCTTGGCAGATTCTAACCAATCTCTATTTCTTTGATGGCTACTGATATATACGTACCTAGCTAGCTATATGTGTAACTTTGAGGGTTGGATTGATCGAATGGACAAAACATTAATGAAGCTGGTAGCAGCTGGCTGGAACGACTTGGTGGTCGATCAAAAGTGCCATACATGTTATATAAATTAATGGAAGAATAATTTCCTTGATACTTTTTAAAATTTAATTTCAACTCAACAATTCTTTTAATAACACAGATCACCGAGAGTTCTTCTCTAGTCATGTCTGATAAATGGAATATGAAAATAAATCACCAGCAGGCTTCTTAAACTCAATTTATTTTACTCATAAGGCTAGTGCTTTACTATTTAAGAAGTACATATAAATATAAAATAAATAAATAAAGAAAAATTAATGCGTAAATTGGTATACTACAAGAAAGAGGAGTGACAAGTGGTTTTTACAAACAAATTGTCCACTTTATTGGTTGGTTCAACAGTACTCTAATAACCGTTTGTCACGGATGAATACTTATAAATATGTGATATTTATATTTTTGATGATCCAAAAATTAAATTCCAAACAACTGACAGGCC
The DNA here is from genome assembly GCA_947179155.2 of Hedera helix. NCBI lineage: Eukaryota > Viridiplantae > Streptophyta > Magnoliopsida > Apiales > Araliaceae > Hedera > Hedera helix. Next base: position 46,436,728 of record OX359273.1, read on the forward strand.
CATTAGGGTATAAATCAATAGACAAACTTTGAGCTTTATTCTGTTGGTGTCTAGTAAATTCTCGTTTACCTCTTTCGGAAATGGTTCAAATATATAAATTTTGAATATGATTCCGTGTGACAATTTGCAATAAAATCAAACTGTCAAAGCAAATACTTAAACCATAAGTGAATATTATTTCTAATAATTCTTTTATGCGGAAAAAAATTTATATGTTTGTGTTCTAACCTCTAGGATACCTTTAAAAACAATGTTAGTATACGTGTAGATGTGAGTTTCATTCGACTAGTTTTCTATGGTAGGATGTCTGTTTAAATATGAATCTAATATATATATATATATATAGTTTTCTTGGATTTCGTAACTAATAGTTCTTAGGCCATACAATCCAAGGTTGAAAGAATCTTTCTTAGTTAGCTTGGGCTTCGTTGGTGAGGGGCCTGCTAAATGTGAAGTTGGACTTCCCAATACTGATTCTACTTCTTATTGAGATGCCCATTAACAATGACCTCAGCAGGATTGATGGAGAAAATAGTCCATACATACATCAACCTTTCTATTTTTTTTCTAATTTTTTTTGCCCTTTTGCGTTTCAATCGAGATTTTCAGATTCAAACTGATCATTGAACTGAAAAAAATGTTGAGTGAATTGGTCATTAATTTAATCAGTGGTCGAACTGTTATTGACCAAGTAACGTCATAAATATACAAAAAATATATTATTAATAATTAATATTTTTTTGTAAACTGAAATATAGTGAATTTATATTACAATATTATTAAAAATATTTAATTTTAAAAATTAAAATATTTTTATACAAAAAAAATATTAAAAAATACTTTAAATCCGGTTTACTAAGTCAATTCTATCTGTTTTAAACCGACGATCAACCGATATTTGACCGGATCATGTCAAAACAGATTTTATGGGTCAAGTTGAACCAGAGTGCTGACCTATTCCAATTTTCACCGATCAAACTATCGGTCCGATCCGGTCCAAATTTTAAAACCATGGTTTCAATCTCCTAATAATAAATTTCTGTTTATTTTTTTGTTTTATGTACCCATTACATAATACACTGTTGTACACGTTTGTTGTATAAAAAAGATTCATATAGTAAAATATAAAATCATACATTATTCATAATTTTGATATTATAATTTTTCTATTATATCAATATTGTTAAATTAAACGGTCATAGTATTATCTTAATATTTAAATTGTATTATTTCTGTTTTAAAATTATATATATATATATATATATATATATATATATATATATATATATATATATATATATATATATATATTTGTCTATTCTAAAGTTAGATACATATTTATATTTTAAAATTATAAAATGAGATAATATTTTTAAATTTTTATTATTATTTTTAATATCATATTACTATATCTAAATTTTTAACTAATATTAAATTTATATTTAAAAATATAAAATTATTTTTAAAAATTATTATTTTATAAATATATATTTAATTTTATAACGAAAATAATAACTTATAAATTTTGCAAATGAGATTTATTTGTGTGGGAATGGGTAGGCCTGTGCATGGTTTTCGATTTTTTCGATTTTTTTGGGAAATCGAATCGGATCGAACCAGTTTTTCGGTATAAAATAAATCGGTCCGGTACAAAAAAATCTGTATATATCGGTTTTCTGGTACCAGTTCCTGTACCGTATTTTTATGGTTCGGTATTTACTAAACCGGACCAGTAATACCGGTTTTCTATTTTTTTTTAAAATTATTATTATTATTATTAAATAATTAATAATAATAATAGAAATAGTAATAATAATAATAAAAAATAATAATTATAATAAAATATTAATTATATTAATTTCGGTTTTTATCCAATAAAAATCCGTACCGAACAAGTTCAGTACAACAGTACAATTAGTACCGATTTTAGTATCAAAATTTTGTCACTTTTAATATCAATTGGATTCGATATCGGTCCGATTCAGATTGATATTTACACGTTGCACACCCCTAAGAATGGCATCCCCTAAGAATGGCATCGAGGTAATATCGAATATTTTTTTCTGCGAATGGGTAAAGTGAATATTGCTTTCCATTCAATTCGAACAGATAAAACTCATCATATCCACTAAACGTTTGAGAGGTTTAAACGAACGGCCACTTCATGGCCGGCTCAATCAGTCTATGCTTCCGGCTCAGCATCGCCAACTCCGGCGTATCAATATATCGTAGTAATAGCAGCTCAACTGTTGCCAAACCCAGCACTAAAATACGCTGCATAGGATGGGTATTTGATAATTTTCTCTCTTCATCTTCTTACTGTAACCATTTTTCACAAAATTCCAATGGAAAATTGTGTTTTTGTGAAGGAAGGATCCAGAAGGGATACTGGGCCCTCCAAGCACTGGCCACATAGCCAGACGAGAGCTCAAGAGACGCCTCGAGAGAGACGCCTCGGCTAGAGAAGAGTTTCAGCGACAAGTCCTTGAAGAAAAAGAGCGTCTCCGTAATCTCAGAGCGGTAACTTCTTTTTTCTTTTTTAAAAAAATTTATTTATATTTATCAATGCCCCTTTCCAATTGAAATTTATGATTTAATAGGTGTTTTATGTAGTTGTATCTGTATATAATTGTTAATTTTTCATTTCCTTTGATTCTACTAGTCTCGGGTAGTTCCGGATACTCCTGCCGGGCTGACTGAGTATTTTCTAGATACTGAAGCTCGAGAACTTGAATTTGAAATTACCCGATTGAGGCCAAGGTTAGTTTTTCATTTAATCTCAACTCTTTTTTGTGTGGTGAATTTAGAGCATTTGATGAGGATGGGATGGGATTGGATTGGATTGCATTCTTTTGCAGATATTTGTGTAGCTACAAAATGTATATTAGTCCATAAGCTGTGCAGTCTGCTCATTTGTACTTCTTTTAACCTTGTTGCTAAAATAATTTTTATGAACTGTAGCTGATTTCCCTGTAGAAATTAAGTGGTTTGATTATATTTATGTAAAACATGTTGTTAAGTACTTGCACTGAGAATACTGCAACTTTGAGCAATACCTAAAATTGAGCATCAACCCACAAACTGACTTCAAGCATACAATGTAATGCATGTAGCCAGGGGCGGATCTACACGGAGGGCAACGGAGGCAGCTGCCTCCGCTGACTTTCGGTGAATTATTTCTGTAGTAGTGCAGTGCGACCTTTCCACCTCCATCATCCCAAACCAGGGGCTGCCATTTTGTTTATTGGGGTAAAAACTTATAAAAGTTAGGAGCAGATTCGTAAGTTTTTGTTTTGGTTTTTGTTAGGAAGCTAATAATAGAGCCAGGGTTTGTATATAAGACCAAAGGTAAGATAATTTTATTGGGCGATGTGGGACTCTAAATGGAGAAAAAGAAAACAATGTCGGGAATACTGCTGCTGCACTTATGGCTGCACCTATCTTCTTCAAATGTTCCGAAGATGCTTCCATTGCCCAATTCCTATTCATGGCATGGATATTGAACTTAATTATAACCCATGAAGGAGGGAAACAATTCTTTTCCCTATACTGAAATTTTTTGTTGACTTGAAATCTAATAAATATATAGTTTTTTTATGACTGGCAGGAAATAGGGAAGTTCTTTATGGATGTTGTGAACTCTTCTCACAGCTATGTGACGGGTGGGACATCAGTCTCCGAGTTCTGGTAGCACACTTGGCATAAATATTGTGTTCCCTTGATAAAGAAACTCACCCCTCGTACCAAGAATGATCTATATTGAACTATATATTTGATATCTATATTGAACTATATATTTGATTCTAAAATGATCTTTATTATAGTGGCTAAATCTAAAACAAATTACATTGCAACACATAAGACTGGAAAGTGACTTGTTGAGCTCAGCGTATCCAGATTATTAGCGTGAAGATAGAAAGTTATTCAGCAACTATACTGTGAAGTATATCAACACATATCAGCTTAAATTTTCGTTATCCAAGTTTCAGTAGAGTATTGTTTCAGTCGAATCTTGAAGGAATTTTGTATATATATTTCCCGAATTTCTCTCAGTAGTGCACCAATGTGACCATATAACCTTGTTTATCAGGTCATAGTCTACAGAAAGGGCCATTGCATAGCCCAAGGTTTGTCAAGTTGATAAGGATCAGCAAGCTCCACCTTATGCAGATAAATAAGATAATTTTTAAAGTACTTTGCGATGGAGAACATAACTATATTTTATGCTTCGTTTGTCCCATTTTAGTTGTCCAATCTCAAAACAGCGTAAGCGGCATGGATTTGGGATGCAAAGTTGATGCATTACAATATTTTACTCCTTAGTTCCTGGTCCGAAATGAGAGTGTGTAGTTTGCAGTTGCACGTTAATATAGTGTTCGGTGTTTGGTCCAGCTATCTTCGCTGCAATGGTAGCTATAACCCAAACAAGAAGAATTCTCTCTCTTTCACTCTCTAAATCGTGCAACAACTCTTTCACTGGCAGAAGAAAACAACCATGCTCGAAGTGCAGTGGTAATTGAGCTGAAAGAAGCAAAAGAATGGAAACCGCATAAGATGAAATAAAGGTAAAATCAGGTGACTTGAAACAGCTTTAACCACAGCCTCTTGGCGAATTCAGTCCTACATAGCCAAAGTTCCCAAACCCCTTGTAGAATTCAAGTCCCACATGTCCTAGTAGGGCTTCTTCTACCCGCAACTCTCATCTATAAATAGAGTGGGTCTCTCCTGTTTTATATTTACTCAAGTTGAGGCTTATATGTCTTAAGTTGGTTCATAAAATATCCTAGCATATTAGGCTCGGGATATTATGTTCATTGATTGGGATGTGCTAAGATATTAAAAAAAAAGTTTGAAGTTCTAACAGGCCGGGGCAGGCTCAGGTGTGGCCAACAGGCCAGTGTAGGCCGTGCTTTTAGCCAGTACAGGCCGGATTTTTCCTGTAAAGTAGTGGCCATTTTAGGCTAAGCCTGGTTGGGTCAGGTCTTGACCAGGCAAGGCTTTGTCGAGGTCCGGTTAAGGCCAGGCTAAAATTTGCCTCTGCTGGGTCAAGTTTCTAGATCCGCCCCTGCATGTAGCGTTCATGGCTCATTGAGTCTCCTCATCAATTAAATACTGATATACGTATACACAAGTATATGAATAAAAATTACATTTTTATCTTGGACAATGTTATACAATTCCCTATTTATGAAGCGTGATAACTAATCTGGCTTGGACAATTATAATCGGACTAGCATCAATTTTACTAGTTTTGATTTGGTTGAAGAGCTTAATTTTACTGGAGATGCATGTATTTTAACTACACAACGTTGGTTTCTTCATCCTCATATATGAGGTTTGATTCCAGAATGAGTTAGTTACAATTTTTGCAGATTGAATGAGGAATTTTTCTCCCACTTAAAATTTGAACTTGGTCAGCTCCGCTTCGCCGTGTCAAAAACTGAGGTTTGTGTTTATTGACATGTAATTAAATCTTTACTTAGATGCATGAGAAAATCACAAAGCATTTGATGATGACATTTGCAGGACATGAAAGACAGAGTGATTGAACTGGAAGCACTGGAAAAGGCTCTGCTGGAAGGAACAGGTTTGTTAACTAGTAAAAAAGTTGTGCTTAAGGTTTTCTGACTTTCCTTTCAAAAATCCACAATATTCATGGTCCTTGTCTTTCTACAGAAGCGTATGATAAATTGCAAGCTGACCTTGTCAAGGCAAGAGAAAGCTTAACCAAAATCTTAACATCAAAGGATATAAAAGCAACTGTATGTGCTACCCTTTATCACCATGCCTCTATGTTATAGTTTCCAATCTTTTATTGGTCGAGGAAATTAGTTAAATTTTTTGCCCAACTAAAATAGCTCTATCTTGTTATGCAGTTATTGGAGATGCTCGAGCGAAATGAGCTCAATAGATCCTTGCTGACTCTTCTTGATGAAAACATAGCTAGTGCTCATAAGGGTAACCAGGTGAGAAATGTCAAAAAAATAGTATGTAACTTCTCAAGACAGTAGATCACGTGTTATACACATCCATACATAACCTGTTCTGACCATGTAATCTTCTAAATACGACCATAACCAAATAGGGGATACAATTTAACAAAATCAGAAAAAGAAATCGAGAAAAATTTGAACGCAGGGTTGCTCAAGTGGTATTGGGTATCATGATAATGGGTAAGTGTGTGTCGTAGTAGGTAGAAGTCATGGTCCAAAACTTCAGAGGCACTTTGGAATCAGGGGCTTACCTAGTGCACACCTGTAGGGTAGTAAACCCCAAACCCCCAGGACACCCACCGCCTAGGCCCCTACAGTCACACATATGCACAATTCTCTTGTCGTGTAAGAAAGAATGAAAGGTAAGACCCGGGTTGACCTGCACCTGTTTACCTTTCTAAAGCAGAGATCTAGAAACTAATCTTAATTTAGCATAGATCATAAGCTAAAACTAGTTACATATCTAACTGTAATCTTTTAATGCATATTTCTATTGCAGAAACAAGCAGCTGATTTCATGGAAAAACTTCGCGGGGCTGTTCTGAAGTACATTACAGTTTAATCTATATAACTTTTGATCTATCATGACATTGACAATAGTGAGCATCTCTTGGGCATGCTTTAAAGTAGTGTCCTTTTGTTTTTTCACAATGATATTTGAGATATCTCTATTGATGATGTTAGAAAGTTAGAAACTTGTTGAATACTGTTTTTCTGTAATATGAAATTATGAATTTATTGGTATTCTAGTTTACGCATGCCGTGAAATAGACTACTTTCAAATATCAAGAGAGAAACAATGAACCAAAGGTCTGACCTGACTCCTTTTAATTACAAATTCAAACCAATATGGAAGTTTTTTTTACCTTCAATGCATGCCCAAAGACGTTAAACTTTTTTTTTCTTCTGATTTTTGTTATCAGATTTAGTGTAGAGGTTAAGAATGTTTTTCTAACAATAGTAATCTTATGAGGACAATTTTTAGGTATGACTGATTTAGTATAATACTAACTACTATAAAGAAAGTTGAGAATCTTCATCATTCAGCATATTTTGACAATGAGCATTGTTGCTCAATGATCAATAGATTTAAAGCCTGTCTAAGCTCGAGCAGTTAGTGTTTACTGCTCCTTGAAGAAAGGACGTCAAACTCATATGATTTTTTTTCTTGTTTTATAGTTCACGACAAGAAACAAGACAGAAAAAGTAATAATTTTCTTGAGTTTAGTGGGCTAGGTAGGATATTCGAGTGGAGGAGTATTAGGCCCATTGTTCTAAATTTGTAGGAGAAAGAGTCTCTACCAAGTATGAGGGTCCTGACTTAAATGGAGTTTGGAAGCCCAAGCTGCAGTTCCATGTGAATAATAAACCCAAGACTAAACAGGTGTGAAAAACTAGATTGGCCAAGGGTGAAGTGAAATGAAAGAGAATGGTGTGGACCAGGAATACCTACAGTATGACCAGTAAAGATTTGGTTGATCGAGTGACACCAGGTAACTCACACCCTATCAGTATGGTTGCACAGAGAATAGTAGTGGTTTTTAGGTGTCCGCCATGGCGTTTAACGATTTTAGTGTTGTTAGATTTTGGAAAACGAGGCAGAGACTCTGGACTATTTATTTCTGTGTTAAATTCAAGAGCCGTCAATGTAGTGATTCTTTGGGTTGTACAGAGTCGAGTATTCTAGAGTTGCTTGTATATGTATAAATAATCTTTTCAACTAATTGCCAAAGCTGAAAAATATTATCTATTGGTCGTTATTTTATAACGTCCTCTGCGTACATCTTGCAGTCCTTCATTCTCCAGTGGCATTGGTTTTTAAATGGGCCTTAGATTTCTTCATAAACGGTAGTCCAAGAAATTATCAAGGGGCGCGCGCGCAACACCAATAAATTTTCAATCCAATCTACCCCAATCCCATTAGACTGACAGTGAAAGCATGTCACTAATGGTTCCGTAAAGGCTCAAAGCCAAAATAAAAACAGGGGGTTTTGTGGGTGGTGGGGGGAGGATGTCTGTAACATGGGCCCAATTCCTTCGACCCTACACACACGTTCTCATGGTGATTGACGTTGCCGTGGGATACAGGTGTTAAAAGAATAGAATTGAAAGATAAAAATACCAATCTCAAGTCTTCACGTGTAAAACATGTGTATATTCCTTCGTAGAGCTAGTTGGTGGCTCCTATCACTTCAACCAGTTCCACATCAGCTGGTTGTGCCAGGACAAACACATTTGAGTTGGTAATGAATGTCTAATCAACTGACATTCACATTGCTCAAGGAGCAACTGAATGAGGTTCTTGTCAAAACTTTGGTGCCCGATATCCACAATCGACCGGGTCCTGCCGCTTTTAGCCCTTGCGCCTCTTCTAGGCCTTAGGCTTAGTCGGACCTTTTGAGTCTATACCCTCAACTTAAAAGGACTCGTATATTATTCTTTTGTGCAATTTTAATTTTTTTCCCGTCAGTTTGGAAGAATCTTACTCCCTATACTATCCCAAAATGAAGATATGGGTCACAATCACATTGCTTAAGGCTTCTTTTACCCATTGGGAGAGCTTAGATCCACATCTCAGACCAAACAATTGTAGTGGGCCTTGTGGGTCTTCGAAGCCATGCAACCACCAAATGTTTTGGATAAAACGGCCCCTACTCTGTAGTATGCCACTTTCACTTTTTTGAGGATGATATTCATTAATATGAAGGTGGAAATTCTCAAGCAGCAACATTTTTAAGTGCTTCACAATATTAATTAAATAAAATAGATTTATATTAATTTATAAATTAATTTAATAAATTAAAAAGGGCTTTATTTATAAGGGAGGGAGCACTATGTAACTATAAACAATAAATGATGCAAGGGTAAATTGGGTATTCAGATAAGAAAACCAGGCTAAACAAGGAGTCCTAATAATTAAAAATTTCTTCCATTTCTTGGGCCACAAAAAATTTATCTCCAATTTTTATTTATTTTGGAGGAATTGAGGAGATAAATAAAAGAAATAATTGGCCAAAAACTGAAAGAGAACACACGAAGGCTCCAACGCCTCACAGTGTTTCGTTATCCCCAAAGCCACAAGCGAGAAAAGAGGCTGAGAGTTGCCAACGGTAGAACAGAATGGCGGGAGAATTAGCAGCAGCAGCAGCAAGAATGTCTACGGCTTCTTCTTCACTATGCAACGGTCGCTCACGGCGGTCTCTCCCTCTCTCTCCTTGCCGCTTCCTACTCCGCCCCAATTCACTCGCTCATCATCGCCGCTTTGTTTCTCACTCTCTCTCCACTTCTTCTCAGTCCCAATTCTTCGGGACTATTATACTGAGCTCCCCTTCTACAAAGTTCTCATCTTCTCTGAAGAGGCGGAACTTCTCTGTATCTGCCATGGCGGCTGCTGACGGTAATGTCTATTTCTAGTACCCTTTGAGGAATAGTCAAATGGGAAATTTGTTGATTTTGAATTTTTTTTTGGGCTTGTGGTTCTTTGAATCTTTTTATTGTAATAATGACATTTTTTTTTCTTCATGTGAATTGGCGTTCCAATTTTGATTCCTCATCTTAGTTGCCCTTGTATTTGCTAAAGCTTCAACTTTTATGCTTTTGGGAATGGACAGACGTTTGTACTGCTGGGTTTTCATGGTTTAAATTTAAGCAACTGTGTAGTAACATTCTTCAAGATTTGCTCATTGTTTTTTTATTTGATTTACTTATTTACTCTTTTTTAATATATTTATAAAACTGGTCGTTTACTTAGATAATTAGACTGCATGTGATGGCTTTGTACAACAAACTGGCCATTTCATTTGATGAATTGAACATATAGATTGTCCATGCATGAGTTTGTATCATATGCAAATACAAATATATATCCATTTTTCATGTATGTTTAGATTTAATATTTACAGAAGTTCGACAATTGATGTTGAGAGGCAGTCTGATGCTACATGTTATTGATATTCAAGCACTTTGATGGGGTTGCCGTTCAGTATTAGCTCTGTTGATATCTGTTCCCTACCATTGCAAGGCCGTTTATGAATATACATTAGGTCGAATGCTGATATGTGTAACCTGGAATTTCCATTTAAGGCTATATTAGGCATGCTAAACTTATTGACTTATTGTCCTTTCTAAGGAAGAAAGGAGGGAATTAGACAAACTTGTTTGTTGTAATATTTGATACTTGCGCAAATTTTTAAGCATGGTTCTCATCTTTATATATATTTTTAGAGTCAAAGCGCACGGTACCACTAAAGGACTATCGGAATATTGGAATTATGGCTCACATAGACGCAGGAAAGACTACTACAACTGAGCGTATCCTATACTATACTGGCAGAAACTATAAAATTGGTGAGGTACATGAGGGAACAGCTACAATGGACTGGATGGAGCAAGAGCAAGAAAGAGGGATCACCATAACTTCAGCTGCAACTACCACATTTTGGGACAATCATCGGATTAACATAATTGATACTCCAGGCCATGTTGACTTCACACTTGAAGTAGAGCGGGCTCTCAGGGTTTTGGATGGTGCTATTTGCTTGTTTGACAGCGTTGCTGGTGTGGAACCTCAGTCTGAAACTGTGTGGAGGCAAGCTGATAAATATGGGGTGCCCAGAATTTGTTTTGTTAACAAAATGGATCGACTTGGGGCAAACTTCTTTCGAACAAGAGACATGATAGTAACAAATTTGGGTGCCAAACCGTTGGTGCTTCAGTTACCAATTGGTGCAGAGGACAATTTCCAAGGAGTTGTTGATCTTGTGAGAATGAAAGCTATAGTTTGGTCTGGGGAAGAACTGGGTGCGAAGTTTGAGTATCAGGACAGTCCTGCTAATCTTCAAGAGTTGGCACAAGAGTACCATGCACAGATGATTGAGACCATAGTTGAGCTAGATGATGAGGCTATGGAAGCCTACCTGGAAGGAGTTGAGCCTGATGAGGATACAATTAAGAAATTAATTAGGAAGGGAACCATCTCTAACAGTTTTGTGCCAGTTTTATGTGGCTCAGCATTTAAGAACAAGGGTGTCCAACCATTACTTGATGCTGTTGTGGATTATCTGCCATCTCCACTTGATGTGCCACCCATGGTAGGGACAGACCCTGAAAACCCAGCGGTGACAATTGAGAGGGCTGCGAGTGATGATGAACCATTTTCTGGACTTGCTTTCAAGATCATGAGTGATCCTTTTGTGGGTTCCCTGACTTTTGTAAGAGTATATGCAGGAAAGCTTACTGCTGGATCTTATGTATTAAATGCAAACAAGGGAAAGAAAGAGAGAATTGGGAGACTTCTGGAAATGCATGCCAACAGTAGAGAGGATGTTAAAGTAGCCTTGACAGGTGATATTGTTGCTCTTGCTGGCCTAAAAGACACGGTTACAGGAGAAACATTGTCAGATCCTGAGAATCCTATTGTGCTTGAGCGGATGGACTTTCCTGATCCTGTTATAAAGGTTGCTATTGAACCCAAGACTAAAGCCGATGTTGATAAGATGGGAGCTGGCTTGGTCAAGCTTGCACAAGAAGATCCATCTTTCCACTTCTCACGGGATGAAGAGATCAACCAAACGGTCATTGAAGGAATGGGAGAGTTGCATCTTGAAATTATTGTTGATCGGCTCAAGAGAGAGTTTAAGGTTTGCATCTGCTATTCAGCACATCAATTTCTAATTTGTTTTCCAGTTGTTTGATTTTTTAACATGGTTTCTTATGTTTTAACATGCACACCCACATACACAAGAGGACATGTACACACAGAGATGCACAAGAATACACACAGGATATAATATATGTTTATGTAATTATGTTATTAATGTCTTCTGTACTATATGGAATCCTTTCATATCAGATATTCGTGCAGTACTTTTGTATCATGTCTAATTGTAGCACTTGTGGTATTTGCTTATTGTGCTGACCATTGATGAGACTGATTTTTAAATCATGGTCAATCAAGTTCTTCCACTTATTCGTAATTGTAGATGATTTTGTCCCTTTTCTTTTCCTTTTTTATTTTTGCTACCTCCCAGCAAATTATTTGATTCAGTGCATTTCTTCTTTCACACATGCCTAACTGCCGTGTTCGACTTTGATAATTCTCGTTTGTTAAAAATGTTTTTAATGTACAAAATTTGTGAATTTATTGCTGATTTGGAGTTAATAATTTGAAAATGGGTGCCAATTGCAGGTAGAAGCTAATGTTGGTGCGCCTCAAGTAAATTATCGCGAGAGCATTTCCAAAGTCTCAGAAGTTAAGTATGTTCACAAAAAACAGTCAGGTGGGCAAGGGCAATTTGCTGATATTACCGTAAGGTTTGAACCCATGGAAGCAGGCGGTGGATATGAGTTTAAGAGTGAAATCAAAGGAGGCGCAGTGCCAAGAGAATATATACCAGGTGTAATGAAAGGACTGGAGGACTGCATGAGTAATGGAGTGCTTGCAGGCTTTCCTGTTGTAGATGTTCGTGCTGTACTAGTGGATGGCTCTTACCATGATGTTGATTCAAGTGTCTTGGCATTCCAGTTGGCAGCCAGAGGAGCTTTTCGGGAGGGAATGAGGAAAGCTGGTCCAAAGATGCTTGAACCCATTATGAAAGTTGAAGTAGTTACCCCGGAAGAACACTTGGGAGATGTGATTGGTGATCTCAACTCGAGGAGAGGCCAAATCAACAGCTTTGGCGACAAACCTGGAGGTCTCAAGGTATGTGAAACACTTGAGATCTTCTTTCCAATCTATTATATTAGACAAGTGATCTTGCCATTGCATATTCTGGAAAGCCTAGTGGAGCTCCGTTAGCTGGCCATAATAAGTAGAAGTTGAGCCTTATATGGTGTATAAGTTAGGCATGCTAGCAGTTGAAAGTTAAATCTTATTCCTTTGAAGATTAGACCATTATATACTGCTGGATTAATTCCTACTATGTAGGCTTACCATTGCAGTGCCTGCTGTAGTACAGCAAAGATTAAAGATGCTCCATTTCAATTAGTAGTCTGACCACGGATTTGGAAATCATCATCTTGTATGTGTACATTATTTCATGGATTTGGTTGTTATTTTATGCAGGTGGTTGATTCCCTCGTTCCACTAGCGGAAATGTTTCAATACGTCAGCACACTCCGGGGAATGACAAAAGGTCGTGCTTCATACACTATGCAGTTAGCCAAATTTGACGTCGTCCCTCAACACATTCAAAACCAGCTTGCTTCAAAGGCGGAAGCAGTTGCTACTTGATCTGGTTCCCAGGTGTGGAGTTTGAGAGGAGGAAGCTGTTGCTGCTTAATCTGGTTCTCTTAAGTGGGAGTTTGTGAGAGAGAGCAGGAGAAATAACATTGTTTTTTGCTTGCAGTAGATGTCAATTTTTGAATTACTGATTCTTTCTGTACCATATATATACATGAATGCAAGTTATAGTGAAAGGTGGAAAGGTTTTGATGTCCTGCATTTTGAAATCTTGAATGAGCTGGTGATTTCATGGAACTTTTTCTCCAATAAAGTAATAGAAGTTGTCTACTGCCCGTTTGGACTCTGAATTTCAACACACTTGGCATATATTAGAAGAAGTTGATTCGGGGAACTCTTATGCCTAGCATAAATAGACATGGGAATGGTATAAACAGGTTGCCTTTTAAGTGGAAGTGAACGTGGGATTATCTCATTTTTGTATGAGAGGATGTTTTGCAAATGTAGAGAAAATCTTGTGGAGATAACATTCAATAAAACAAGAATTTAGTAGAATATATAAATAGGTTGTTCAATTGTCTAGGTTGTCTAGCTTTTGAGAAATTATTTCATGTTCTTGGAGTATGGTGAATAGTTTGCTTCTCCTCATATGTATGTGGTTCATCTGTGGGTTTAACTACATAGGGTCAGAGGGCTCCACATGCATGTGAGGGGGAGATCATATTATTTATCATGTTGCAGAAGTATGGAATATTTTTTCCTAGCTTTGTGACTTGTTCATGCATATTAAGTTATACTTTTATACATTTTAACAAATTCTTTATAGATTGTATAAAATTGTTCTTTCTTTTTTATGTCAAGAAAGTGCTGAATCACCATTCTCCAATAGAACAGTAGTTGTTGGTGATTACTAAATAGGAGCAAATGTAATTTCATTTTTTATTATGATACACACTATTCATGTGATGTGCTAATATTTTATATTTAATGAAATTAATGAGTATAAAATTGGGGAACTGATCAACACACGGTAATACAATTCTTCTTTTCTTTTTGACATCTCTTTTATATATCTTTTAATCAAATAAGAAAGGAATAAGGTTGGAGTGATAACTATCTTTTAGTTTGAAAGATTGGGCTTGGATTTGTGGCCTAACAGCCCAGCCTAAATTGACCTCCCCCAATCAACCTCTCCAAATTAGAACTTTCTAGAAACATTAGAGACAAATCAACCAATAAATCACTTTTATTATTCTTTTTCTTTTTCCATTAAAACCCCTCCTTCCCAAACACTGTCCAATCGACGACTACGAAGACTGACTGCCAAACAATGGCTGACGAAGCTAAAGCCAAAGGAAACTCGGCCTTTGCCGCCGGCAACTTTTCAGACGCCGTCCTCCACTTTACCGACGCAATCAACCTCTCCCCCACCAGCCACGTCCTTTATTCCAACAGATCTGCCGCCTACGCTTCCCTCAGCAACTACTCCAATGCCTTAGCCGATGCCAAAAAGACCGTCGAGCTCAAACCCGATTGGTCCAAGGGCTATTCCAGGCTCGGCGCAGCTCACGTCGGCCTCCACAACTACAACGACGCCGTTGAAGCTTACAAGAAGGGCCTCGAGATTGACCCTAACAATGAAGCCCTAAAATCCGGCCTTTCCGATGCACAGTCAGCTGCGGCAACCCGATCCAAGCCTGCAAACCTGTTCGGCGACGCGTTTGGGCCGGAGATGTGGGCTAAGCTGACTTCCGATCCTTCCACCAGGGTTTATATGCAGCAGCCCGATTTTGTTAATATGATGAAGGAACTTCAGAAAAACCCTAGCAATTTGAATCTCTTTTTGAAGGATCCGAGGGTTATGCAAGCGCTTGGAGTTTTGCTTAATATTAAGATTCAAGCACGATCTCCGGAGGATATGGAGATGCCGGATGCTCAACCGGAGAGGAAGAGGCCAGCTGAGGAGGAGCAGCCTGTGAAGGAGAAGAAGCGAGAGCCTGAACTGGAGCCGGAGCAAATGGAAGTATTAGATGAGGAGAGGGAAAGTAGAGAGAGAAAGGCACAGGCGCAAAAAGAGAAGGAAGCTGGGAATGCTGCTTATAAGAAGAAGGATTTTGAGACGGCAATTCAGCATTATACCACAGCTATTGAATTGGACGACGCTGATATTTCCTTTATTACAAACAGGGCTGCTGTGTATTTGGAAATGGGAAAGGTATACATTATCAATTTTCAATCTATTTTTGCATTTTCTAATATTGAAATAAGTTTTTTATTTTTCAAGTTCTGAAAAGTCTCAATCTTTATGCAATCTTATGTTGTAAGCCTGATTTTTATGTTTGAATTGGCGCTTCATATTACTTTTGGTGCTAAACAATTTGGCTAAAGATTGCATTTTAATTTACATCCTTATGATGACTATCAAAAAATAATAAGTCAAAAAATCCTATATATGGCCAACTTAAGTAACCGTTATGTTATCTGGGTCTGTTTATTCTATATGATGAACTTAAGTAATCAGGGTCAGTATAATTGTCTAAAATGTACTTGTGTCTTGTTCTTTCGGCAAAAGCTGATTAGGATCATTGTCACATGCTTATATTCTATGGTGAATGTTTATCTTATTGTTTTGTGAAATATGTTGGTTGTACTGGTTTGTTTTCCCATTCAACGTGTGAGGTTATTACTGTTACTCTGTCCGTTACACAAAAAGTCTCATTAAAATTTGCAAACTTTAAGGATATGTTTTTATTCCACGTGTATTCCTAAATATTCTGAATATTTAGTTTAGTAGCAATGACATTATAATGCAATTTTGGTGTTATACTTGAGGAAATTATGTAATTCTATAAAGAAAATATCATCAATAAAAAAAGGACTTTTTTTGTGGAATAATTTTTTTCTTGCAAATGGGGCTTTTTTTTGTGGAATGGCTTGCCATCTCCCATTTTCCATTCTAAATTGATTCTTAACCTTTAGTCAAGGAAAAAGAAGGCATAAAACTTTACAAAATATGCAAAGTAGATTTTCTCGCATGTTGACTTTTAATTAAAGTTGTTACTATTACATTGCACTGCTATTTGGTTTCATTTATTTAGTTGCAATTGGAATTTTATACATAGTTGATCCTGCTAAAATTTCAGAGATTGTTGCAATTAATGTGTTACTGAAAGTTAATGCATGAGTTTCAATTGATCTATGATGTGAGAAAAGACATAAGAAACCTTCTTATTTGTTTACTACTTAAATTCTCTGCAATCCATTGTGTCAGAGAAGGGAAATGGATTATGATAATGTTAATTTATTTAGTTCTTCAATTTTTCCAGTATGAGGAATGTATCAAAGATTGTGATAGAGCTGTTGAAAGAGGAAGAGAACTTAGGTTAGACTATAAGATGGTTGCGAGGGCCTTGACTAGAAAGGGAACTGCCTTGGTCAAGATGGCGAAAAGCTCGAAGGACTATGAACCTGCCATTGACACATTCCAGAAAGCATTGACGGAGCATCGCAACCCAGACACATTGAAGAAACTCAATGATGCTGAGAAAGCAAAGAAAGATCTGGAGCAACAAGAGTATTTTGATCCAAAATTAGCTGATGAGGAGCGTGAGAAAGGTACTCTTCCACTCTATATTTTCTAGTCGAGGGTTGTCTACCTTATTCTGTTCCCTGTAGCATTGTATTCCTTCCCTCAAGTACTTGACTAATCTACATTTGTCATCAGGCAATGAGTATTTCAAACAGCAGAAGTATCCAGAAGCAATTAAGCAATACACTGAATCTTTGAGGAGGAATCCCCAGGACCATAAGGTTTTACTCCTAGTTTTGGGTTTTTACTTCTGCATACACATTGTTCTGTAGATGAAATGCTTCTGTTACTTATAGTGTACAAATCTTTAATGTTTTTCTCAGGCATACAGCAACAGAGCGGCTTGCTACACAAAACTTGGGGCATTGCCTGAGGGATTGAAGGACGCAGAAAAGTGTATTGAGCTTGATCCCACATTTGCAAAGGGGTATACCAGAAAAGGTGCTGCCCAGTTTCTTATGAAAGATTATGACAAAGCTTTGGAAACATATCAAGAGGGATTGAAACACGATGCTCGCAACCAAGAATTGCTAGATGGCATTCGGAGGTATTTGTCATTGACAGTCTTTATTGTTTGCTTTCATTCGATTACGAGTTTCTTTAGTGTTTCTGAATATGCCCATTTACCTTGCCAAATTTTCTGCAGTTGCGTAGATCAAATTAACAAGGCTAGCCGTGGGGATTTTAGCCCTGAGGAATTGAAGGAGCGACAGGTTTGGATACTTGAAGCACTTGTGTTAAGTTCAGTTGGTTCAGGGTTAATATGAGATTTGATTTGAAGTTGATTCAACTTTTGCAGGCTAAGGCAATGCAGGACCCAGAGGTTCAGAACATTCTCTCGGATCCTGTTATGAGACAGGTACATTTTGGGGTTTTTTAAAGGGGGTTCTTGTTTAGCTTCTAATACTGAAGTCAGTTGATTTTCTAATATGTTAATTAACTTTGTGTTTGAGTTTGAGTAAACATGGGTGGTATTCTCGACAGGTGTTGGTTGATCTGCAGGATAATCCCAAAGCTTCACAGGAGCACATGAAAAACCCTCTTGTGATGAACAAGATCCAGAAATTGATACGCTCAGGAATTGTTCAGATGAAATAAAGTCACTTGAGCAAAAGATCAGTCTCTCGATTGTCTTCCAAATCTGTAACTCACGAAAGAACCAGTCGCATTTCAATATTTTTAGGAGTTGCCTTCTGATATAATATGGTTTTGGGGTTTGCAATTGATTTTGTCGCTCTACCCTTCTAGATCAAGTATTGGACAATATAATGTTAAATTAATTGATTTTAACCATAAGGCTAAATAGCATTGCTTGTACAATGTTGGAAATAAATTGAGGAAACAATTTGACTCGTGGGTTAGAAAAAAGAGCTATTACCATCTGTCGTGGCCTAGTTGCCATCTTTCTCCGTTTCGTCAAAAAAACCAAGAACTCTCCCTCCCTGTTAATTATTTCAAAGACAAATAAAATGAAAGAAACTAAAATTAGATATGGCGTCAGTCTAGTGGAGAAGCACATAAAATTGGAAAGTGATTTTTTTATAGGATTTTTGAATATTTTCACATATAAATTATCATTATAGATATAGCAGTGGTTAAAATTATAATTTATAGTGATATTTTTTATGTGAAAATATTAAAAATTTTATGAAAATATTAATTAAGCCCAGGGGGAAAAAATTGAAAATAGAGTGGACCGGAAAAGAACCACTCAATGGAATATTGGCGAGGGTATAAATTAACATAATCCTGAATCAGCATCACGGTGCTTTGAGTCGTCCTGAATCAGCATCACGGTGCTTTGAGTCGTCTTTTAGATGAGAAGTTATTCAATAATCTTGGGATATCGTCATGTAGTATCTCAGTTCAGTGATATACTATCACTTCAGTATTGAGCGGTACTGAGATGTCATGTGACCATGTACCAGAACCATAGAATATTTTTTTCTTTTAGACCTCACAAACAATGACGTTTCCGGCTCCACTGCCTATGCCAGTTTCCACCACCACTGGAAGCGGTCAAACTCCGACATCTGGATCCCACCCGGGTAATCAAACCCATAAATCTTTTCGATTCTCTCAACAATCCCACAAACGGCGGGTGATTGAAGTATATCACAGGGTACCAAACCCTGTGGGCATCATCTTCTTTCTCACCCACGTACACTACCAAATGGCCTTTCGGAACACTCACTGGTTGGCAATAAGGATTAGAAACGTGAAAATCCTGCAAAATAAGTGTATTCTGTTCACATTTATCTAGGCTATATTTTGAATTTAGAAATCATAAGAAAATAATAGTACATACATATTATGTATATGTATATCTAAAAAGTTATCGGAGTTATATATTGACCTTCTTAATAGCTTAATAGTGATATGTCGGATAAATACTGAAACTCAACATCTTTTATTACCAGATAAGTACTGCATAAACTAAATATGAATATCATATAGGTGTAAAAGTAAAAAGACAAGAAAAAACTAAAAATAAATAAATAGACGAAATAAGTAAAGAATAAAACAAATAACTCAATTGTTGAAACTTAATTATCATATTGAAAACTTGTGCGGACAATT
This sequence comes from Hedera helix, assembly GCA_947179155.2. Taxonomy (NCBI): domain Eukaryota; kingdom Viridiplantae; phylum Streptophyta; class Magnoliopsida; order Apiales; family Araliaceae; genus Hedera; species Hedera helix. The sequence continues at coordinate 46,456,070 of OX359273.1, forward strand.
CTTCTTGAAATTTGTTAATAAAATATGTTGAAATAAAATGGTACTAGCGCATATATAAAATGGGTCCTCTTAACATGTGTCCTATATATAAAATGGGTCCTCTTAGCATGTGCCCTTAGGGCACATGCTAAGCGCGGAAAACAAGGATAAATTTTATTTGTTTATATATTTGCATGGAATTCAATACATAGGGTCCACTAGTATACTATTTTTTTATACATTAAATTTAGTGTAAATACATAAATAAATATTATTGTGCATTATTTTCAACGCTTAGAATGTGCCCTAGCTAAGAACTGCCTACAGGCTACATATCTAGCCAAATATGCAATGTTCAGTTTTATTTAAAGAGAAAGTTGCCCACTTTTTACAGTTTTCATGCCCCTCCCAAGTCCTAATCATTTGAAAAATAACAATAATTCTAATCATTTGAAAAATAACAATAATTCTGGGGGACATGATTTAGGGACCGGTCCACATCAATAGAGAAAGAAAAATTATTTTACTAATACATCTCACTTTCAAATTGTTGGAGTTTAATTTTTAAACTCAAACTGTCATTCTTTTTTACTTTGTGCTGAGTCATCTTAGTTTGAACAAGTCTGTAACCATTTGCAGATTTTTAGGGTAGTTTGTTTGTTGAGTCAAGTAGTGCCATAAAAAATGGGTTTGTGAGTATTTTCTTTAGGCTAAAGTTAAGGATTAGTTGGAGAAATTCTAAGGTGTCTGTAGGAGTCTTTATTCACCTATATATAGGTGTAGTACTTGCTGTTTTTGTTGTTCAGATTTGTTAAAATAAACTTTCTTTCTTCCAAGTAATTATTCCTGCTACTATTTCATTTTTTGATCCTGTGGTGGAATTTAAAAAGTCTAACTTTTACTTTCCTACATTTGGTATCAGAGCTAGAATATCCAGTGTTCTTGTTGGTCTAAGTTCTCTTTCTTAAGATTGCTTGTAAGCATCCAACGATGAACGGGATTCAACCTCAGCTTCCGAGGTTTAGCGAAAAACACTTTGATCAATGGTGTATCCAGATGAAGGCGTTGTTCGGTTTTCAAGAGCTATCCGAGATTGTTGAACTTGGATATGCAGAACCAGTGGATCAAGAGGCAGCAGCAGAACTTACTCAAGTCCAGAAGGACAGTTTGAGTAACAATAGGAAGAAGGACAAGAAGGCCTTATTCTTTCTCTACCAAGCTGTAGATGAGGTCGTCTTTGAAAAGATCTCAAGTGCAACTACGGCTAAGGAAGCATGGGAGATGCTTCAGAAATCCTACAAAGGCGATGAGAAGGTGAAAAGTGTAAGGCTGCAAACCTTACGAGGAGAATTCGAATCTCTTAAAATGAAAGATTCTGAATCTATATCTGACTATTTTTCCCGTGTTCAATCTGTTGTCAATCAATTGCGGGTTAACGGTGAAAAAAAGGAAGATTTACGGGTTATTGAAAAGATCATGAGGTCCTTGACAGGTCGGTTTGATTATGTTGTTGCTGCAATTGAAGAAGGAAGGGATCTTTCAACCATGACAATTGAAGGTCTGATGGGGTCATTATGTGCTCACGAGTACCGAATGAATCAAAGGTCAGCCGAGCCTATTGAGCAAGCTTTTCAAAGCAAGGTGACTCTGTCCAACAAAAGGAGTTCCAGTGGTGGTCAAGGATCAACACAAGATAAGGATGGTAAGAGTACGAGCCACAAAATTGGTGCCCCCTCTCAGAAAAGTAAATCTGGTCAGCAAACTTCTGGTAATAGAAGGTATGATAAGTCCGAAATTCAGTGTTTTCGTTGCAAGAATTATGGGCATTATCGATCACAATGTAGAGTTAAATTACCTAAAGTTAACTGTGAACGTGCTAACTATGTTGAAGCTGACATGCAAGAAAAAGAAACCTTGTTGTTAGCTTGCAGCGCTTCAGAAGAAGAACACTTCGACAAGTGGTATCTGGATACTGGATGCAGTAATCACATGTGTGGCAAGAAGGAACTATTTTCTTGTTTAGACGAATCGGTACGAGGGGAAGTGAATTTTGGAAACAAAGCCAAAGTTCCAATTTTGGGCAAAGGTAAGGTTCTCATACGATTGAAAGATGGCTCTCATGAACATATCTCTGATGTTTTTTATGTTCCTAGTTTACACTGGAATTTATTGAGTATGGGCCAACTCTCTGAAAAGGGACTTAAAATCATCATTGATGATGGGGTTTGCACTATTGAAAATCAGAAAAAGGAACTCATTGCTAAGGTTAAAATGACTAAAAATCGCATGTTTCCTTTACCTCTTCAAACTGATCTGATTTGGGCTTTTAGTGCTATTGTTATGGAATCTAACTGGCTGTGGCATTTCCGTTTTGGTCATCTGAATTTTAATGGATTAAGGTTGTTGGCAAAGAAGGAAATGGTTACAGGGCTGCCTTTGTTGGGAGATTTTAATCAATTGTGTGAAGGTTGTAT
>OX359273.1:46463522-46466022 GCA_947179155.2 Hedera helix
TTACTCTTATTTTTTTTGCCAAGTATTACTAAATTATTTTTGGTCAAGAACGATGAACTCCCTTTTTCTACTGTTTATTTTGTAAATGCATCCATTGTTTGATAAGATTAAACTTCTTCTCTCAAGTTGTTTTTGTGTGAGACAATAATTTAATTTCAAGTTGTTTTCAATATTGGAGTCTACAACATACTGTAATTTTTATCACTGACCGAGTTCAGTTAATTTTGGTATTGCTATGGCATGGCTAGCTGTATCACAACTGGACAAGTAGACATAAGTTATTGGATCCTGCCCACCACTTTATAATTTCTCTTCCATCTATCTCGATCGATGTTACTAAGTTTCAAGAGTGGAGTATTTATTTTATCAACATCTTATTTTTTTGACGCACTTTTGCACTGATATACATTTATCTACAATTATATATATATATATATATATATATATATATATATATATATATATATATATAATTCATCCATAGTAGCCGATTGTTGGGTGATGCAAGAGGATTTGAGACCGAAGATGGCAAGCACGTCGACGTCGTTGCAATACAAGGAATTGGTTTATCTACACGTGAAGATTCTTCGGGATGCCATCAAATGTTTTCAAGATGACTTCAGACAAGTCGGACAACTTCGGGAATGCTTTGAGAGTTAGACAATATTTGGGCCAAAAACTCGAACATCATCTTTCAAGGTTCGTTTAAGAAGCTTTATGACTTCGGCAATGGACTTGAGTATGGAAATAGACGTCTTCGATATCTTTTTTGGATTTTGGCTTCAGACCGTCATGAATGCTCCAAACATATCTTCTCTTTGTAATTTCATGATCCAGTGTGTTACTGCATAATGTTTAATTTCCCATAATGACAAAAATATTAAATTAAATTAAATATGATTCATGTAATAACAAAGAGAAGTACACGTATGTTTGGAGCATGCATGAAGGTCAGCAGCTGACACTTTCAGCCTTCAGGGCCTGACTTGAGTTAATGGGCTTCAATCCATTAAACTAATTACGGCCTAAGCTTTGGTCTTTGCCGCAGCCCATTCTTTGGGATATGGGCCAAGCAATTCCAATCTCTGTCCTACCTCTCACTAAACATCTTTTTTATTTAATTTTATTTTCAAATGCAATTAATGATTAGAAGCAGCAGTCCTTCAAATAAGAACGATAGTTTTAGATCTAAATGCGAACATGATTTTGGGACGCATAGCCTTGAATATATACAACGACACTACACTCCTGGCCTTATCTTGCACCTGCATGCCCTATACGTACTCAATCCCTACGACACTATGGGAATTGCTCCTTCATACTATATCGTTTATTTTATATATCATGTTTTATAATAAGAGTTCTATTTTTAAAGTCTTAAAATTCATAATTGTTGTGAATTAAAATTTTAAAATAACAAAAAATTGTTAATAATAGTAATAATAAATTTTAATTTATAAGTTTATTGATTATATAACATCAAATAAATTCATATCAATGTTATATATAGCATGTTTTAAAGTACAGATCATATAGGCTCTCTCAAGGCCTTTGACGAAAAGCAACAGACATGGGAAGCTGGATGGTTAGACAAAAACTAATGGGTCTTTTTATTAACTCCAAAAAAGAAACAAAAAAAAATGAAAATCACTGTTAATTATTTTCACCAAATTATAATTTAGAGGAATATTAATGGTCACAAATTAATTAGACTTCTCTCTAAGTATAACTTTACATAATTTTGTTAATATCATTTTATTATATAATCAATTACAAATTCACCGTTGTTGTCAACAAAGATACAGTAATAATTTTTTATCGTTTGACACCAAATTTGAGACCTCAACATTATCATTTGCTACTATCACCAATAAAAAGTGAATATTTTCTTTTGAAACAAATATTAAACGTAACTCTTTTTGTGTAACCTAAGGACTCTAACTAATTACTACATAATAAGTTATTAATTGGAAATTGGCAACTCATTTTCCAGTAAAAAATAATACTATCTTTCTTTTAAATTATAACATCACTAATATTATTTTTTTAAAAATCAATTGTAAATATTTTTAAACTCAAATTTGACATGAATTTATTTAGTTTATGTCAATACAATTATGGATATTATAAACTACTTAAAAAATATTACTAATTATAAATTTTATTATTTTTAAAACTTAAATGAATGTTAATTTTAAATTTAAAAATATATTTTTTAAAAATCAAGATTAATCTTATAATTCGGTCAGAAAGAAAAACAAAATTATCCCAAATCTTGACAACGCAAATTTAGAGTTGGTACGGAGTCGTGTTTCATGATTTATACCTTTGATGTCTTCCTATATATACATAAAATATATTGGTATGTATAACCTAGTATTCATATTGCCAAGTTTTACTCCATAGCCATGTAGGAGTATATATAGGTAATAATATTTTGGCGAGAAAAAATAAATAAAAAATAATATAGTTAGTTAAAATATATTGGTATGTATAACCT